>CAMPQF010000007.1:0-28985 GCA_946903255.1 Schistosoma spindalis
TGTGATGCTGTCAAGTGAGTCAATGAATCGTTCACAATTAAACTATGTAGCTTAACGAAATCTGATTCATCAGATGAATCTTATTGTCCTATTGTCGCTTCTAATTAATTTGATTAGTGGGAAAGTGTTTTTTATATTCAATACTGAAAACTTAACTTTAATGAACGAGAACACAAATAGAGACAACACAATGTATCTGAATATAAAATTACAGAACATCTTAGTATAATCAAAGAACAATAAATACTTCATTTTCAAAATGTTAATTAATTGTCTCAGATTTCATTATTCCTGCATTTCCATACCAATTACTTTCTGTTTCCGTCCTTTTTTTCCACGATCTTCTCGAATTTATGCTATTGGACATTCTATTCCTTGACTAGCGTTATAAACTACTGATGTCAACATAAGTAGCACATACAACAATCCATATCTATTATTTTTTATTTTTATTTGAACATATAGATATTGGTACAAGAGGGCACCAAATATAAATGCGCCACACAAATTTTCATTTTATTTGTGTGTGGGCTGTGATACTGCTCGGGTTCTCAGACCGGGGCAGGTGTTTTGCTTAGAAGGACACACTCCGAGCCTTCGACCTAAAGGTCTTACAGCAACTCATGTTCAATTGAGTTTGCTCGCATCTAATACGGTTAAACCCTTTTGTTAACCTATTATACGGACAAAATCATTTGTACTTTCACAACTTATTGTACCTCTATTATTGTTATGCTTGTATGAATAAGTATGCTTGAACATTGTTGACTGCTCACGCGTATATTCATGCCACTAACCTTATTATTATTCGCTTAATCGATTCGATAATCCATTCATTTTTCTATATATATACATGTATATTTAACACTTTACACATTTACGGTTCGCTGACTCATTCGCCTCTCTGCTCTGTGATTTGAGTTACCTGCTAATAAAACTGTAGTAGCTGCTTCTCTTTGCCTTCTGATTTCAAACACCGTTGAGGGATTATACGATAACGGTTACGAGGGTGATTGGTCAACGAAGCACAGCCACTACAGTCTAAACACAAGGCAGTGGAGCATTGTGAGGAGATGCAGTCCCATGGTAGCCGGTGACCAACGATTGGTTCATACGCCATTTGTTCCCTCAGGATACTGGAGCCCATGTGCACCATACATACTACTTATAACTGTCGACATCAGTAGCACACACCACAGTACTGTGAGACAGTATCCAAGTTAAACAAAGTTTCAACTTACATTTAATCATGACACACACATTTTTTCATTGTCATTCAATTAAATGGCCTCTTAGTATTTAAACTAATCAGTTTACATAGTTACTAATTTATAAATTAAATGAAATTTTCAAAAAATATTTGACTATTTATTTATTGATTATTTAATTTCTAGGTAATTAAAGATGCTAATCTTGTACTTATGGAATTTATGCTTGTAGGCGCGATTCTTCTATATTCAACGGTAAGTTTCATTATTTATATAGTTATGTCATTCTATTAATGGGATTATTGACTATGTGAACATAGAAAAATGTTGTAAAGTTATATTCATTCGCAAAGATGGTTAGTGTCTAGAAGTGGAAACCAGTTGGTCAAGCGTTTCGTTCTATTTGGGACTCACCAGTTAAATGTATCTGCATCTCAGAGTTAATGTTCACTATGAGGCTTGAACACAGTGTCTTTTGCTTCAAACACCATCACGTTATCCACTTAGTTAATGAGTCATGATAGCCATTTGCCTGTGCAATAGGATGAAGTTTAAATTCACTTGATATTGTTTACTTGAATATTGCCATTATTGTTTTGAATTGCAATTGATCAGTCTCTTATTGGTATATGCGTATACTGTGCATATTGTCTCAAAGACGTTTGAAGCGAACGATACTGTGTTCGAGTCCCAGAGTGATAATTAACTTTAGGCTACAGTTACATCCAGATGACAAGTCACAAATAGGAGGAAACGTGCGTCCTGGATTCTACTGCTTATAATGTTTATGAATTAATGTAATATCAAAGCAATCCGTACAGGATGCACATATGCTAATAAGAGACTGATCAGTTTACAATCCTAAATATCAATGGAAAGATTCAAGTAAACCATACCAAGTGTTTTTATCCATACAGTTGAAAAGGATCTATGGAGACAATCATGCAAAGACTTCTTATCTTTTGAAATGACTTGCGATAATGAACAGACTATATTTATTATTTATTATGGTTAATATGAGAACACAATTATTGTTCATATAATGTTAGAAATGTCTCCCTATAGATTTGGATAAAATTCGGTTTTGGTAAAGTGACATTTGTCAAGTTAAATAATCTATTTGAGATTTTCCAGGGGCGATGTTAGCCAGTCAGTCAGTAAGCAACAACGTAGAAATTCGGACGGACGTACTTACATCAGTTCAAGTTGCCATACCACCTTAGCACACAAATACGATTGTCGATTCAAATACCATAGTAGTAGAGGTAGTAAAACAAAGGGCGATGTTGTTAACTGTGTTTCATAAACATGGAATGGCAATATGACTTAATGTTACAACAATCTTCAGTGATAAGAATAGACTATGTAGTGTTTTGTGGTGACCGTTGTTTTGTATAATCATTGATTCGGACAAACGAACAGGTAAACGATGCGAACAGAAGAAAGCCAAACAAAAATGATGCGTGGTGGAGATGGCTGGTAAGCCAACTCCCATTTAACCAAGCATGAATCAATATTTATAGGCATACAAAAATAAGTTACATACATGTGATGAACAGTGGGATAAGAAGTGTACACACGCCATCTCAAAGTTTCTTTCATACATCCTATACATTTCATTTCAGTATTTCTTTTCGTCATTCCATCTTTTCTTCTTCTTCAAATTAAACAGAACCTTATCCGCCTTCATTCACAATATTTTAATGTAACTTCCATCACTTTAAAATTATTTGACTTTGATTGATTTGAATCTTACGAAGAGTACTAGTTCCCTTCAGATTACAAATATCCTTAGCTGACGAGTGTCAAGTAACATACAGTCTGATTTCAGGCTTCCATGACAATTGCTTACAAAAACATCTTCAACAGTCTTAAACGAGTTCATTCTGATATCAATCATATTTGAGACACCGTTGTATTATGAATTGCATTTCTATATGCCCAAATAATGGGTTCATTAAATTATTCAGTCCAATCATGATTAGCTTTTTTTGCTGATTATACTGCTAACCAACGCTAAATTAATAACCACCACCATCCTGTCGTATATTAGCCCACACAGTTTCTTCTATCCCCCAATAATCAATAAGAGTACGAGAACAGCAAGTTGTTCAACCTCCTATTACTATGACTCAAAAACTATCGGAATAATATACATCGATTGCAAGTCCAAAACATACCACAAATACCTAATGATAAACTGTAAATAACAAGCTTGTTTGTAATGCAGAATTGAGTGATATATGCATAATTATCAGTATAGGTTTGTTGAGATTGTTGAGTTTCGATTGAGATCATGAACTGACTGTGAATGCGCATTGCTAAGTAGTCTCACGGTAGAACAAAACGGATGTCCATTGCTTCCAGGTTTTTCATGGTGATCTGGCTTCAATTGATTCATGATCTTAACCATTGAAAGTACTATGGTATCCACAACACCCCTTCCGATATATATAGGCAATGAACTTTCATTATTCTTCTGCAGAACGATGAAAGCTCCACGACCAAACTATCGAGCTCAGAGAACAAAACTCCACCGAAATCATCCATTTGAATTACAAATCCTCTCCACCATATTATTTATTTATTTCATTTAATTTTTGAGTTCATTCAGATGATTCCAAACATGATCAAACTTCAAAGATCAAACAAATCATATTAAGAAATTAAACAAAGTGAAACTTCATAAATCCCATATTATCTAAAACAAATTTAATCTCAAATAGTATTGTGAATAAACTATAAACGAGTGATTACTTAATCAACACGCTTTCGTAGAATTTTATCAAAGAGAATGAACTACTTTATTAATAATCAGTAGTGATATGTCATAAAGCATTTTGTTTAAAGTAGTTGTTCTGTTTAACATGTGTTATATTCAAGAAACACTTGTCTCTATGATACACCCTTATAGCTTATGAAAATGTCATCAATTATTGATGAATGTATGTTGCTGGTCGACGCTTTTTCAACATTAATTGCACCTAGTGTACTTCACATATTTAATTCTTGGTTATTTAAAGCCCTATAATTAAACAAAGAAGAAGCCAATAAAGTTTAATTAAACAAGAAAACATATCAAGAAAAGTTGTTGCTTTTCTTAAGGATTATGGTTAATAGTCAGGTTTAAAAGACTTTCATCATCTCAGTATCATTTAGTGAAGGGTGGAAGTTTCTGGTCATGTGGAGCCTGACAATACATGTATCTGATCAGCTTAAGTGTAAGGTTGACAGATTTGGTAGATTGTATGTTCACTCTTATAGGTTTTATGAAATTCACTACTACTGATAATGACCTACTGGTTAGTAGTTCTTTAATATTTTCAAATTTCTATAAAAAACATCTCGACGTAACAGTTGACTGATGTTTGGAGAGTACTTTCTGAAAAAATAGTTGCATGTTATTCATTTTCGTATTGGTTGTTGGAATCTTACATTGATGTTTAGAACTGTGATTGATCAGTCTTATATCGACATCTCTGTTTATAATAGCGTTTTGAGTTCTCAACTGTGAAACAACTTCCACCAACTAACTTGATAAACAGTAATCATGTACACACTACCGATTATCACTTCTAGATGAATTTCCGAAGTTCTACTGGGAGATTGTGATTTCCAGATTTCAACCATGCTGAGAATAAGAACGATACATTTGATGAGATCAGATGAATTTCATGCAAGATTGTGTATTGACTGAAAATAATTATAAAGATCATTGAAATATTGCATGAATTCTTAAAACTGGCCTATTCATTGAGACAAATAAAGTTTCTGAGTTTCATTGTATGTACAGTTACGAATGCTTACCGATGCAGAGTAAAGAATAAGATCAAAACAATTAATTAACGGTGTTTAGTTGCTGTAAACGATCCACCAATTGAATTCATATTATGATGGAAATAGTCTTTCAGTTAAGCGAAGATTGATAGTGGCTATTAGTGGAAACCAGGATGCGCGTTTCATCCTGAATATCAATGGGAAGATTCATGTAAACAATACCAAGTGATCAGAGAGGGGATTTGTGGATATTAGAGTAATTGAAGCTACACCACCATGGGTAACCTAGAAGCACTGGAAGGTTGTTTCGTCCCATCACAGGACTCCTCAACAATGAGTATCCACGATCACAAAACCTATTGATCTCGCGCACGAACACTTAACCACTAGACCACTGAGCCGGCATCCAACGATGTTAATGTCTAACTTCACTTAATCCACGAAATTGAGAGAAACATCCACCATTGTCTTCAGTGAGTTACTATCTCACAACTGACCTGGTTGAACTCCACTGGTCACCGCTTCCCACTAGAACTCCAAGGAATTCCTCTTGAAACCAATCACTATTGGGCATATGTTGACTAGTATCAGAAGGTTGAGCTTTCTCGCACGAGGCCGATAGGTGCTGCATTCGAATCTCGTGAAACGTAATCATGGATGAGCACTGCTAAGTAGTCTCACAATAGAACGAAAAAGCCGGTCAGTGCTTTCAGATTTTCCATGGTTGTCTAGTTTCGATTGTCTCATGATCTCAACAAATTAGTCTTCATTACTTTACCATAATCATACTAATCGGATAGTTAAATGAATAAAGATGTTTCTTCTCCTTTACAGCCAATCAAATCCCTTATTATTTACTAAACTAATTATTCGTTTGTATCCTGAATTATTTGTTCTTTTTATTTTAGAAATCCATCTATTCCCTTCATCCTAATTGAAAGAATCAAATACAGATAAATCTTCTTAAAATTATCCTAATTCCATAGACTTATGATATGAGTAGAATGATCTGTATATCGATCGATTAACACGTAAGATCTTTTCATTGGTTCGTTCATTTCAATTTATGATCGCTGTTATTGTAATATGACTTCTAGACACTGATCATAAAAATAATAATACTAATAGTATTAGTAGTCGTAGTCATCGTAGTAGTAGTAGTCGTAGTGGTAGTGGTGGTAGTAGTAGTTGTCGTAGTGGTAGTGGTAGTAGTATTAATAGTCGTAGTCGTAGTGTTCTTTGGTCGTCCACATTTCCGCTTCCCTTCACGAGTCCAAGTTAGGGCATACTTCGTGATGCCGTTTGGTGATTTACGTAATATGTGTCCTATCCATTTCCATAATCTTCTAATTTCTTATTCAGCTCGAAGTTGGTTTGGTCTCTCACACAGCACGCTGTTTCTGATGCTATCCGACAGTTATTAATAAATACTTGTACATTCTTGATGATGGTTGTAGTGGTTCTCCAAGTTACAGCTTCGTAGAAATGTGGCCCTTTCTTCACCGTGGTAATATATATTACTTACATTTTTAAAAATTTAAGAAATAGAACTGAATTTTCTGTTTCATTTTTTTAAATTATTTTTAATTTTTAGTCAAATGAACATATAAAATGGATGTATAACAACAGAAAAGAATTGGAGAGGGTTGGCTAGGAAAAGGTTGAATGGATAGTGTTGATTGTTAGCCTATGCTCGCTCGTTCATGAGAAGTAATAGGGGTAAGTAATCAAATATTAGTAGGAATCATTGAAAATGTTAAAATATAGTCGTTTCAAATTATTTCTCCATATAGTTGCTGTGTGTTAAAGGCATTTTGATTTATTATCAGCAACAGCCTTCTATGGGAGAGAACAAACCAGAGATCGAAGAAATTAGGAAGAAGTTGCGGAAGTGAATAGAACACATTGAGGAAAGCACTTAACTGCGTCAAAGACAAGCCTTCACATGAACTCCTCAAGGTCAAAAGAGGAGAAGAGTAAGACCAAAGAACATATTACGCCGAGAAATGGAGAGAGACAGGAGAAAATTGAACAAGAATTGGATGGAACTAGAAAAGAAGGTAGAGTGGGACAGAGTGGGTTGTAGAATGCTGGTCGGCAACCTATACTCCATTAGGAGTAACAGGCGTAAGTAAGTAAGTAAAGTAAGGTCTCATAACAATATTTTGTTGACATACTAACTAGTATCGATGCAGATAACGTGGAATATGTTCCTAATGATTTTCTGCCGAAAACGTTTTGATTTTAAGACTGAAAATTAATCATTATCTTCTTAAAAGAAAACTCAATGCACACATATTTTTCTTATCAGAATGCGGGTTTGTGGAGATTATAGTAATTTAATAATTGAATTCACGAACTGATTTGAGCTGGACCAACTTCAAGAACCTTCTTGATTGTGTCTCGCACTCAGCTCATATACCGAGTCTTATTACTTTCGTAATATGTACTCGTGAAACCTCTCCAGGCATTATATTTCTGAATACAGATTCCACTAAGTCTAGCCTGCATGCTTTTCTTCATCAGGGTCTTGCGACTCGTCTAGATTTCAGATAAATAAACTAGGAACGAGTTTAACTTCTTTGAAAGTCGTGTTCACGGCTTTCAACTGTGATACCAGATCCTGCCTGATAAGATTTGAGGCAAAGTTTGATTACCTATCTCACTTTCTTTAAGTAGTATTTTTCGTTTCTGTACTTTAAATTTGTATCATTATTACTGTACATGTGTTAGATGTTGTCCGTTTATGTTCAACAAGTGACTGACTACACATGTCTATATAGATAGTACTTATTGCTATACTGTAATTCAATGTCCACTTTACATTTAGATTTCATTCACTCTTCCATATTCATATTTCATTTGCTTGAAATGTCATAATGATTTGATGTTTTACCAAATTTCTTCAACTTCTTACATGGGTGTGAGAAGAGTCTTTCAGTTGTACTATATATAGGCACGGGTGAAAGAGAATAAAATGTTCCATCGTATTCGGTGTTAATCACTGGCACCTACCTCTCATCTCTTCTGTATTTTGTATCTTTGGAATTCTTCCTTTCTATGTAATATCTAGTTGTGTTGCATTCTAATTTTTCTATTTGTCTATAATGTATAGAATGAATGTTCCATTTGGATTAAATCTGAGCTTGTTTTCATTATTTGACAAGGTATTTATTCTACGAAATTGATAGATCATACTTTGATTTTATAACCGTGTGTTGTGTTCTGAATGATTGGATCTTGTAGTTGAAAAAGAAAAAACAGAAGATGATATTTTGCTATGTGGTTGTAACTTTATTGAGGGATTCATGTAAAATAGTGAAACTGTAGCACTTAATGTGGTGGTTAAAAGATTCTGAATTTCAATCTCATGATCACTGGTTTGAACCATGAACTCTTTCTGCAATCCCGAACGGTGTTACTAGTTATTTCGCTTCCAGTGTGCATCAAAGCTGAATATGCAAATCTGTACTTGATTTAATATGTCACAAATATTTAAATAAAAATGAACCATATCTGTATCAAGGCGTTTCAGTTAAACTTTATGTTTACATCGAGTTTTAGACATTGACAAAATAGGACCTGAAACAAATGAGTATCGTTTTGACTTCCTGCACTGATTAATATCACTCATTTATGAAAAGAGTGTTTATGCAGTTGATTGATGATATTAAAATGACAAATGAAGTCACTTACAGTCTCACGAAACTTCCTGTGCAATTAGTGGCATAGTGTGACTAGCTGGTAAATGAGAAGTGGTCCACTTATGATAGGATTCCGTGGTATGGAATATAACTGTATCAAACTGCCATATGTTATCCGATCACTGCTTTCCGATACAGGTCGATTATACGTGTAACGGTTCTCCAGCTACTACAGATAAGAATATCTAAATAATGAAACTTCCAATCGACTTAGAGTCGTATGTAATATTTGTAGTTCATGGATTTTGCTCCACATACGGATTTATCCCAATTCGCTTCAGTATCATATTCTCCTGTATTTTATTTTGTGGCAAGCTATTCAGTGATGTCACTAGTTGAACACATATAGTTACAAATATCCAACGTTTCCAACACGTCATCAAATCAGAACTCTTTGAGACAAAATTAAAAATAATTCACTACGCATGATTAATACTGTTGTTTTTTGGATTAATCATACTCTAGATGGATAGGCGGGTTAAATTACAAAATTTAACGCAAAGAACCCAGTTGTAATCATTATAAATTATATTTGAAATAATCTCAGCGATTGAAATTTTTTAAATAATTCCAACGTTTCGTCCAGCTAACTTGTCTGGACTTCTTCAGAGTAATAATCAAAATCAAAATCATCAAAGAATTATATAGATTTTTTAACAATCATAACTGTACTTTGTTAAACCAATCAAATTCGGAAGTTGATTTTTGTAACATGGGATATAATGAGTCAGTTAACTCTAATTCCATTTGAAAAAGATTCAACTACATGGAAATAATTACCTGTAACAACATCTAGTGTATGTGTGTAATCGTTTTCATCTCTCTATTGTTTGTTCCATTTATCTGTTTACATCAGGTATTTCTGAAGTGACCGTAAAAATTTCACTTTCTAGGTGTTTGAATTGCCTTAATAATTGCTTCATCCATTGGTTTTCAACTTGTCGGCGATGTATTCGCTTTGTTGACAGTGTAGTATATTACTGATAATACTAATTATCACCATTAGTAGTAGTAGTATATAAGAAAATGAGGAATTTCCAGGAACGGTATCACATGAAAATTTCATTTGAACACAATCTAATTAGAATTAAGAATAAAGAGATGAATGACAAAGATGAAAAAGAATACAATTTCATTGAAATAAAACTGGCGATCATGTTTACTTGAAGTGGTAAATATAAATAATGGGGTTATGTATGTAGATTATGTAATCAAATGGATCACTTGATAGATTCAATTTACCATGATAGGGTGGGATTGATGATTCTTCCAGTTTTAATTTCAGTTTGGAAAGGATAGGATGTATGATGACCTGTATTGTTCCTGGCAATGATGATCTCTCAGCTGATCTGACTTTCTTTTGAAGGAGTCAACAGACGGGCCTTCAAGTAAGTGTTGAGTTAATCAACTCCACTCGTTGATGATTCGATGGGAAGGTTGATAGTCAGCTGGAAAGTGATTTGTTATATGCGTGTGAACATCTTGAAGTGTCCTCGTAAATTCTCTGTTTTTGAAAGACTAAAAATTAGGGTATATCAGGTGCGAATTTACCACTAAGCGATTTGGAAACTATAATCAAGTCACCCCTGGTTCTTTGATATGACAAGGGGAATATGTTTAGTTTAGCCAGTCGAGCATCATACGGGAGCTTCGCTATCCCGGAAATCAGCTTGGTTGTTGTTTTCTGAACCTTCACCAAAAGCTCAATGTCTTTTTTTAAGCAGAGGCTAGCCGCTTGTATGCAGTACTCAAGTTTAATTCTCATGAATACTGTTTACAAATTAAAGAAGTTTCAGCGTTCACTAAAGGCCCTACGTATTGACTACAGGGTTGTAACACATTGATGGCTATTCCATGGTAGTGTAGAGTAGTTTTTAATTTTGGACAACGATGAACCCCAAGTCATTGTGTGTCTGGATATAGATAGAATTTGATGTTTTCAGTTAGAGTTGTGGCATAATACTTCAATGTGTATCCATAAATTTGCTTGCTCTGTGGGACAAATTACAGTGGCCGCACCAAACGATCACTTTCCAAACGCGTCTCAGAACACTATCCAATATGGTTTTTGAAAGAATAATGCAAAACAATTACTAGTTCAACACAGGGGTATTTAATCAACTATAGATACATCACTCCAAAGGAGTCTTCCTTTAAATCAACCTACTCAGTCAAAATAATTGGATCGAATGGAGGTCGGGTCGTAATCTTAGACACTGGCAATACACCAACTGAAGTCCATAGTTTGCGTGCGAAAACGATTAGTCCACCCTCTCATCCTTCCTTGTCTCTTATTCCCTTTATCATACATAATGATCAGATGAGTTCTGTGAATGACCCAACACAAATTCATGTTTAACTTAATTAGTCTTTCAGTTGAAGAAGAGTATTTATTTTAACGAATTTGAATTATACTATTGAATTATGATTGAGTAGGGATCAATGTTATGCTTGTCTAATTCATTACTGATCATCGAATCTGATCAAATATGACCACTAGTGTAAGCAGTTGAGTTGCTATGTGTTGGTTGGAATTAGTAAATAGGAAACCCTTCTTGACGCAAGTTTCGTGCTGGCTAGCACTCGTCACCAAGTGTTAATTGTAATCTTTGGTGATAGTGATACGCTCGATAACATTGAGCTTCACATTTTTCAGAATACACAATTGAGATATTCAGGTCACGAGTGATCTTCTGTGAAACTAAGATATTTAAAATTGATGAACTGATTAACGTCCAACATGGTGCTTATCTATTCTTTCAAGGATTGATGAAGAACGATAAACATTTAGATCATTTTGTTTGCATCCCTTGAATTACCAATCTAACTTCAGTAAACATTTCATTTCAGCTTGCACATTTCAGATTGACATCCATGAATTCTTAGGTTAAGAAGAGAATTCTTACTTCATGTTTAGCAAAAGTGTCGCTGACAAACTCACATTCTTTGGAAAGCATATGTTTTGTCTAACCAACGGATCCTGATGAACGAAATCAAGTAAGCTGATCGATTCACTTTGAGACAAATCAAAGTGTCAGTTCATACCTGAGATGTTCAAGAGTCAGATATGCAATGTAATACGCAAACTCGAGTTTCTTCAAACAAATGCTGTTCACAGAAATGTCAAAATTCGGCTTTTAAGGGTCTCTGGAGATATGTCCCGTTCAGACTGAAACTTCATGAATAAAATTTTCTCTAGAACATCAGAGGTGTTCCTTTAAATGGCTTCTTTGGAATTCGCGGCCCCACTTTCAAGTATCAAGGAAAACAAAAATAGATGTTACGATTAATAGTAATAATAGGCTAAGGACTTGGTAAGATAAAGATAAAACACACTCCAATTCATGAATAGTAAAAAACCTAAATATGAATAAATCTTGATAGTTCTGAATGGATTTTATAATCAGCCTTAAAATGGACAAGTGAATTCGTGAAGTCAGTTGAGCCGACTAAACGTTCAAAGATAGAACTCTTAATCTTACGATTAAAATTGATTGGATAGAGATCTCTTCACGGAATTTAGTGTTTTTAATGTTCAATTTGGTAATTATGGACTGCTGTTTAGTCAGCGGATTGCCTGATATGACTTTTATATCCGGTTTGTATATGTGCAACTCATCAGATGTTGGGAAATGGGCACAATAGTTTGAGAACTTTTAATCCCTAAACATTCTCTTTTACAACGAGTTATAGTGTACAATTTATTCTTCAATAAATAATAAAACTTTAGTTCAAGAAGTTACTGATGACTATTCAATGAGTAGTTTGTATCACAAGCTGATTTCAGTCCAACAGCCACTGAAAACCTGAAAGTATAGGACTTTTATTTCACAAAAGTACGCAACTAGTCAGCAGTACGTCATCATGACCCTAACTATGATTACCGGACACAATGAAGGACAACTGCGTAATACCATCATTTGACTGAATTCAGGAATATAAATCACAAGATTCGAAATCACTGTTCTTAAGATCGATTCCTGTTGAAGTCATTCGTTAGCAGTTCCACATTACTACCAAATATCTGTTCAATAATTAATACTTTTCAATGTTTATGTAACCGAATGTCAGTTCATGGTCTGAGCTCAAAATAAACTCCATTCAAGTATAAAACTTAATAGGAGTATTCAACTGTTTCAGAACGCAATTCTGTCGTTCAACCATTTATTACTTCCATTTCTTGTTAATCTCCACTTGTGAATTCATTTCTCATTACCAAATCGTTCATCCATTTGCAGTCATTTCCAAAGACTGAATACACCATTTCATGAGTAAACGTGTTTCCTAACTAACTATCTAACTAACCCTATGTTACAATTCGAAGTGAGCTGATATACATAAGAATCAACATAGACACTGTTTAATGAGTTTGAGTGCAGTTGTCTTATTCGCAAACATTGAAACTATTTCTTCTCTACTGGTGTGACATTGAACAATCATCTCCTCCTTCAAATATTCAATCGTTCCATCTTCTGTTGAAATACGTGAATTACAGATTGTTCATTTCAGTATTCCAGGTTGAACGTACATTAATCAATCAATTGTCTAATTACTACCATTATTATTCATTTTCCATTGTTCGTTTGAGTCTTCCCATCGATGATTAAAAATGCAAGTGATCTGTTACTTATTGGGAAGATTAAGACAAACAATAGAAAAGAGAGTGTAAACTTCGCCTCATGGTACAAGCAAGTGGCTCTCAGAAGTTAGTAGCTAAGTGAATAATACGATGGCGCTTGACGCAAGTCCCACAGTGAACACTAAATCTGAGATGCAGGTCTATTCAGCTGACCAGTTCCAAATAGGACAAAACGTGCGTCAAACTGAATCCAGCTGCTGGCCGTTATCCATCTTTGCCTATAAAGATTGAGACGTTTTCGATAATTCAACTTATTCATCAACAATAGAATGATGTTGAGTGATAGATTGCTTGAAGATATCAAATATGGGGATAATGTTAATCAGTGGTCATTTAGTGGTTAGTGAAAAATGTGTTAATATGACCATAGTCCATACATGACAGTTAAGCATCCAATTGATGACTATGATAGATGGAACACATAAATGAGCAAATAGTTAACAACACATTATTTGATAGATAGTGAGCAGCTAAATTATTGAATGAGAAATTATTATTGTTTTTAAGGCGGTTGCTTTTCAAATCACTTTAATCGTATTCTATGTAAATGTACGGAGTTTTGTTAATGAAATGCCACTCCTGTACAATAATGAAAACGGCTGCACACTATTGGAAGTGACACATTCCACAGGGGAGATGCATTCCGTTTCGATCGATTTTCTCGAACTTGCCTAAAAGTCCAAAAGTCTTGAACCTGTGTTCACTAAGGAATAAGATTTGAAAAAGAATTGAGCATTCTGTTCTATTTACCTGAATCAATATACACATAACATCAACTTATGCCCTTTTTGTTACTTTCTATACAATTTTCAAAGTAAAATTTACTATTTTCTATTCTCAGTGTAAATTATTTGAGTGTTTAATTAACAAGCATATTTCTGTTGACCTCAGTTGTTCATAGAAACATCATTGATTGTACTTTATTGTCGTCTATCACCTCATTCTATCTCACTAATCAAACAATATGGTATTCTCTATACTGTATAATGCTGTATAGTTGGCGTAATATGAATCTAAGTTAGAATAGAACTGATCGCATTCCAATGATGTTCTTATGTGACTGACCTTCACCTACATACATTGTCTTAACTTAAATGAGTTAAAATCTCATTTTTACAAAAGATTCTTTCTTTTCTAAATATCAAATTTAATGAAAACTAGTCATTTGGCTCTCAATTCATAGAAGGTCTTGCTCCGCTATGACTGAAAACTGTAATCATTTACCATCTGAGTTGTATTGTTTAACTAACTTCATTATTATTAGAAGCAAGAATAAGTCTTGTTTGTGATTAATGTTTTATCCCACTTCAGATAGATTTTCGTACACCGAGTAAGTTGCATAACGTCAAAAATGGAGTGTATCTCACTGAAGATTTGAATCAATAATACTAGGGGGAATAGACGGAAATTCTCTTTCAATTGAGAACAACATTGCGTACTTGTAGTTCATTTGTTTAAATGGTTACTGTTGAAATGGTTATCACAATGGTCATAGTAATAGAAGTTTTTCTTCAACATTTAATAATCTATAGACAGAAATACGAAAAGAAAACATTGAGTTAAAGCTAACTCTTCTGTTTCCAGTCATGTGGTTGATTTTGAAGACAATGGACAAACTTCAACACATTAGGACCACTGACTACATCATGCATCACTTCAAGGACATGGATGAAGAACAACGTAAACCAAACGGAAGATGGTTGTATTTAAATCCATCACAAAGAAAGGTAATTGTTGCTCAATGTGATAAAAGTTTGTCCGACGGAATCTGAAGATAGAATTCTCGAACGCCAGTTTCACAAAACACTTAAGAACAATAAACGCAACTAAGAGTATGTTCATCTTCAACTGTGGTACGTGTTTGCATCAACAAACGGGAATCCAATGTCAATAACGGACTTCTCATCTTTCATAGCGCCTAAAAAAGCAGCCATGACAGTTTTAATCAAAGCATAGAAATCTTCTTTGAAAGCTAGTAGAGCCAGGTGCAGTTGGTGTCTTAAGGTAGTCCTCAACGTGAACAATATAACAACCAATACAATCCTTGTGAAATTTTTTCCCATATTTCCATGAGATTGGGACCGATTATTAACACTACAGTGTGCATGATTTCATATCTGTAATGTTATTTAGCGACGCTGCGAAAGGACTGTTACCGATTTATTGAACCTATACCTTTCTTCATTATTACTTGAGTGCCAGCTTAACCCTGTAGGATTATTTCATAATCAACATTCATAACACCCAATTAAAAACAATCTGTCATCAAGCATTTACTAAACAGTGAATAATCGAATAACGGATGAATGAGGTGCTTTCTTAAATGTTGATGCGATATTCCGACATTTCAGGTTTAAACAATGAACGTCGGCAATTTTCAATGATGTTTTCCAGTGGTAGGAATTCATCAAACTGGACATTCACAATGAATTCATGGTTGATTGCAATTGTCACACAATAACGTACACACAGTACTCTTTATTCACGAGGGCAATGTTGTAAACTCTTGTAAAACTAATCAGCTTTTACTGAATGAAAACAATCACGAAACTACAGAAAACTATATTTAATACTGTACAAACAAAATTATATCAGCCATTAAATAAACAATCATGAAAGTCGGTTGCTGTCCCATGGAACAATCTCCGATTTATTGAAATGATTAACATAATGGAAAGTGTTTACAATAAAATGAAAAAGGAAAATAACAGAGTCAGCATGAGGAAAACAAACAAGAAGTCGTTTATGATAAACATGGAATACTTTTCTTCTTTTTATAAAACCATATTCCTATGGCAGAGCCGATGCATATAACAATGAATGTGACAACTATTGGTACGATAATATACGAGGAATTGCGAGACTCTCCTTGTTTCTTATCTTCATTCATTTGTGTTGTCACATTCTGAAAAAGCAAAACAGTACAGCAATTACTCAATATCAAATATTTACCAAATGAGTTTCAGTGTTTTCAGTAGTCTGCTTCAATTCAGTTCTTGTTTTGTCTTCTTCGACAACTTTTGGTTCACTTGGAACGTCAATCAAGCTATTCTGAAGAGCGAAACAGACGCAATATCACTAAATATCAAATATCAATCAAATAATTCATCATCCATCATACACTATTGTCAGTATGGATGACACAAGTGAATTCAACAAATAGTTACATAATTTACATTTGCACAATGTGATCAATGAATCATGGTTGAGAATATCTGGTACCGATTTGACAGTCAATGTGATAAGTGCACATTATCCTACAACTAACTGACGACTTATACAGGTGTGATGAATTTTGTTTCCTGGATGTCACCTCTAATCACAATCTAAATATTGATCAACATATTTACAAATGATGGCTCGATTGATGCAGTCTATAAAGGACATATATTTTTCAACAAGAAACCACAAACACCTATACTGATATTGAGCAATCCGAGTCTAAGAACTTTCACCAATCATTCAACGATTCTACACAATTTTCAACAGATAAAGATTATTCATTCAGGCTGGTTTCACCGGTATTGTTCAACAGTTTCTGTAGAAATACGGTTTCATATTAGACACCGAGAGTCACTTCACATTCTATGAGCTGAAAAATTGATGTGTTTTCAGGCATTAGTGTTAAACAACGGTTCTATTGATTGTTGAATGTCCACATGGAAACAAAGCATTGTACTGATATCCGATTAAATATCGTCAACGTATACAATACTTTGATTTATGCACTGAGGGAACAATACAAATCACTACTTATTCGTAGCAATAAAATGTTCTTCCGAGTAAACTGATTTATAGGGTGGAATATGCTGATACTGAAAACAACCAGTGGAGTCAACCAATTACTTACTTTATTCTGGCAAAGACTGACTTTGAAGTCATGAGTATTCTTATCATTACTGGGAATGCACATATTAGCATTTTCACACCACATGCAGTTTGTATTCGATGTTGTTGAGTCTTTACATGTTTCCATCGACTTGTGTTTTGGACAACCTTCAGTGAAAACAATAAGGTGGTTGCATTTCAAGTTATGAAAGAAAACATTGGTGAATTGAAAAACTCGTAACTATAACTGAATGATATTATGGCGATTTCGGAGTTGAGTGACTATTTCATTCACTGTGAATTTGTCATTACATTGCCCAATACGAAATTCAGTACACTTTCAATGTCATTCACATCTCAAAACATCTCATTGATATTGAACAAAATTACGTTTAATAATGAACGATGAGTTTCGACCAGCGAATTTGGTGGATTTCATTGACTGTCAATATTCAGAAATGTACATATTGGGCTGTTAATGAGTTCAGCAAAGCTGACTGCATTTGATTTTAGATGGTTGTCGAATTTCATTTGATGATGTCAGTTTTATGACTGAAAGATTGCTTGTATACCACTCCTACTTATGACCAATGGAGAATTAAGTTGAAAACTCATTCAAACTGACTACTTGGATATCGATGCAAGAAAGTCAGTTGATCAAAGACACATAATGCATTTTCAACAATGTGTTTCTGCGATTTCAATACCTCGTGAAAATTCACTATCATATGTTCGAGATGAAAAAAACAGATGACACTGCCAAATCAATGCAAAATCAACTAACTAACTTATATCATCTGATCTATCGTTTTATGGCATTTTGTTTAAGTAAATTTTATCAAAGTGATGAATTTGATCGTGGTTCAAAATGTGTCTCTAATCATTTGAAATATTCAACAGTGAATCGACGTGTGATGTGACGGGAAGTGAGGCTGGTGGTTGGATATCAGTTAATAATTGACCGAAATTATACATGAAATGTTCATTTTTATGAAACAAAAATTGTGCAACCGAGTGTGAGAATAGTCAACTCTGATAAAATAAGGGTGAACATACCGCCGTCAACTTCAAACTCTACCAAAGTTCTAGTTTTGATCCAGCTTCGATGAACTGACATACGCGGAGATCTCTTTTTTTCTTTAATAAGTTGTACAGAAGAGGACATTTAAAATATTGATTTTCATTTTATGTTTAACAAGTTGTTTGCTCGTATAAGGAGCAATCGAAATAGGAAACAGTTTATTATCTTATCATGGATACAATGGTGGTCAAACCATAACCTCACAAAACATGTTTTAAATCATCTTTGGTTTCGAAAGTGATCATTGTTCAACCAGCAAACGAAAAGTGATATTGTTAAATTTCTGGTTTGTGTCATCAGGGTTTCAGTGCAAAATCTTCAAAAAATATGTTCAACTTGTTAGAAGTGATTTCATAAATTGTCAACATTGATGTTTGCTGTGAAAAGACATTTCAACAGATCATCAGGTAACTCCTAAGCAAATGCTTCATGTATTTTTTTATTTTCAATCATTAAAGACTGCGTCCAACCTAATCACTTACATTAAAGGCTTGTCTTGGAATTCAGCTTCATCTATCAACAACATACGACCATTTCAGAGTAGCTTGACGTTTCAGCACTGTGTAAAACAACTATGAGACCCGCTTGACAAAATATGCTTCCTTTTTTTATGAAGTTGTGTAAGAATAAAAAACTACAGGTTTGACTGATCGAACAGTGACTGAATAAAATAATAGCTGTATCATCTACCTAATTTGGTCGTTCATATATCTCTGTCTGGATCAGTCAATGCGCAAACATGTACGAAATATTCCTCCAAATATCGAACGACTCTCTATCTCATGTGACATGACATGTGCTGACATACGAAAAATAGTGTGCAAATAGATGGTAATATTACTCTAACAAATGTTTGTTTATGTATTTCAATGTAAATCAGAATATAAAAGACATTTGTTACCTTCTTCTCCACACTTAATATCAATGAAAACGACCGATTCCAATAGACTTTTATCTAATTCCTCAGGAACCTGAAAAGATGTAATGGATGTCTGAGTCAAGATCTGTCAACACACTAACACCTATAAAAAAATCAACAAACCATTCAAGTAATGTGTCGTCATTCACACAGTCTACAAACACAAAGAAAAATTATCACACTCACAGTAAGCATACTGATCGCCTCAGTCCACTTACAACCATGTTCCATCTAGTCTACAAGCATATTGTGACTCATCTCAGTTGTCAATGTCGGAGAAGTTAGATGTACGATCTATCTATCATAGAATGAGTCGATATATTGTGAGATGAATAATTGTGTCGGTTGATAGAAATGTGATTGTGAACAATTGCAATATTGCTGCACGTGTATTTGTTGTCATTTTGTGTGATTGTGTTAATGAGCTCACTTCCATTCATTAGCGTTCATTTCCCTGGTGAATGCTTTCCATGATGTGTTCTGATTACCTCGAAACAATCAAAACCGATCCAGTTCAACACACATGACACCTTTCATCTTACAAACCCATCCTGGCTGCCTGTATTCCGAATGGGTGAATTAATAAATTCTGACATTCGAACAATTACACAGTGAAAAACAATCAATATTTGAACAATTTATCACTAAGATTATTCAACAGTGAACTTTTCAAACATCTGATCTTCAGAAGACGTAACGAAGCCTGATAATATTTAATTGTTCCCTGGTAGTGTGGTGTGGGCTAATTATATCCATATAAGAAGTATATGACGTTAGACAGGAACAGAATGTCTAGTAGCGGAGAGACAAGTGGATCGAACAGTGAAGATTGAAAACAGAATGCAATCTGTATGAAAACAACAGAACAATGAAGTCTGAGTCATTTTGAGACTATTCATGGAGATTTTGCAAATTAGGCATTTACTATATGATTGTTAGATTTTATTAACAATTTCTGTAATTTCCTATCAAATTCATTCGATTGTACCCCACTCGTGTTCTTGTTCACTACAGTAATGCCCTAACGTACACTGTTTGTACTTAGTCGGCGCGAAGACACCAGAATTTCTTCAATTAACTTATTATCATTCACTGTTTTATAAAAGTGCCAGAATAAAGGGTATCACAAAAGGATCGTTAGTAGTTTCATATAGTCTGTGTGCACATTAACGAATGATGATCTCTCCCTGTCGTGGTCAATATACTTTGGTGCCTTTGACTGTATTGAATGGCATTAAATAGTTGAATAATCTGAAGTACTTGAAACAAAACAACAGTTACATTCAATTGTGCGACTTACGTTCTCATAATACAAAGATATCTTTCCGCTCGGATGTATCAGAATTAACATCTTTAATGTAAAATCTGCAACAAGAAGACTGTGGTTATTTAAAATTTCAGGAATTTATGATGAGCATGTTATTGTCAGACGAGATATTGTATGTGTTTACCCACACAGTGATCAGATTTAGGCAGATATTTACCGTGTTATCTCAGATGATTTCTTTAGTTGAATTCGAAGTAAATATAATCTGCTGAAATCCATGCAACTCTGCCTGTAGCTCTTCTAGAATTACATACGCTCACAAGACTGGGTAAAGAAGGAGGGTTGAGCATGAGGCTGACAGTTCCATACGGTAGAAAAAATCTTGCTAAAATACGCCAAACAGATTAAACAAAATAAAAACTTAAACTCTGCCTAAGAGCTGAAGGAAGAATTAGGTCGCCTCAGCATGAAAACTGAGATTCGTCGGGAGTCACAAGACCGATGGACACTGTAACAGCCAGAGAAACATTTAATATAATTACATGGAATGTCCGGACAATGTGGGATACAGGGAGGACTAATCAAATAGCTACTGAAATTAGGAGAAACACATTGGTGGTGCTTAGAATAAGTGAAAACTATTGAACAAAATCTGGTCACGAAGAGGAAAATGCTTCACACACTCAGAGATATGCTCTAATGCTGTCCGAAGTAGCACGAGATGCCCTAGTAGGATGTGAATCTCACGGATCCAGAATCACCAAAGTATCCTTTAACACAAATAAGAACGGGATCACGATGAATGTTTTCCAATGATATGCACTCACCGATGACAGAAACGACGACAATAAACATCAGTTTAATGAGAGGCTAAAATCATAGCAAAGTGCACAGGAAAGAAACTGACCATCCTGATGGGAGATCTAAACACCAAATTCGAAAATGACAACATCGGATATGAACAGAATCGCAAGTGTTATATAAAGGTAAATACAATACGTCAAGCAACTATATGGTACAACGAAAAAAATATCAGCGAGACATACTAAACCATGGAGACCGGACAAAGAAGGAAAGATAATCATCGAGATTCAAGAATTGAGGAATGGATGGGCAGAGTATTTTGAGGAACTTTTGAATAGACCAGCTCTATTGAATCCACTGGACATCAGAGAAACACACACAGACCTTTTTATAGACGTCACTCCACAAACGATCGAAGAAACCAGAATGGCCATAAGAAAAATCAAGAGAGGGAAGCAGCAGGATATGACAATATACCAGCTGAAGAATTGAAGTCATATATTGAAGTAACTGCAAATATGCTTCATCTTCTATCGAAGAAGAATTGGGAGGAGGAGGAAGTACCGACGAACTGAAAAGAAAGATAACTCACCAAGATACCAAAGAAAGAAGATCTGAGCAAATGTGAGGACTACACATGCATTGCACCACAGTCAGTACCAGGAAAGTCCTTAACAGAGTGTCGCTGAACCGAATGCAAGACGCAGTAGACGCTGAACTTCGAGATCAACAGGCTGGACTCCGTAAGGACCGATCGTGCACAGACCCAATTGAGAAACTACGGATCATCGTCGAACAATCAGTCTAGTAAAACACGTCACCATGCATCACCTTTATGGACTATGGAAAGGCGTGTGACAGTGTGGATGGGAGAACATAATGGAGCCTTCTTCGAAGTTATAGAGTTCCTGAGAAGATTGTCAATATTATCCGAAACTCACAAGACGGAATACAGTGCAAATTGGTGCATAGAAGACAGCTGACAAATGCATTCCAAGTTGGGTCCGGAGTCAGACAAGGCTGTCTACTCCCTTTCTTCTTCTTTCTGCTGGTGGTTGACCGAATTGTGAAGGCGTCAACACCTGAGGGAAAGCACGGAATACAATGGACAGTTCAGAACCAATTAAACGATTTTGACTTCGCATATGAACTAGCTCGCTCATCCCCTACAAACGAACAAGTGCAGATGAATACAACCTTGTGTAGCAGCAGCCTTTGCATCAGTAGATCTCAATATACACAAGGAATAAATCCAACATCCTCAAACGCAACACGGTGGACAACTAGTCAATCATAGTTTGTGAAGAATCTGTCTAAGATATGGAATCTTTCATGTACCTGGGAAGCATCATTGATGAAAAAGGAGGATTATATGCGAAATGAAGGCAAGTATTGGCAAAGCGATGGCCGTATTTGTACAATTGAAGAAAATGTGAAACTCAAAACAACTGTCCATCAGTTATTATGAAAGTCAGAATCTTCAATACGAACGTCAAGACAGTCAGTTCTACTTTACGGAGCTGAATCTTGGAGAACTACTACAACTAACATCAAGAAGCTACAAGTATTTATAAATAGTTGTCTACGCAAGATACTCAACATGCATTAGCCGGATATTATCAGCAAAATTCTTCTGTGGGAGAGAACAAACCAGCTTCCAGCTGAAGAGGAAATTAGGAAACGACGATGGAAATTAATAAGACATACGTTACGGAAATCACCAAACTGCATCACGAGGATGGAGCTAATTTGGAATCCTGAAGGGAAACGGTAAAGCGGAAGGTCAAAGAACACATTATGTCGGGAAATGGAAGCAGACATGAAAAGGATGGATAGTAACAGAAAAGAGGTGGAAAGGATTGCCCAGTACAGGCTTGAATGGAGAGTGATTGTGAGAGGCCTGTGCTCTTCCACGAGGAGTAACAGGTGTATGTAAATAAGTAGGTAAGAACATCATGTAAACGAAACAAGAATGCATCCTTCCAAATGAATGTCAGATGCATGTTTTTCGAGGATATGTAATACTCTTATTTTCGTATTGGAACAATAAATCTTCAAGCTTCTAATTAGATCTGATAGTTGGGGTGATATTCACATTGATGTAATATTGTCTATAATTACTCATGGTACAATCGACCTCAAGTGCACATGACGTGAGCTGTGGAGCCTTTGTTTACAAAGAGAACTTGATAATTGATTGTGCAACACATTGGTAAATCAGTCGATCAGATGGCTCTGATCACATTATTTGTTGAAGATGTGAAGTGAATAGCCTTATATATATTGTCTTTACAATCTCATAAGTTAAAAGAATAATATCTAAGAATGACTGTTTAATGAGTGAATGTTTAGATGAGTGTGGTGTTCCAATGCACACGTATGTACATTTTTTTATAAACAGACTTCCCCTCAGGTTCCTTTTAATCATGTCAATGAAGATGAATCTCCGTATTCGTTTATCCACAAGTGGAATGAGATTGTGTCATGATTTATCCACACTGATCTATTTATTACTCGTCACATCTACTATGTTCGTGCTTACTTCAACAGTTCTTTAAGATTCAATCAATATGTTTAAACAATCAATGGATTCTACATATACCTACCACCCAATTTTTCAGAATGTTTACGCTTTATTACTTCAGTCAATTTTCGGAAAGAATTCAGCTACGCATGCCAAACAGAAAACGTGAGAGTAATTACAAGGAATGATGGTGTAAGTGTTAATATGTCACATGTGTTCAAACAATCATTTAATGGATACATACTTTTGCCATCAACATCTTGGTGATAAATTTTTCGGACAGCTAATAAATCGTCTGAAATAATGAAAGGAAAGAAAGTTGTGTTTATATATCTGCATTCTGAATATCCGTCTCATTCAATAAACATACATTTCAACACAGAATGAGTTCGGGCATGATTTATCATCTTCTTTTCAACATTTAAATAAACCGGTTCAAATAAATCAGAGTTTGAAGGATTCTTACTGATATTTCAACGACGAGATGAACATTGCAATGCCAACAACTGAGAAGAATATTTTACTTCTGAAACGTCGGATCTAAAAGTTTATGGTTAACTAGGATACCGTTGATATCCTTCCGACAATGCACATACGAAATTATTTTCTGAAATCCTGTTATTTCAATGAATCAGTGTTTTCTCTATTTACCTAGGTATTATGCAGAAATGCTACTCCAATGTCATTAATCCTGATAACTGAGCGAGGGAATTAACTGCAGCTGTATGTCCCAGGAGTTCTGGTTCTAATCAATCATGTTGTTCTAGAAGGTATTCAATGGTTGTTCGTTGACTGAATGTTTGAAGAGGCTCATGATTTCGAACTACATGATCATACGAATATGATAATCAAGAAAATGTGACGAGAGAAATTAAACTTTTAAGACCTAAGTAAGTGACAGAAAAGATTTAGAGGACATCGCACATAACATGACAGTTCACGTGCTTCAATAATGCAAACTGATTTAACACACAACATTGCTTTTTGCTGTAGTTGTAGTTAGATCCAATTCATTGAATCTACCACTTAGTGTCGCAATGGTGAGATATCTGTTTTATGGTAGTTTGAACAGGCAAAAGAGCAGGTGGTTTTCACTTGTGTGACTGCATCATTATATTTGTTATTTCTACTCAATCAATTTGTGACTATTTTGAAAGTTGATCGCTGTTTTAATAAACCTTTTCATTGGACAGTGATACGTGCTGTGAACACATTTTAGGCTACCAAATCACAAACAAATCAATCACTGTGTACTGGAAAACTCTCATGAAATAATCAAGTTAAGCACTGAATCATTAACTTAAAGTGGAAGTGAAAAATAAAGAATATCACTGAATGAATGAAGAACTCACTCTCATTCGAACTCTCAAATCCAGACAGCCCACCATCGTTTACGTAAGTGAAAATTGCTCCTAATCGCTCTATTTCTTTCACTTCTATTGAACCTAAGTTTTCTGAATAAAAATATGCAATTTGATTGACAATCTGCAGTGAATGAAGGTAACAATTTGAAATTAACTGGAGACTAAAATGAATTGTATGAACCGTAATTAGTTTGCTGTAAGGCGTCAAACTATTTACCAGCTGAATAAAATATGATATCAGTAGTAGTTTTGAATGTTAGAAAAAGCATTAAACTGATTTATTGAATAAATTAAAACAACTTTGATTCATGCAATGAAGTGTGAATAAGCAAAATTCTGTAACAATTTTTGTTCAAAGAACATGATTCTCTTACCTTCAGCGTATGTCATTAGTCCACTAACGTCTGTGCCGTAAAATTTAAACGGGAATTTCGGAGTGATTTGCTGAAAATATACAAACGCATAAATTAATATCTCCACTGCAAAATGAGATCAACTCACCTCATCAGTAGCCAATTTTAAAAACTCCCTATTTTCAACTGGTGAACGCTGATTGAGGCGGATTGTCTGGAAATAGTAATAATTATGAGACTGAATACATGTATTAGAACCTGACCGATTACTTACGTATTCATGTGAGTCGTCTTTAAAAATTACTTTTCTATACGTCTCTTGTCCAGGATTCTCACAAAATTCATGGCAAAAGAAAACTTTCGAAATGAACACGATGACGGAAAAGACCAGTGTGAAATGCTCAGATGATAAAGTATATCTGAAATGGTTCAGATGAAAAAAACAACGTTATCTCATTGGATCACATTGAAATTCATATAACACGCTCATTTGTCTCAACTTTCCAGTGAACACTCACCTCATCATTTTGTCCACAACGATAATAACTGGTGTTAGATCTTGTCGAGTTTATATAGATTTTGAAGTGTTAGTTTGTTTCTTTCTGATTGACTGATTCAAAGTGACCATTAAGACGATCAAAATTCATGAAATCATATGGTCGTCAAGAACCAATCATCGTGGTAGGTCGATACATCATTATGCAATATTGCATATAAACTGACAGTTACACCGTTGGTTGAAATGCTTGACCCCTTTGATGAAAACCATTTCTGGATATAATTAGTATTACTTTACAGTAAGTGATTAGTCAACTTGTACTGCTCATATTTTCACGAACAAACATTTTGTTGCTTGTGATAATCTGTGAATTGGTTGTCAATGGTGCATTGCTTCGATTTGATTGGTTAAAATCATGATGGCCATAAACTGTTTTGAGTGTACATCTGAATTCACGTTCTGTCAGACGATTCCATCATAGTTGAATGTGGAATTGTAACTTATGAACAAAGTCACATCATCTCTATTTGTCCAAGGTATATTTAAGCTACGCTAAACGAAATGACTAAATTATTGATGAATGAATAACAGTCTATACTTTCGTAAATGTATGATAATTTCAGTGAAAGAAACCAAGACTATTTATTTCACTGTGTATTGTTTTACCCGAATCCTCCCATTGATCTTTAGGACTGAAATTGATCAGTCTCTTGATGAAATACATGCATACTGTGCTTATCGCCTCGATATTACCTTAATTTACAAGCATTATAAGCATAGATGCATAGTGGCCAGCAGGTACATCCAGCTGACGAGTCCCGAATTCGACGAAACGCGCGTCCTGGATTCCACAGCTAGCCACTATCCATCTTTGCTTACAAGACTATTTATGTTTTGATTATATTTGCAAAGAGTAATTCTAAGTACTATGAAAGTGAATTGTGCACTTCAAAATCATGTCGACAATAAATAAAATTTTACATCCTCGTGTATTACAGTCTGTAGTTGAATAAACGGTTGTTGAGTAATTGCACGAATTCACCAGCATTAGAACGATGTTCATTTGTACATGAAATTGTACTACTAACATGTGGTCTGTTATCACATTATTATTGATTGAATCATATAACCTATTCACTAGGGTTTGATAAGAATTCACTTGAGTATTACATCAGTTATTTATATCCATGGGAATATTGTTGGTTTGAATATTGAGCTAATCTCATAAAATCACTGTCAGTTTCTCATAGGATAAGTCTACATTAGTTCCCATGGCAACCGGATGTTTTTCATATGAACAGGTTTCGTAAACATTACAAATTTATAAATCATTTTATTCAGTATTAATTAAATTGTATTGAGTTCATGTTCAGTAATAAAATTTATAAGAATTACTACATGTAATTCATAATCGATATGATCCCATTCACTAAGATAACACATAGTACATATCAGTGGATGTGAAAATATATTAGAGTACAGGCGAATACACAAGGCTCAGTAATGACAGAGCTGAATGTATTGTTCACTTTTCACTCATGACCACAGTACAACAGCACATTTCTCGAATCTAATGTATTTTTTTCTGCACAGCATACATTTAATATGTTTCACTTATTTCGAGAACTGCCTTGTTGTATCTCCTCATTTCAGCAACATTTGCGACATAGGCCTCGTGACTTCCAAAGAATCTCGGCATTCACGAAGCGGATTCATAATTCTTCAAAACGATGATCTAACAGAATTCGCTATGCTGAATTAGTATGATGTAGATGATATTTTCTAATCAGGAATTTTTAAACCAAGTCGGTTTCCGAGTAATGGAGTTGGTGACCACAAGCCCAGCCTGTCTGCTTTATCCGAGATTTGGACCAGCAGTACCCGAAGAAGGGCTACAGGCAGAGTTTCCGCAATATCTTGACAAATTGAAATCAATTCATGGGTGGAGTATTAGTATGTAGTTCTTAATCTGCTAGATATATTTTTTTCACATTTATTACTAAGAATTATCATCATAAATTAGATCCCATTGGTCGAAAAACTGTCTGGTATAGATGAATAACTAACGGATTTCGATCGATTACAGCGGCCCGCATCACACTTCAGACATTATGAATTCATATTACTAGGTGCGAAACTGGAATTATGCAAAAGCATGAAACCAAGTAACGCTAATCGGCTCTAACATGGCTGCAATACTATTTATGCATCGACAGAGATGTGTAAGGAATTACTACTGCATGAATCAAATAAAACTACATCAAAACATTCAAACTCATTTATAACTTTAAATAGAGCTTCTACCTGTCTCTTTGTTTCCAGTCCACACACATTCCTTATTTAGGACTTTACGTTAGTTTGTTTTATGACAAGTCGTTCGTCATGACATATCACGATACACAATGTCACTTTTGATCGTCTCAGTTTTGTAAATGTCTGTATCGCCTACACGAAATTTGTATTGTTTTGTTCATGAAAGGAGAATTTGGTTGGAAAGCACTTGTCCACTTCTGCTTATTCAGTAGTAATCGATCTTCAACACATTATTGGAATGTGACATCTGGCACTTCGATCATTGACATATAATGTTGTGAAGTCGAAGACACATACACAACATTTCTAATAAGATGTACTGAGCGTAAGAAGTGTTCTGAGTACTAAAGCATTTTCGTTACTGCAACAGCTATACGCAGTAATCGTCTATGACAGTTACATGCAAATTTCGACTATTTGTTAAATCGTTGGAGAGTTATATAATTTGAGAGAGAACTACTGGAATTGCAAGGCGAATGAAAAGTGAAAAATCGGATAAGGCTGAATCGCCATTTCATCAAATTAAACGATATTTATGCTCAACGATTGCATAACGATCTCAAATCTTATTTAAGCTTCTACTCACACACACTTCGGGATAAATGGTTCATAGTAATTGATCTACCTCGGAAATTGCAATGTTGCTGCTAGTGAATTTGTTGTCATATGGTGTGATTGTGTTGATGAGCTCACTTCCATCCATTA
>CAMPQF010000008.1:0-26841 GCA_946903255.1 Schistosoma spindalis
AAGCAATTAGTATAGAAATGCAAGAACAATGAAGTTCGAGACAATTATTGAACATTTTGCAAATTAGGTATTATAGTATGGTTTTTCTATTTTACCAAGTAACTCTGTAATTTTGTGCTAAATATAATTCGATTGTCCTCACCTGTGTTCTCCTTCACTACATTTGGTGTCGCTGCCTCCACAAGGATGGACATTTCTATGGCCGAATGATTTTGAGGACGGAGACGTGCTGATCTTCCTGTAGGAGTTTGAAGCCGTGGCGGAGCTAGTGGGAGTGACGCTGCTGAAAGGCCGGGCGAAGGCTGTATATGATAGCTTGGACGGTGCTGGCGGAAACACGACTTGAGAGACAGTCATGGAGCGGTTAGTGGCAAAGTTCGGCAGCCCAGTAGACAGAGAGGAAGCGCTGAAGAATTTCCGGTTGGCGAGGTTGTCAGTCGATGTTGACCCACTGGTGTTGGCTGTGGAGCTCATTAGATTGTTACGCCGTGTGCTGCCGAATCTGAATGCGCAGTCGGAGGCACAGTTGTTGGCGGTATCCTTAATAGGCAAAGAGCAATGTAAGAGACTCAAGCCATGTACACTAGCTGTCCACACTATAGGAGGGCACATGATAGAGGTTTTGGGGTTATCTAACAGTATCGTAAAAGTGGGTGAGGCTGAGATAAATTTTTCGTTCGTGGTAACCAAAAGCTAATCGAGACCGATATTAAGAGCAGAATGCTTAAGAGAAGTAAATGCGACAGTTGACTTAAGAAGCGGTAAGGTGGTCACAAAGTATAGTTCATTGCCAATACACGAAAGTAACGAAGTGGCTGAAATAAGAAGGCAACGGACGTCTCGACGAGAAAAACAAGCATTAACGAGTTATGCACAAAGTATGTGAAACTGTTCACTGGAGATGGGGAACCGTATGGTTTTTGTGACAAAGTAAAGCATGAAATCCCGATAAAGAACGACCGAGTAAATATATTTACAACACGTCCAATCCCGGCGCATTTAGAGGCCGAGGTCAATTGACAGGTGTATGAGATTTTGAAAGAAGTTATAATTGAGGAAGCGGACAGCCCGTATAGCTCCCCAGTACTCTTGGTAAAGAAACCCAAAGGAAAGCATAAAGAACAGAATAATATAACAGACCTGAAACCTTGTGCAATGCCAACAGTGGCGGAAACATTAGATCCACTACAGAATGCCACAGTGTTTACTGTGTTGGATTTGCAGTCAGGATATTGACAACTGCCTATAAAAGACAGAGATCGAAGCAAGCCAGCATTTACTGTACGGGGTAAACAGTATCAATTTAAACGAATGCCGTTCGGGTTGGCGGGTGCACCGTCTACGTTCAGAAGAATAATGACGCTACTGCTCAATAATCTAAATACTGTTGAGGTATACGGCGACGATTTAGTTGTGTACAGCCTGACAGAAACAGATCACGCCAAGCATATGGAAGCAGTCTTAAACCGATTTGACGAACTTAGACTCCAAATTAATAAGTACAAGTCGCAGATAGCGAAAAATAGCGTCACGTTTTTAGGACATAATGTGGGAAATGGAGAAATAAAACCATTAGGGAGAAAACTCTTACTATAAAAAATATTGCAGTACCCAATTCGAAAAGGAAGTTGAGACAATTTCTTGGAAGAGCGGAGTTCTACAGTCGGTTTGTCAAGAATTTCAGTATCGGCCATGTTCCAGAAAAGGAAAACGTAATGGCGGATTACTTGTCAAGACCAGACATAGAAGCCGACCTTCCACTGACAGCATACGCGGTGAATAGTTTAGAGGGAGACCCAGTAGAACTCGTCCGGCAACAGAAAGCCGACCCTAACCTTCGAGAGGCAATCAGAGTGATAAAAGAGGGAGCAGACGTATGAAAACGGACAATGGACAAGGAGATATTAATGCTGCTTCGGCAAAAGCTGTGATCCCGAAAGACTGGTAGCGTAAGATAATACACGACTGTCACCAGGTAGCACATACAGGCATCGTAAGAACGACAAATTTACTACGACAAATTGCATACTTGCCGAGCATGAGAGACGATGTGGCTCGATACGTGTTAACTTGCCAGCAGTGTCAACTAATGAAAAGTGATCGATATACACAACCGCCATTACAGTCAATCCCAGGAACCGCAGTCGGTGGTCTGTGGTCGGTGGATGTAGTGGGACAGTTTCCACAGACGGCGAGTGGTAACTAGAACCTTCTAGCGATGACGAAACATGCTACACGTTGAGTAGATGCCGCACCCATTGCAGACCAGCGCGCAAAAACAGTGACCGAAGTGGTAATCCGGCATATTGTAGCGTGTCACGGAATACCGAAGATAATGGTAACTGACCAGGGTCCCTGTTTTGAAGAAGACAGGTTTAAAGCCCGTCTAAAGCAGTTTGGCATCCAGAGGATACAAACTACACAGTATCACCCTCAGACAAACGAGCCTACAGAGAGAAGCAACTGGACGTTAAAGGAATGGTTAGCATCTAAAGGAGGAAATTGGGAGAAAGAGTTACCATTGATCTTCCTGGCTCACCGTTCTTCTATACAAAAACAACCAGGAAGTCACCTTTCTTGCTCATGTATGGCAGACAGCCACGACTTCCAATGCATAATAAGACCTGTTCAAACCGACAGAAGTGGATGACAAAAAGGTTAAAAAAGAGAGGAGGGAAGCAATAAGGAAAGTGGAAAAGAAACAAATATCAGACATAAAGAAGGTGAAACAACAGAGGAGAACGTGGGAACCTTTTGCAGTGGGAGACCTTGTAAAGTGTAGAAAACGGAAAAGTAACATAACAGGGGATCAGGGTCGGGAAAGCTGATGTCAAAGTGAGAAGGACCATACGTTATCACGGAAAGACGTGGCCTAGTGTGCACGATCCGGAGAGAAGACAAGCAGAAACGCGTAAATGCCAGTCAACCGCAGAGATGGTTTCAAGATCATCATGAGTGCGAGTAGACAGCGGCACAACGATCAGAAAGACCACGACGACAGCTCATTAAAAGGTGGGGCGAGTGTGGTGCGTGCTACTTATATTGATATAAGTAGTATATGATGCGAGTCAGGAATGCAATGTCTGGCGACAGAAGATGGGGAAGATCACGAAAGGAAGAATGGGAGTAGAAAGCAATTAGTATGGAAACGCAAGAACAATGAAGTCCGAGACAATTATTGAACATTTTGCAAATTAGGTATTATAGTATGCTTTTTCTATTTTACCAAGTAACTCTGTAATTTTGTGCCAAATATAATTCAATTGTCTCCACCTGTGTTCACCTTCGCTACAATATCTTTATGAAGCTAGGTGACGTGGGTTCGATTTGACCTGGGAATATCAATTCCTTAAAGCTTGCAAGTGCAAATTATCATGAAACATGTATCCAGAGTTTCCTTGAGACTACCTGTTAACACCCAACAAAGTGTAGTTCAGTATATGGAACTACTGATTTTATTTTGTACACCTAAAAGGAACATAACTCAGTGCTTAATAGAATGTTAGTTTTGTTACACGTATATGTAAGATTAACACTAAGTTCCAAATAGTCCAAGGTATTAACGATCGAATTGATACCCTAAAGTGAATTTGTTAGCAACAAATGAATGGATGTCGCGAAATAATATCTTGTTCAGAGTCTGAAACACATATAAACTGACTGGATCTGAGCCGCTTTATTCACGTTTTACATATGCCTCATAATATTCATGTGAATCATAGGCAAAGATGGATAGTGGCTAGCAGTTGGACTCGTTAGCTGGATGTACTTGCATCTCATAGTTGATGTTCATTCCGGGACTCGGACGCAGTACCAATCGCTTTAAACTCCATCGCGCTATTCACTTAATTACTGAGTTCTGATAACCACCTGCTTGTAGAATGGTGTGAATTTAAAATCACTTGGTGTTTGCTTGAATCTTCCCATTGAGGTTTAAGACCGAAATTGGATATTCTATCCATCTTTGTTTATAAAGCTTGTGAATTAAGGCAATACGCACAGTATGCACATATGCCAATAACTGACTAATCAATTACAGACTTAAACCTCAATGAAAGATTCAAGCAAACAATACCAAGTGAATCGTTTTCAGTTTCCCGGTTTGATCAGCGTTTTGTTCGACTTTTCAAGGGATTTTGACTACCAATAAGCTGTAATTGCACAATATGTGTAGTGGCACGTATCCAAAGACGTCAGTCGTTTTGTATGCTCAATCTTATTGACCGACCTTTTATACATAATACTACGCTTCTCTATTGATCCTGTTTTTATTTCAGTGACAAAATATTTGCGGTTCTTTTTTGTATGTCAATGGTTCACAAGCATGAAGTAAAGTAGAGTGAATTATTTTAAGTTTTCGAATGGCATAGATGTGCAACAAGTGTCGTCAGTTTGCTACCAAATTTTTACGGTAAAATGGATTATTTATATATAAAAGCAAGGCAGCAGTGTAAAAGTTAACGTGCAGCCTAATTAAAGGTACGACAAAGTTCTTGGTTTTAGAGTAGCTCGAATATTTTTCCCTCCCCACGCATGTAATGAACTTTTTACTGTATTCTTGGAGTAATTACGTCTTGTCCTACCATGTTTTCAAAAAAGGTCCCTATGACTTAATGAAATTACGGTTTAGGTTAATGATTTTATGTATTTCATTGCGTTATTGTCGAGAAAGTATCACTCATCTTTTTTCCAACATTGATTAGATAGTCTGTCTCGAGTCCATGATTAGTATTATTCTCTTTGGTTTAATTCGATATCCATGTAAATTTTTCGCATTTTTGCTGTCTTTTGTTTTTTTTCTGAAAGAACATCTACTTTAATTTCAAATAAGTGAAAGCAACTATACAGATCTCCAATCAAGTTACAATTTTTATGCATGATAAACTTATGCAACGTTCTTTACATTCTGTTGAGTAGGACTAAAGTTACCTAGCTTTTTGTTACACGTTAGTTTTTCCTCGTAGGTATGTTTCGTATTTATCTTTTCTTATTGATGTTTGGTATTATCTGATTGGTTGTTGTCATTTGTTCTTTGCTAATTTTGTCCTCCCAAGATCATCGAGCATTACTACATAAACCGCGGTTTCCTTTTAATTTCGAATTTTGTTCGGAATAGAAAAGTTATTCCAAAAGTTTCGTATAAGACTATAAGTTCCTAACTGTCAATTAATGCGTCCTTTGCTGTCCCCGTAAGCTTACTTACTTACGCCTGTTACTCCTCGTGAAAGAGCATAGGCCGTTCACCAGCATTCTCCATCCAACCCTGTCCTGGGAAACCCTTTCCAATTGTTATTCATGCTTTTCACATCTTCTTCTATTTCCCGACGTAATGCGTTCTTTGGCCTTCCTCTTTTCCGCTTCCATTCAGGATTCCAAGTTAGCGCTCGCCTCGTAATGCAATTTGATAATTTCTTCAATGTATGTCCTATCCATTTCTATCGTCTTCTCCTCGTTTCTTCTTCAGCTGGAAGCTGGCTTGTTTTCTCCCACAGTAGGCTGTTGCTGATGATATCCGGCCAATTGATGTTGAGTATCTTGCGTAGACAACTATTTATAAATACTGGCACCTTGTTGATGATGGTTGTAGTAGTTCTCCAAGTTTCAGCTCCGTACAGTATAACTGCCTTGACGTTTGTATTGAGGATTCTGACTTTGATATTAGTTGAAAGTTGTTTTGAGTTCCATATGTACTTCGATTGTAGGAATGCGGCCCTTGCTTTGCCAATCCTCGCGTTTACGTCTGTATCTGATTCTCCTTGTTCATCGATGATGCTTCCCAGGTATGTGAAGGATTTTACATCTCCCAGAGTTTCGCCATCAAGTGTGCTTGGATTGCAGTTCTCCGTGTTGCATTTGAGGACCTTGGTTTTCCCCTTGTGTATGTTGAGGTCTACTGATGCAGAGACTGCTGTTACACTGGCTGTCTATATCTGCATTTGTTCGTCTGTATGCGATAGGAGGGCTAGGTCATCTGCGAAGTCCAAATCGTCTAATTGGTTCTGAGCTGTCCATTGTATACCGCGTTTTCCCTCAGATGTCAAGGTCTTCACAATCCAGTCGACCACCAGAAGAAAAAGGAAGGGAGAGAGTAGACAGCCTTGTCTGACTCCGGTCCTTACTTGGAATGCATCTGTCAGCTGTCCTCCATGCACGGCTTTGCACTGTAGTCCGTCGTGCGAGTTCCGAATAATGTCGACAATCCTCTCAGGAACTCCATAGTGTCGAAGAAGTTTCCAAAGTGTTCTCCTATCTACACTGTCAAACGCCTTTCATAATCAATGGAGTTGATGTAGTGACGAGTTCCACTCAGGTGACTGTTCAACGATGATCCGTAGTGTCCCGATTTGGTCTGTGCACGATCGATCCTTATGGAATCCAGCCTGTTGATCTCGAAGTTAGGCGTCTACTGCGCCTTTCATCCGGTTCGGCAACACTCTGTTAAACTTTCCCTGGTACTGACAGTAGTGTGATGCCTCTGTAGTTTTCACGTTTGCTCAGATCTCCTCCCTTTGGAATCTTGATAAAGTGTTCTTTTTCCAGTCAATCGACACTTGTTCCTCCTTCCAATCTTCTTGAATAGAAGGTGAAGCATGTTTGTAGTTACTTCGATGTCTGACTTCAGTGCTTTGGCTGGTATAATGTCGGGTCCTGTTGCTCTTGATTTGTCTGATGGCCATCCTGATTTCTTCCGTCGTTGGTGGATTGACATGTATGGGATGGTCTGTGTGTGCTGCTTCGACGTCCGTTGGATTCATTGGAGCCGGCCTATTCAGGAGTTCCTCGACATACTCTACCCATCTGTTCCGCTGTTCTTGAATTTCAGTGATTGGCCTGCCTTCTTTGTCCTTGACCCGTCTCTCTGGTTTACTATATTTCCCTGATAGTTTCTTCGTTGTATCATAAAGCTGTTTCATATTTCCTTCTCTCGCAGCATTTTCCGCCGTCGTTGCTACTTCTTCCACGTATTTCTGTTTGTCGGCTTTAATGCTCTTCCTCACTTGCTTATATGCTTCTACGTACTCAGCTTGTGCTTGGACATTCTCTGCTCGTGTCCGGCTGTTGTTAGTTGCTATCTTCTTGTTCTTCCTTTCTTTGATCTCGTCCAGTGTTTCTATGGTGATCCATTCCTTGTGGTGATGCATAACATTGGATAATATTCATTATGATCCATTCCTTCTTTGCTTTGAATAATGCTTTGATGATTCTGGATCCGTGAGATTCTCACCCTACAAGTGCATTTCGTGCTATTCTTGACAGCATTAGAGGAACTCATTGATTGTGTGCGGCATTTTTCTCTTTGTGGCCGGAGTATAGCAGCATCTCTTCTGTATTTAGCCTTCGTTGTCCAGCTTGTGTCCAATGGGTTTCGCTGATTCTCAGTACTGCCAATTTGTATCTCCTCTTACTGTTGCTATTTGACTGGTCTTCTCGGTCTCCCACATTGTTCGAACGTTCCATGTACCTATAAAAATTGTTGCTCTGGTTGTTAGAAGGGGCATCAGCCTCGTGACTTCCTAAGGAACTCGGCTTTCACCATGAGGCATCATAGTTCTTCTAAATGAAGACCTAACTCCCAGGGCAGAGTTTAGATGGTTCGAATTATTTTTTCTGGTTAGCGTATTTTTTAGAAAGTTAGTTTTCTACGGGATGGGGTCGTTAACCCCATGCACAACCCTCGTCGTTTACCCGGGCTTGGGACTGGCAGTAACTCTGTGAGATCTACAGTCGGAGTTTAGGAACATTAGTGGGGTGGATTCTCATGCATATAGCATACAATTTTCTTTGAACCTAGCACACAACAATAGCATCATGCACTGTCCCATCGCCCTTGGCAGATCAGGCAACACGAACTTTACGAGAACACCATCAGAGCATACGACAGGCTAGGTACCTCATAGAACACCGCACCAAAACAGAGAGCAATCGTTTTGTGGTTAGCAACTAATGCAGGCCTGTAGCAAGCTTCACTCCCATGATATAGCATATTTTTGCAAACGCTCCCCAAATCAATTTTCATTTTGTAATATTTGATAGGAGAATTTAACTGCTAAAATGAAAATGACCAGAGAAAATATGCTTACAGTTAAGGTGATGGGTGTTAACAGTTTCCAGCACAGTCGCCAATATATATTAGGTGTGGGAAGATCCATTGATATAATATCTTGACAAAGTTCGTTCATACCTACAACGATAATACTTAATATTATTTCTTGGTTGTATTCCATTATGACGAAGTTATATTGAATGTCGATTTGAAAAAAAATTCGAAAAACGGGGCTCTTCTACACATGTCTTGCAGTAAAAATTTGATGTATGTGTCAGAAAGGGTAGTTTTTCATTTTCTGTCTTTTTTAGTTAACTAAACTAAAAAAATACTAACAACCTCGATCATTATCCTTACTTAATTACATACTTTTGTTCCATTTGTTGATTTTACTATACTTTACATCAGAAACTGACTTTAAGTAGAAAATCGTTGCAGACCAAAAATCGTTGGACGTTTGTTTTGTCCCAGCCTCGGGCTCCCCGACAGTAAACACATGACTACATACGAGATCGGGTGTGACTGCCTTTTAGACTATTGTTCTGGAGTTCCGTAATAAGCAGTTTTAATTTAACCAAAACACTATTTTAGGTGATACCTGTCTCACTCTTGACTTGGTCTATCTACATCGTCCACTGTTTCCCGTTAGGACTTCAAAGAATCACCTTAAAATTAATCACTAGTGAATACATGGTTATGACTAGCATGAGAGGTAACATTCCATAAAAGCCACCGTACACCTGAAACTTAACTTGTTGGTAATAGCATGTTGATATATACATATGACTTTCAGAATGGGTTTTTGCGGATATTATAGTAATTTCAATAGTTGAGATCGTGAGTCAATCGAAGCACGACCACCATGGAAGACCTGTAAGCACTAGGCGGCCGTTTCGTTTTATTGTGGGCCTCCTCAGCAGAATGTATCCGCGATCCCGCCTCACAAGATTCGAACCCACAACAGTGCGCAATGGTCGTCCAAAGCTTCCAGGTTTTCCATTGTGGTCTTACTTCAATTGGCTCATGATCTCAACATAAGTTTTAGTTACTAAACCGACTGAGTTCAAACTGTATTAATGACGAATGTCTCAGTGCTAACTCTTACACGACAGATAAGTTTAGCAATCTGTTATTTAATTTCTCTACTTGAGGTTTGTGCTGCTAATGTTCAGAAGAAGAATGGAAGCATAATTAAATTATCCAGCCCAGAGAATGAAGCTCATCTAAACTAAGGATCTTTATGTCCCTATACACTCTGATTTAAAAACTAAAGTCCCATACTAGGACGAAACGGCCGTCCAGTGCTTCCAGGTTTTCCATGGTGGTCTAGCTTCAATTGATTCACGATTTCAACTATTGAAACTAAAGTTTGTCAGAATGGAGACTGATAAAAATACGATCAATTGTTCTATTTCTTCAGTAATTCGGTTTATGACTAACTGTTCGACTTCACCTGTTCAAGTCATAGTTAAACTTGCTTATGTAACCGAACACATTCATTTCGGCTTTTCGTCACAATGTATCACAAGTGTGCCAGTTATTGTCGCGTCTCGTCTTCTAACTAGATTTCACTCGGATTATAATCAATTATCACGGATACGGAATTACATATCAATACTGATGAGGAGTCTCATGGTGGGAGGAAACGGACATCTAGTGCTTCTAGGTTTTCAGTGCTGCCTGGTTAACTTCAGTCTGTTGTTGAAACTATGAAAATAACTAAATGGACTGTTTTCATAATCGTTAAACACTGATGATCTAGAGACAAATTAAATTAATTACTCTTTACAGTTTATTCATTAGTTAATAAGATCAGAGTAAACTGGTATACTATACAATAGAAAAAATTTAAATTCAAGCAAAACTTATATAAACATATAGTTTATGACTTACCATAAAACCAAGCTATGGCAATCACCTGAAATAAGCTTCCAATGAGTAATGCAGTACCAGCCATATATCGATCCATAAGGTTAAATACATACATCCCCCCCTTAAGATTGACAAGAAAGCTCGATCAGGCTTTGATGCGATGTCTAAAGGTTTGGCTTGTTAGTCAGATCTTAAAGAATGATTGGCCTACAAGATAATTTCATCTAATTGCCTATGACATTTCATCATGTTTATTTTGTGTTCATATATTAACATGCTATCTTATTGAACGAAAAACCATTCATACGACCAATGGTCTTGTCTGTAATTTTAAATCATTCGGGGTCCAAGTTAATTATATGGTCTCGTGTGTATCCATCACTCAGTCACATTATATCATAGTGTTCCCTTGTCAATCAGCATTCTATTTATTGACTATGACAATTGAAAGTTCACACCATTCAGAAAACGCGATCCATAACAGGCTTAACAACAGGCTACCCATCATTGATTTGTCACTGAGTAGTAGTGACCGGTGTCACGTTCGCTTAGTTCATTCTAGTGCTGATCGAAGTATATCGAACAAGTCGAATCGCAATCATTAATCTAAGTGACTGGACATAATATCCACTATTGAAATGTTAGGTGGTACAGGATGAACTAAAGAGTAACAGTCCCTACAACAGTACAGGTACACCTTGCTGATTAGCGCCAAATCTCATGAAACCACGGTCTAAAGCTTTTTATTGAAATATGCATTTCCTTTGATCATACAAAGTAGCAGAATTTTACATTTAATCTCAGATTAGCTGATCGGTCGTTCTGACCAGATATTAGAATTTTATAATATAGTATATAGTATAGTACGAATTGTTAGGTTAAATTGCTATGGCTAATACCGCTGTCAACAGTACCTGAAATCCACTTATCGCAGACAATTACATATAGAGATAAATGTAGGAATCCAGGGGACATGATGTCATCTGATAAGCCAGGTCGGGAGATGATGCTTTTGTCAGCTTGCCTACCTTCACTTTCGTCCTCAGCTAATCTTTTACTGGTATTATTTTGGATGTAGATGATAGCCTGATTTTACTGATATACATTCAATCAATTTGGCTGATGGTCGGATTTTCACCTTTATTACGTAACATATTTCGGAAATTGGTTCCCCGACTAGTTATTCAGTTCTATCGTTTCGCTGATTTTCAACCAGCGGCCATGACACAAAATCAGAATATAGTTTCTTTGGTTAAATAAAGACTTTTGATTACTTCGGTACTTATCAAACCTCGAGCAACCTGGTTTATAAAACTGAAATTGTTTTATTGAACAGGGTTTTTCCGTCAATGGTATGACTGGAAATTTTCCTTTATGGTTATTAGAATTTAGGTTAATGATGTCACAGCCTTATGATGTCTTTAAAAAAGATTAGTTTTTTAGTCAGGCAACATAATCCGGTAATACAGCTAATATATAACCCTAAATAATTCATACTACCTTAACGAAAACTAGGTGAGGTAAGATCGTGCGTCAGAAAAGTGATGCTCATTCCAAATTGACATTCGTTAATTGACCACTTACATTTTAAGAATAATAGTATTGGTGGAAGCTATTAGCTTTGTGAACACATTCATGCCTCTGAAATGATTCAGTAGCTCAAATTCACTTGGTGTTGTCTTACTTTGCTCTTTCCATTGTTATTTAGGACTGCAATTAATCAGTCTCATGTTGGCACATGTGCATCCAGTGCGGATTGCCTCGATATGACCTTAAGTCACAAGCTTTTTAAGCCAACATGAGACTGATCAATTGCAGTCCTAAATAACAATGGGAAGATAAAAGTAAGACAACACCAAGTGAATTTAAACTTCACCCCATTGCACAAGCAGTTGGTTATCAGGGCTCAGTAGCTAAGTGGATAACGCGCTGGTGTTTGAAGCGAATGGTACTGGGCTTGAGTCCTGGAGTGACCACCAACCCTGAGATGCAAGTACATCCAGCCGACGAGTCCCCAATAGGGAGAAACGCGCATCCTGGATTCCACTGAGAGCCAATATCCAACTTTGCATGAAAAGACTCAGTAGCTCGTTTAAAATTTAGAGTAGAATTGTAGTACTACTATAAACGTGTTACTTAATCCCATAGTTTACAAGAAATTGATTTATAGTCAGATCATCTTGAACTGATATCGTGATACATTAATTATGTTTTCAGCTATGTAAATGAGTTTGTACTATATTTTAAGGATCAAAAACTAAAACCAAATAGTTGTGATGATTTGGTCAGTACTGAAGCTTTTGAATTTGCTGAATACGTTGATCAACGATTATTGACTAGAATACGTACACTGGTTACATTAATGAAGGCAAATGAACAGGCTGAACCAATTACAGCCAATGTAATGAAAGGTCGTAAATGTCTGTAACGTGAAAATCTCTTCGGTACAATGTCAGTTAAAGCGGTGACAACGGATTCTAATCCACCCATCTGAAATGATAATTGATACAAAAGGTGACATCTATTAACATTGTTTCGGCGTTATATAATAAAATGATTTAATGAAAATTAACTATTTTATATACATAGTACAATGTAAGCTTCATACGACCACTAAAAATAACATAAAATTGATGCAAAGAGAGGTAGGAAAGAGGGTGAAAATGTCATTAAAATTACGGAAAAATCAAACAACACAGTTCAAGAAAAAGCTGTGACTTAAATGTGGAGGTACTGGGGGTCAAGCACAATTCAACTGCTTCAGTTACCCCAAAAGCCGTGATCAGGCTGACAGCGTAAGCACCACCAGTACTTGTAAACTAAGGAAATAGCTGAAGTTGTTGCATGAGCGAGTAGGGAAGAATTTCGATTATTCTCATTGATCTGGATATGCACGGTTTCGAATTGGTTGATGCAGTTCCACTGATGTTTATTCTCTTATTATTGTTATGGATTGGGAGAGTCCTATATATTACTAAACTAAATAGCACTTAGTAAGAGAATTAATTGCAACGACCATGTACAGTGTATTTGGCTGCTTTTTAAAATTACACTTAATTTAATGATGATCTGTACCATCTTGGTGGTGATCTAAAGCTTGAGCTTTCGCACGAGACCGGAAGTCCTGGTTTCGGTCTTCATGTCCGGGATAGTGGATGCGCTTTTCTGAGGTCAGTTGATTAATTACATTTACTGGTAGCAATCATCAACTTTTAATATTTAATTACATGCAAATATGTAACGACAAATAGATGTGTTTCTGCCTTTAAAGAGTTGTAAATCACAAGTCATTTGAGTTAAATAGTTTAGTTGCCAAATATATGAATAAATGTATAACTCATTTTGTTTAAAAATTTATTCGTTAACTTAACTTTTAACATTATTTTCATTTATGAATCAATCAATTCATTGTTAAAACACGCCTGATTTTTAACTATTGGATTACAGACTTAAACCTTACTAGCATCTACCGTGGCCTGTGACAATGAGTTAAGAAAAACAGAACTTATGTAGAATAGGTTGAATAAAATCTTGATATATATATATATATATATATATATATATATATATATGGTACAAAAATAGTGTTTCATAAAATTTCACAACTCACTCCACTGTCTAACCCGAGCATTATAAGTAACATAAAGAATATTGTTGCCCATAATGGTGCGAAAGGTAAAGTTCCAATAGCTAATGGATAAACTTGAAATACCAATCCTGGACCTTTTTTATTTGATGATTGCACAACAGTAGATAAATAATTAAAAAATAATAAACATTTGTAGAAAATCAATATTATCTGGGCTCGTTGTGCCAGTTACTTTTGTTGCGTGTACTAAGGAATTTTACTATTTCTCTCAAGTTTTACGATTAATCTGACGCGTTTGTCTTCGCTCAGTAGTTTTATATTACCTAACATTATTTAGAATTAACTATTGTTATTATTATGTTATTCCATTTAGTCTGGAAAATGGTATTTTATTTTCGGAGTTAAAGTTTTGCTTGACTCAATCCCTTTGCAATTTATAGCTAGATGTACGTATTTGTGTTATTTCAAGGGACATTTCTATTGTTACAGACTTGAAAACCTATTTGTTTTAGTTTATAAAATGCAGTTATTTATCTATCAATTCAGATGATTTTTAGTTGTATTATAAATAACATATTGATTGAGGTTGGAAAATATGAATCGTTTTGATTATGATTTAACGAATTCGAGAAATCATGTTAATCATGAAATTTTGAATTTTTGTGTGTGAATAAGTACACATTTAAGAATATAAAGTGATGTGATATGACCAATCTATTATAAATTATCTGTACAAAACTAGTTTGTTTTCAATTATTCTTCAAATGATGTTAGCAAATAAGGGAGAAACTACATTTAAAAAATAAGTAAACAATTTTCTTTTCAGAGCGTGCCGTATCTTTAATGTTCATTCCGTTTGATTTTATAAATTAGATTTCATGTTTCTATAAGAAAACTTTATTTGAAATTTGTAAACTCCATACTTTGAATGTCTCAACTAATTCTTGTTCATTTAAATAGAATTCATTTTCCACTTAAAACTCCGCCTGGAGTCCCTTTCCGGGGGCTACTGCCGGTCCCAAGCCCGGATAAAGGAGGAGGGTTGGGCATGGGGTTAGCGACCCCATCCCGTAGAAAACTAACTCGCTAAAAAAAACGCTAACCAGAAAAAATTATTCAAACCATTTAAACTCTGCCTTGGGAGTCAGGAGGTCTTCGTTTAGAAGAATTATGACGCCTCATGATGAAAGCCGAGTTTCTTCGGAAGTCACGAGGCCGATGCCCCTTCTGACAACCAGAGCAACCATTTATTTAGGTACATGGAATGCTCGCACAATGTGGGAGACTGGAAGAGTTTTCCAAATTGCTGCAGAAATGAGGAGATACAATTTAGAGGTGCTTGGGATCAGTGAAACACATTGGACGCAAGTTGGACAACAACGACTAGCTTCAGGGGAGCTGCTGTTATACTCCGGACATGAACAAGAAAATGCCCCACATACACAAGGAGTTGCATTGATGCTGTCCAAACAAGCACAAAATGCACTTATAGGATGGGAATCTCATGGACCAAGGATCATCAAAGCCTCCTTCAAAACAAAGAAAACGGGGATTACAATGAACGTCATCCAATGCTACGCGCCTACCAATGAATACAACGAAGGCGCTAAAGATCAATTCTACGATAGGCTGCAGTCAATCGTCGAGAAGTGCCCAACAAAAGACCTGACTATTCTGATGGAAGACCCTAAATGCCAAGGTTGGAATTGACAACACCGGATATGAAGAGATCATGGGACGACACGGACTGGGAGAAAGGAACGAAAATGGTGAGAGATTGGCAAATCTATGTGCCTTCAATAAACTGGTCATAGGCGGGACTATATTCCCACATAAACGCATACACAAAACTACATGGACTTCACCGGATCACAGCACACAGAACCAAATCGACCATATCTGCATCAACAAAAAGTTCAGGAGGACGATGGAGGACGTGAGAACAAAGAGAGGAGCTGATATAGCATCAGATCATCACTTGCTGGTCGCCAAGATGAAATTGAAACTCAAGAGGCACTGGACAACGGGGAGGACAATATCACAAAAATTTAATACGGCTCTTCTTCGGGATAATGACAAACTCAATAAATTCAAGATAACCCTCAGCAATAAGTTCCAAGCCTTTCATGATCTACTCAATGGAGAAGGAACTACTATGGAGAGCAACTGGAAAGAGATAAAAGAGGCAATCACTTCAACATGTCATGAGGTTCTGGGCCAAAAGAAGCACCATCACAAGGATTGGATCACGGTCGATACACTGGATAAGATTCAAGAAAGGAGGAACAAGAAAGTAGCAATCAATACCAGTCGAACAAGAGCAGAAAAAGTCAAGGCACAGGCTGAATACACAGAAGTAAACAAGCAAGTGAAAAGGAGCATCAGAACCGACAAACGTAAATATGTGGAAGATTTAGCAATGACGGCGGAAAAGGCTGCCAGAGAAGGAAACATGAGACAACTGTATGAAACAACAAAGAAACTCTCCGGAAATCACCGTAAACCAGAACGACCAGTGAAAAGCAAGGAAGGCAAGATAATCACCAACATTGAAGAACAACGAAACAGGTGGGTAGAACACTTCAAAGAACTCTTGAATCGACCAGCCCCACTGAACCCACCCAACATCGAAGCAGCACTCACGGACCTCCCAATTGATGTTGGCGCACCGACAATTGAAGAAATCAGCATGGCTATCAGACAAATCAAGAGTGGCAAAGCAGCAGGACTAGACAGCATTCCAGCAGAGGCACTGAAAGCAGACGTAGCGGCAACTGCAAGGATACTCCAAACTCTCTTCAAAAAGATCTGGGATGAGGAACAGGTACCAAAAGACTGGAAAGAAGGACTTCTAGTCAAAATACCAAAGAAAGGCGATCTCAGCAACTGTGACAACTACAGGGGAATCACTCTTCTTTCAGTACCGGGAAAAGTCTTCAACAGGGTATTGTTAAACAGGATGAAGGACTCCGTAGACGCCCAACTTCGAGACCAGCAGATAGGATTCCGTAAGGATAGATCGTGCACAGACCAAATCGCAACTCTACGGATCATTGTGGAACAATCAATTGAATGGAATTCATCACTCTATATCAACTTCATCGACTACGAAAAAGCATTTGATAGCGTGGACAGAACAACCCTATGGAAGCTTCTTCGACACTACGGCGTGCCTCAGAAGATAGTCAATATCATACAGAATTCCTATGATGGATTAAACTGCAAGATCGTTCATGGAGGACAGTTGACAAAGTCGTTCGAAGTAAAGACCGGTGTCAGGCAAGGTTGCTTACTCTCACCCTTTCTCTTTCTCCTGGTGATCGACTGGATCATGAAGACATCAACATCTGAAGGGAAGCACGGGATACAGTGGATAGCTAGGATGCAGTTGGATGATCTAGACTTCGCAGATGATCTGGCTCTTCTATCGCACACACAACAACAAATGCAGGAGAAGACAACCAGTGTAGCTGCAGCCTCAGCAGCAATAGGTCTCAATATACACAAAGGGAAAAGCAAGATTCTTCGATACAACACAACATGTACCAATCCAATCACAATTGACGGAGAAGCTTTGGAAGATGTAAAAACCTTTACATATTTGGGCAGTATCATCGATGAACACGGTGGATCTGATGCAGATGTGAAGGCACGGATTGGCAAAGCAAGAGCAGCATATCTACAACTGAAGAATATCTGGGACTCAAAACAATTAGCAACCAACACCAAAGTCAGAATTTTCAATACAAATGTCAAGACAGTTCTACTGTATGGGACGGAAACCTGGAAAACTACGAAATCCATCGTCCAAAAGATACAGGTGTTTATTAACAGTTGTCTACGCAAAATACTTCGGATCCGTTGGCCGGACACTATTAGCAACAACCTACTGTGGGAGAGAACAAATCAGATCCCAGTGGAGGAAGAAATCAGGAAGAAGCGCTGGAAGTGGATAGGACACACATTGAGGAAAGCACCGAACTGCGTCACAAGACAAGCCCTCATATGGAACCCTCAAGGTCGAAGGAAGAGAGGAAGACCAAAGAATACATTACGCCGAGAAATGGAGATAGATATGAGAAAAATGAACAAGAATTGGATGGAACTAGAAAAGAAGGCCCAGGACAGAGTGGGTTGGAGAATGCTGGTCGGCGGCCTATGCTCCATTGGGAGTAACAGGCGTAAGTAAGTAAGTAAGTAATTTTCCACTTAAGACCATTGTATAATTATCAGGATGGCGGTTTGTAGAGGTCGTTGAATGTTCTTGAAATTTAAAACCAACCTAAGTGAGACAACCAGCAGAAATAGTATGCACTCAACAATGTTTTCATTCCGGTTTTAGTGCACATTGTTGTTCATCCCGTACTAGGAAAAAACAGCTAACCATCACTTCTTGATTTTCAGTGGTTGTCCAACTTAGATTGGTTTGTGATTTTGAAATTAAAATCATATGAATTACAAGTGAATGATTACTAATACATTAGTAGAATTTTCATTCAGCTATGGCCAGTTATAATTCACTGGTTTTATCTCAAAATTGGATTTATGAAATGTACCACTACTGTGATAAATATATATTATCATTGTTTACTCAATATCATTCTTACCTTCTCCTGTTACAGTTTGTACAGTAGTATGCGTAAGATGAGCCAAATAACCAAGATAAGCGAATACAGTAACACCAGCAAATAAGCTTGTTAAAGCATTCACAAGTGAGGTGATCAAACAATCTCTGTGTAAGAGTAAAAAATATTCGTTAATTGAACTAAGACAAGTAAATATTATCAAGTGTTTGTTAATTTCCGTGCATTGTACTTGAAATATCTACAATTTAATAATACCAGAAATGTATAGGGTTTAAAATAATAGTAAGTCGAACAACAGATGAGAAACATTCTGTCCGTGGAAGGTTCTTAGTTATCACTTCATATCTTAAGTTTTCTAAGTTTTGTTGTAGTTAGTAGGCTTCTATGGTTAATGTTTTTCTTGGTTAGGATATGATTAGGCTTGTAAACATGTGTTTTGTTTCACCGTATTATGTTGAACATGTGGTAAACATAATAATTATTATTTATTTGAACAGAATAAATGAATGGACAGCATTTTAATTGTCACTTTCCAACCAACTTCACAGGCAGCTTGTTCGATGGAATTCGATCAGCACTAAGGATAGGACTACATGAAATTGGTCACTGATAGACTACCAGCTTTCGGGTAAGTCTAATTACAGCATTTTCACCGTCATTTTGGACAACGTTTACATAAAATAATCTTTTAATTGAAGTTTCGATTGATGAAAAACTCCAGCCCTGAGAACACAACATCAAATATATCCACATATACTTGAGTATTTTTCTTGTATATTTGGGCTCACCTGTAACAATTGTAACGTCTAGGATTATACGTTGCATAAGCGATATGTGCACCGAATCCTGCTCCAGTTGAAAAAAATATTTGAATAGCTGCATTCGCCCAAACCTTAAATAAAATATTACTATTGTTTATTCGTAAAAATCGAAAAAATACTAAAAAAGATTAAATTTATTGATGTCCTACTTTATATTATTCTATTAAGTACTTTTTTTCTCTTAATAATCGACCCTTATTTTAGTGATTTTAAGTTTTTTGTCTTGAATGGTTTACTTTTGAAGGTTTCATTGTATTTTTTAAGTGACAGTTTAATAATTAAAACGAAAATTTCGTAATTAAACCATATATTTGATGCTTTAAATCCTTATAATTAATATTTGTTTCCATTTCGTGTGGTATTTACCAACTTGGTCCACTTTTTTATTTTTGTTTGATTATATCGTTGATAATGAACATAAGTTGTAGCCTTAGTCGTTTTTTAATTAATGGTTGCCACTTTTTTCGTTTCATTCTGAGTCCTTTTCGTATTGTTGGCTAGATGGACTTGAGAATTTGGTGAACGATGTTCAGAGCAGATTGATTACTTACTTATAATACTGAGACATTACCAAGTTTCGTCGTAGAACTTCTCAAAATGTAACCATTCATCATTTGATATTAATTCGTTCTATGTTTCAGTGCTTGAAGTGTACGACTACATTCCTTGAAAAAATACATACCCACACCACTAATGAAAATAGATACCTTCACGTTTCCTGAGACTTTCAACTGATAAATAATAATTTATTCAATATACATGTCTAAGTCTCAATTAAAAATATCTATAAGCATCTAAATATCAAATCAATTCTCTACTTCTAGAATCATCATTTTATGTAGATTTGAAGAGTTGATGATTATTTTTATATAAAGCTAGAACAAATATTGATGCAGAATAATATAAATTCATTATATTTCGTGGTTTCTCATCAGCTGCTTACAACCAAATATGTATTACAATTTTACTTTGAGGTAAGAAATAGTATGAATCAATTGACGTAAGTGAATGTAAAGAATTGGAATGACCAAGGTTATCAATAATAACCATATATATGGGCAAGGACAGGTCAGAGGTTATTTGGTGTTAAAATCAAGGAAACATTAAGAATAAGTGATGTAATAGTTGAGTGGGGTTCAGAAACAGATAAGACAAATTGTGTGATAATTTTAGAGGTAATGAAGGGTTTACATAAGATTCATGGAATTAAAAACTGATAAGATACGTTACTTAATTTAAGAAAATCAAGAGAGTGGAAATGTATGAGTGATGGGGTGGTTTAAGAGATTGGTAATGGATGAGAAATATAGAACAAACTAAACATCAACAAAATAAAACTATTGACCAAAAAAGGATTACCAGGGTAGTAATAGGTTTATTACTGTCTCTTTTCTACATATCGTTCAGTGGTAATTTCCGGAATCCTAGTGTGAATCCGTACCCACTGAAGTTCACCCAAGGAGCGGATTAATGCAATTACCTATCAATGGTATTGGAAGATGGTTGGAGGGCATTTTTATCTTTACCAAAAAGTGATGTAAGCTGTGAAAAAGCAAAATGTCAGGGAGTCTGAAACAACTGTTCTAAGCTATTAAGTTATTTTTCAATAATGCTCACTAATAATTCAACAAGTAGACGTGAATGAAGATTTAGAAACTTCTGGTGTTGTAAGCAAACCGAACTAGTTAAGATTAATGGTTCAAGACCACTTGTTCAGTTCATTTTCTATTGGCTTTTTGGATCTTTTCAGTCATATTTAGGACTACAAATCATCAGTTACTTGAAGTATGCGCATCTTGTTTGGATTGCCTCGATCCAGATGTATCGAGCTGACTTATCTTAAATAAAACGAAGAGCACATCTTGGATTTCACTTCTAGCCACCACCCATCTCTGCTTACATTTATTAAGTTTATTGTGAAAACTAATATTAAAATACTTAGACGTTTCACATAATCATCTAATCATTCATCGAAACGCTGATCACTTTTCATTAAAATAATCAAGCAACTGGCAAGCTGCAAACGGAAGACTTTATAATTGTGCATCATTAAAACATATTTATTTTCAAACAACCAAACAGAAAATGTATGCAACATTTTAGAAAAGAAAAAAAATATATAAAACCATGTAAGAGAGTAAAATAAACAGTGTAATGTTCGAGAGTTACCGTCATTTCTGATAATTTATCAAAGCGTGGTTTAATAAAGTACCGAATTCCATTATAGGAACCATTCAGCGTCAATCCATTAATTAAAAGTATACCCAACAATAAATATGGAAGTAATGCAGTCACATACACAACCTGAAATTTATTGATAATTAATTTTTGTAACGAAAGCAAAATATATAATCGTGTAAAAATCATTAATGTAAAAAAAATAGAATAACATCGTAAAAGTTAAATGAAACAATCTTCTTTAACACCATAAAAATGATATTATTATGACGAAAGGTATTCTAAGACTGAATTAATCTATACAATAAAAAGTAATCATTAGATCACTAGTGACTAAGTTTGAGATGATTTCTCAAAGTTGTTAGTGACAATTTACGACTGAGTGAACTCAGTTATGTATCAGGTATAAGACAGGTTTCTCTGATATTAACATTGGATAATTAAACTACTATATTACTTGTCGGATGTTGAATATTTGAATCATTGAATACTGGTTCAATATTATGTAGGTTATGCAAGTAAAGAATTTTCTATAGACAATTACTTTCATTTGTTATAGTATCATAGCGGTCAATATTATTCCTAAAAGTAGTCTAGCCTTGTTACAATATTTGAATTTGAATTCATTAGAGAGTATCATAGTGGTACTATTATCATAATGCACTGCATCTGGGACCTCGTACTGTCAACTCCTCGTTTCGATCATCATTCTGTCTTAACCTAACGCTAATTATTATCGATCGATTTCAGTATTAAATGTAAGTTAAACCGAGTGTGGTCGGCTCAATTTTTCTCTTGTTCTTTCTGCTTTTGTATTTTTGCACACATATTAGTCTTTGCACTTCTCTCCCCATCTCAAAATATGAAGTATGTACATGAAAGACAGAAACCTACCAAAAGTTGAACGACATAATGTTATTGAAAATAAAATGATAACACTTACTTTGCCCGATGTTTTCACTCCATTCCTCATTGATGCAAATAGTATACTAAATATGAATATCGTACATCCTACTAATTGCCATCTAATTGGTCCAAGATTTTCTAAACCAGTACTTTGCTGTAATTTCAAAACAACACGTCTAAAATATCATATAAAAGGGGTAAATAAAAATTGAATTTGATTTATGTTTGATAATTGGATAGTAGCAGGGTGGAATATACAACGGGTGGTCATGTCCACTGTGATATTTATTCTGTAAAGCATTTAACATACGTTTTGTATTGACTCAGCGTAAAATCGAATTATGTATTTAAAACGGATTGATGACTGAGTAGTGACCAATGTCATTCATATCAAGTCCTTTTTAGTGCTGATCGAATTCCACTGATCAAGTTACAACGTAACCACTAGATTAATTGTCTCGACGTCGCCTGCATTCTGTTGAGTTGTAAGGTAGTGTCTGGAGGTAGTCGATAGGAAATCCTGAACCTAGGCTTCATGGTATTTGGCACTCGTCATGAAGGCGTACCTGTAATATTGACAGGACTGATGTTTCCAGTTCGATTTGGTCCTGTGTTTTTCAGCTTCATATTGCAACTGGATCGAGAAAGTTTGATAAGCACCATGAACATGAGTAACACAAAATTAAATCCTATAGGAAACATCAGTCCTCTAAAGATTACATGTATACCTCGTTGACGAGTGCCAAAACGTTCGAAACCCGAATCCAGGCATTCCTGTCGAATACCTCTAACCACCACTTTACTTTGTATTTCCACGGTTTTCAATCATGTATTCGGTAAGATGTGTATAAAGATAAGCGTATTTGGTTAATTAGCTGTTGTCTTGTTTTATTATTAGAGAATGATTAGAATCTACATCTGTCACCTGTTCCTGTCTTCCTTCTTGTGTCGTGCGAATTGTAGTCTCCATTGCTTTAAATGGTATTTTATCACAGCAATAACAAATAAGTTAAATAAATTTAATGCATATTAAGGAGATACAATTAAATTAAATAAGTTACGTAAAAGTTAAAAATACTTTTTGGCCGTTCGTTTAAGAAAATATCCTTCGAAGTTGCACAATATTTAATTAATCAGATAATGTCTAGTACGTTATACATCTAAAAATCTTGCCTTATTTCAAAATTTACACTGTCTGATGGAAAATAACTTTCATTCAACAGTTGGTGTTTTTTAAACCAGTATAGTATTTTACAGTCAATAGTCTTTTAATTATAACGTGTGAGTAAACTCAGTGTTACTTAGCGTAAGGATAACCATTCTTTTCTCAGTGCCCCCAAAAATATCATATCTAATACTTTCAGACATTTTCCTATTCATTATGTTAGCGTAGAGTTTGATCTTTGTGCTATATTTACAAATGAAAATCGAAATCTTTAAAGTATTCTTTATAAGCGAAGATGGATGGTGGCTAGAAATGGAATCCAGGGTGCGCGTTTCATCCTATTTGGGAGTCGTCAGCTGAATGTACCTACATCCCAGAGTTGGTGTTCTCTCCGTGACTCGAACCCATAAACTTTCGCATCAAACGCCATCGCGTTATCTACTTAACTACTGAGTTCTGATAGCCACTTGCTTGTCCAATAAAGTGAAGTTGAAATTCACTTGGTATTGTTTTTTCCTTGAATCTTCCCATTGATGTTTGAGACTGCAATTGATCAGTCTCTTATTGGCACATTTGCATATTGTGCGTATCACCTCGATATTGCTTTAACTCACAAGCATTATAAGCAAAGATGTGTGGTGGCTAACAGTGTAATCCAGAACGCGCGTTTCATTATATTTTAGACCTGTCAGCTGGATTCCGTTTCTAGCCACCATCCATCTTTGCTTATAATAATTATGACTTAAGGCAATATCGAGGTAATCCGTATAGGATGCATTATGTTACTAAGAGACTGATCAATTGAAGTCCGTAATATCAATGGGAAGATTAAAATAAACAATACGAAATGAATTTAAATTTCTCTCCATTGCAAAAGCTAGTGTAGCAAATGATACTAGATCCGAGTCCCGGAGTGAATTCAAATTTTGGGATGCAGATACATCCAGCTGACGAGTCCTAAATAGGACGAAACGTGCGTCTTGAATTCCATTGCCAGCCACCATCCATCTTCGTTTATTATGATTTTGATTGTATTTAACATATTCTGCAGTTTTCATTATACTGTTTTTACCTGTGTTCATTTAATTTAGTCGTTTATTTACTCTGAAGAAGAGTCTTACATTAATTTATGGAGCATCAGAAATACAATTCCCTACTCATTATAACATAAGAAAAGATATATCTTTTAAATTTTTTTTGAAAATAAGTTCAGTAGTAATTCTTTTGTTTTAGATGTAAATGTGTACATATGTAGAAAAATACTGATTATCGCTAAATTTTTTTGATGACTCGCTTTTAATCTGTCATAATACTTTATTTAATTTTTCAAATTACTGCTATAGATCAGTTGACTTAACTGTTGACGTGTTTGGAGAACGAGTTTTTGAATTTCGACTGATCAGTTTTCAACCATCAGAACAACAATTTTTATGATTGTATAAATGAAAGCTAATATTATAATTTGTATGATGAGTTAGCATTGTCTAGACAACCAATGAAAACCAAAAAACCACTGAACATCTATATTGTTATAATATGAGAATCCTCAGTTGCGGATATCCACAACTTGATCAGAGATGGAACTCAGAATGTTCATATCTTGTGGCAAGTACTTAGACTCTAAACCACGCTGAGTAGCCATCCAATCGCCTATATTTTTAACTCCAATCACTTCACGTTTTTGAGTCATCATCATTCAATACAATTGGCAGAAAACTGTATCACTCCCGTACATAGCTAGATACAAAACATTCAATCAAAAGTCTACTAAGACTATGTAATTACTTATCGTTTAATTGAACATGCATTATCAACAATGAATATCACGATCACAGAACATAGTCAGTGACAAATGAGTCTCTAGTTGTGATAAATAATAATCATTTTGTTTTATGTTTAATAAAAAACCATTTGTATGAAATCTTACTCAAAATATTCAATTGAAGCAAGACTATAATTTTTCTGTTGTAATAAATCATTTTTGTCACTGGAAATAGTATTTGATAAGTTTTGTAAATACGTAAAATTCACGCAATTAATACTATTGCCCCTCCGTTGATCACAATAGGTCCACGGTAGAATATCCGTAATGGATACAAATAAAAAGTATAGTGACCATGCAGATATTGTATTATAATAGAATGCGACTATATAGGATATGATTACTTGAGCAATACCAACACCTGTAAAATATTAATCAAAACAATGAATAAATTAAATGAACTTTAGTGAAATCATTCTTATCTATGAAACATATCAAACTATATTTGTTGGATAGTTTTGGGATGATTTTTTCCGTTTAAAAATAACCTTTGTGATAAATCGACGTTAACTAAAAAATCGTTGAATACCAGAAGCCTGTGTTGTTCTAACAGAAGATACCTCAGTCGTACACAATCGTTTTTTTCACATTATACAGAGTCAAGAGCTTTCTGATTAGGAACAATAACTAACCATGTTCAGCCATTTAGTTCTTATCATTTTATGAAGAAGATCCATATTCAAGTCTTTGCAACACCGTTTACTGATGTACATTATCAGAGATTAAACAATGTTTGGTGTCATACAGAATATGTTATTTGAATATTTACAAAATTGAAACGTTTCACGGTCAACTATCGCGTAATTTTGAATCTAAGTCTTACGTTGCTTAGTGCTTGTTGGTGCGGTGTTCTCAATGAAGTAAAAGGAATTCCGAAGTTTGTTTTAAATTTTTACAGTAATGTTACATGACTCAATGAACGACTCTTTTGTGACCCGGAATGGAAACCTGTTTACTCTTCGAATTGAATAAGCGTATAAAAAAGATATGGTTTAATGTGAATGATGATGAGAGTGAATAAATTAAACAACGTAATATCGCAATTCTCTTTGGTTTAAAATAATGTCTAATCAGTAGTCAGAATGTACCATAGGATCGACTAATTTTGGAACCAGTGCTGACCATTGACAAATTAAAAACAAATAACATAGTGACCTGCTTTATTATGCTCCACCAAGTGATTTAATTTTAAAACGTTGTCAGAGAACATCAAAAGAAATAAAAGTATAGTGTTAACAATAAATTTTACCTCGAAACATAGGACATATATCCCAAAGAGAAATAGCGCCACGACGATGTTTTTGGCCTAAAATCAATTCTAAGTAGAACATTGGAGTTGCACTGCAAATCATCACAATAAAGTAGGGAATTAAGAAAGCGCCTAAAATGTTTAGAATAAATAAATAAACTATGGAAATAACCGTGAAGTAGTTACTGATTCATAGTTATTCTCATTGACTATAAATTACCAAACATTGGCAATATACATAGCAGAGAATCATGAGTTTAACATCATTTCAGTGGATTGCTTTATCACAAATATGGAAAAAACTGGGGGTAAATATTTAGTAAAGTTGGTTAAAATTGAGCATGCCTATTTCGGTGGATCTAAGATATTCTTATAAGATTTACTTTTAAAATAGTTAGACATGAAGGATTCATCTGAATATTTCTGTGTAAAACGTTTGAAAGTAAACAGTATAGGTCTTATTTACCGTTTTTCTTCAATGTTAGTTATCAATCTCGTGACCGAGAAAATGATACTAAGTTAAGATTGGAATATTCGGTTTCACAAAATAAGTTCTAATATTTTATATATAGAATACCATGCATATGTTATCAATATATCATTTCAACT
>CAMPQF010000009.1:0-26276 GCA_946903255.1 Schistosoma spindalis
TATACAGCATTCTCACATGTGACACTCTGCTTAATCTCACTCTGATTAGAATAGTGAAATCAGGAACAAATGCGAGAGGAACATGTTATTGCATTTGAAGATGAATATTACGTTCCGATCAGATCGTACCAGTGAGAATAGGAGACTGCAGAGCTCAGTACAAGATAAAGCTCATCGATAAATTCGCCTCGAATCTGTGAATCGTCATGCGTCTCTCAGATGCTTTGCAACAAGTCGAAACCACAGTTTTTCAACTGCTTCATCCGAATGGTCCGACTAACAACCAAGGTGATGCCGCTCAACTTCTGGCAGAACACTACTCTCGATTTCGTCAATAGACCAATACCAACTGTACTGACCAAAGCTCCACTTGCAACTATACAGCACTCTCACAAATGTGACGCCCAGCTTAATCTCACTCTGGATAGAATAGTGAAATCAGTAAGAAATGCGAGTAGAAAATTTTATTGGATATGAAGATGAATATTACGTTCCGATCAGATCGTACCAGTGAGAATAGGAGAATGCAGAGCTCAGTACAAGATAAAGCTCATCGATAAATTCGCCTCGAATCCGTGAAGCATCATTCGTCTGTCAGATGATTTGCAACAATCCGAAACCACAGTTTTTCAACTGCTTCATCCGAAAGTTCCGACTAACAACGAAGGTGAAGCCGCTCAACATCTGGCAGAACACTACTCTCGATTTCGTCAATAGACCCATACCAACTGTACTGACCAAAGCTCCACTTGCAACTATACAGCACTCCCACATGTGACGCTCAGCTCAATCTCACTCTGGATAGAATAGTGAAATCAGTAAGAAATGCGAGAGGAACATGTTATTGCATATGAAGATGAATATTACGTTCCGATCAGATCGTACCAGTGAGAATAGGAGACTGCAGGGCTCAGTACAAGATAAAGCTCATCGATAAATTCACCTCGAATCTGTGAATCCTAATCCGTCTCTCAGATGCTTTGCAACAAGTCGAAACCACAGTTTTTCAACTGCTTCATCCGAATGGTCCGACTAACAACCAAGGTGATGCCGCTCAACTTCTGGCAGAACACTACTCTCGATTTCGTCAATAGACCCATATCAACTGTACTGACCAAAGCTCCACTTGCCACTATACAGCACTCTCACAAATATGACGCCCAGCTTAATCTCACTCTGAATAGAATAGTGAAATCAGTAAGAAGTGCGAGTAGAAAATATTATTGGATATGAAGATGAATATTACGTTCCGATCAGATCGTACCAGTGAGAATATGAGACTGCAGGGCTCAGTACAAGATAAAGCTCATCGATAAATTCGCCTCGAATCCGTGAAGCATCATTCGTCTCTCATATGATTTGCAACAAGTCGAAACCACAGTTTTTCAACTGCTTCATCCGAATGTTCCGACTAACAACGAAGGTGAAGCCGCTCAACTTCTGGCAGAACACTACTCTCGATTTCGTCAATAGACCCATACCAACTGTACTGACCGAAGCTCCACTTGCAACTATACAGCACTCTCACATGTGACGCTCAGCTTTATCTCACTCTGATTAGAATAGTGAAATCAGGAAGAAATGCGAGAGGAACATGTTATTGCATTTGAAGATGAATATTACGTTCCGATCAGATCGTACCAGTGAGAATAGGAGATTGCAGGGCTCAGTACAAGATAAAGCTCATCGATAAATTCACCTCGAATCTGTGAATCCTAATCCGTCTCTCAGATGCTTTGCAACAAGTCGAAACCACAGTTTATCAACTGCTTCATCCGAATGGTTCGACTAACAACCAAGGTGATGCCGCTCAACTTCTGGCAGAACACTACTCTCGATTTCGTCAATAGACCCATACAAACTGTACTGACCAATGCTCCACATGCTACATTACAGCACTCTCACATGTAACGCTCAGCTTAATCTCACTCTGGATAGAATAGTGAAATCAGGAAGAAATGCGAGAGGAACATGTTATTGCATTTGAAGATGAATATTACGTTCCGATCAGATCGTACCAGTGAGAATACGGGACTGCAGAGCTCAGTACAAGATAAAGCTCATCGATAAATTCGGCTCGAATCTGAGAAGTTAATCCGTCTCTCAGATGCTTTGCAACATGTCGAAACCACAGTTTTTCAACTGCTTCATCCGAATGGTCCGACTAACAACGAAGGTGATGCCGCTCAACTTCTGGCAGAACACTACTCTCGATTTCGTCAATAGACCCATATCAACTGTACTGACCAAATGCTCCACATTGCAACTATACAGCATTCTCACATGTGACACTCAGCTTAATCTCACTCTGATTAGAATAGTGAAATCAGGAAGAAATGCGAGAGGAACATGTTATTGCATTTGAAGATGAATATTACGTTCCGATCAGATCGTACCAGTGAGAATAGGAGAATGCAGGGCTCAGTACAAGATAAAGCTCATCGATAAATTCGGCTCGAATCTGAGAATCCTAATCCGTCTCTCAGATGCTTTGCAACATGTCGAAACCACAGTTTTCCAACTGCTTCATCCGAATGATCCGACTAACAACGAAGGTGATGCAGCTCAACTTCTGGCAGAACACTACTCTCGATTTCGTCAATAGACCCATATCAACTGTACTGACCAAAGCTCCACTTGCAACTATACAGCATTCTCACATGTGACACTCTGCTTAATCTCACTCTGATTAGAATAGTGAAATCAGGAACAAATGCGTGAGGAACATGTTATTGCATTTGAAGATGAATATTACGTTCCGATCAGATCGTACCAGTGAGAATAGGAGACTGCAGGGCTCAGTACAAGATAAAGCTCATCGATAAATTCGCCTCGAATCCGTGAAGCATCATTCGTCTGTCAGATGATTTGCAACAATCCGAAACCACAGTTTTTCAACTGCTTCATCCGAATGGTTCGACTAACAACGAAGGTGATGCCGCTCAACATCTGGCAGAACACTACTCTCGATTTCGTCAATAGACCCATACCAACTGTACTGACCAAAGCTCCACTTGCCACTATACAGCACTCTCACAAATATGACGCCCAGCTTAATCTCACTCTGATTAGAATAGTGAAATCAGGAAGAAATGCGAGAAGAAAATGTTATTGCATATGAAGATGAATATTACGTTCCGATCAGATCGTACCAGTGAGAATATGAGACTGCAGGGCTCAGTACAAGATAAAGCTCATCGATAAATTCGCCTCGAATCCGTGAAGCATCATTCGTCTCTCAGATGATTTGCAACAATCCGAAACCACAGTTTTTCAACTGCTTCATCCGAAAGTTCCGACTAACAACGAAGGTGATGCCGCTCAACTTCTGGCAGAACACTACTCTCGATTTCGTCAATAGACCCATACCAACTGTACTGACCGAAGCTCCACTTGCAACTATACAGCACTCCCACATGTGACGCTCAGCTCAATCTCACTCTGATTAGAATAGTGAAATCAGGAAGAAATGCGAGAGGAACATGTTATTGCATTTGAAGATGAATATTACGTTCCGATCAGATCGTACCAGTGAGAATAGGAGAATGCAGGGCTCAGTACAAGATAAAGCTCATGGATAAATTCGCCTCGTATCCGTGAAGCTTAATCCGTCTCTCAGATGCTTTGCAACAAGTCGAAACCACAGTTTTTCAACTGCTTCATCCGAATGGTCCGACTAACAACCAAGGTGATGCCGCTCAACTTCTGGCAGAACACTACTCTCGATTTCGTCAATAGACCAATACCAACTGTACTGACCAAAGCTCCACTTGCAACTATACAGCACTCTCACATGTGACGCTCAGCTTAATCTCACTCTGGATAGAATAGTGAAATCAGGAAGAAATGCGAGAGGAACATGTTATTGCATTTGAAGATGAATATTACGTTCCGATCAGATCGTACCAGTGAGAATATGAGACTGCAGGTCTCAGTACAAGATAAAGCTCATCGATAAATTCGCCTCGAATCTGTGAATCCTAATCCGTCTCTCAGATGCTTTGCAACAAGTCGAAACCACAGTTTTTCAACTGCTTCATCCGAATGGTCCGACTAACAACCAAGGTGATGCCGCTCAACTTCTGGCAGAACACTACTCTCGATTTCGTCAATAGAACCATACCAACTGTACTGACCAAAGCTCCACTTGCAACTATACAGCACTCTCACAAATATGACGCCCAGCTTAATCTCACTCTGATTAGAATAGTGAAATCAGGAACAAATGCGAGAGGAACATGTTATTGCATTTGAAGATGAATATTACGTTCCGATCAGATCGTACCAGTGAGAATAGGAGAATGCAGGGCTCAGTACAAAATAAAGCTTAACCATAAATTCGCCTCGTATCCGTGAAGCTTAATCCGTCTCTCAGATGCTTTGCAACAAGTCGAAACCACAGTTTTTCAACTGCTTCATCCGAATGGTCTAACTAACAACCAAGGTGATGCCGCTCAACTTCTGGCAGAACACTACTCTCGATTTCGTCAATAGACCAATACCAACTGTACTGACCAAAGCTCCACTTGCAACTATACAGCACTCTCACATGTGACGCTCACCTCAATCTCACTCTGAATAGAATAGTGAAATCAGGAAGAAATGCGAGAGGAACATGTTATTGCATTTGAAGATGAATATTACGTTCCGATCAGATCGTACCAGTGAGAATAGGAGAATGCAGGGCTCAGTACAAGATAAAGCTCATCGATAAATTCGCCTCGAATCTGAGAAGTTAATCCGTCTCTCAGATGATTTGCAACAAGTCGAAACCACAGTTTTTCAACTGCTTCATCCGAATGGTCCGACTAACAACGAAGGTGATGCCGCTCAACTTCTGGCAGAACACTACTCTCGATTTCGTCAATAGACCCATACCAACTGTACTGACCAAAGCTCCACTTGCAACTATACAGCATTCTCACATGTGACGCTCACCTCAATCTCACTCTGATTAGAATAGTGAAATCAGGAAGAAATGCGAGAAGAAAATGTCATTGCATATGAAGATGAATATTACTTTCCGATCAGATCGTACCAGTGAGAATAGGAGAATGCAGGGCTCAGTACAAGATAAAGCTCATCGATAAATTCGGCTCGAATCTGAGAAGTTAATCCGTCTGTCAGATGCTTTGCAACATGTCGAAACCACAGTTTTCCAACTGCTTCATCCGAATGATCCGACTAACAACGCACGTGATGCAGCTCAACTTCTGGCAGAACACTACTCTCGATTTCGTCAATAGACCCATACCAACTGTACTGACCAAAGCTCCACTTGCAACTATACAGCACTCTCACAAATATGACGCCCAGCTTAATCTCACTCTGATTAGAATAGTGAAATCAGGAAGAAATGCGAGAGGAACATGTTATTGCATATGAAGATGAATATTACGTTCCGATCAGATCGTACCAGTGAGAATAGGAGAATGCAGGGCTCAGTACAAGATAAAGCTCATCGATAAATTCGCCTCGAATCTGTGAATCCTAATCCGTCTCTCAGATGCTTTGCAACAAGTCGAAACCACAGTTTTTCAACTGCTTCATCCGAATGGTCCGACTAACAACCAAGGAGAAGCCGCTCAACATCTGGCAGAACACTACTCTCGATTTCGTCAATAGACCCATACCAACTGTACTGACCGAAGCGCCACTTGCAACTATACAGCAAGCTCACATGTGACACTCAGCTTAATCTCACTCTGATTAGTATACTGAAATCAGGAATAAATGCGAGAGGAACATGTTATTGCATTTGAAGATGAATATTACGTTCCGATCAGATCGTACCAGTGAGAATAGGAGAATGCAGGGCTCAGTACAAAATAAAGCTTAACCATAAATTCGCCTCGTATCCGTGAAGCTTAATCCGTCTCTCAGATGCTTTGCAACAAGTCGAAACCACAGTTTTTCAACTGCTTCATCCGAATGGTCCGACTAACAACCAAGGAGAAGCCGCTCAACATCTGGCAGAACACTACTCTCGATTTCGTCAATAGACCCATACCAACTGTACTGACCGAAGCGCCACTTGCAACTATACAGCAAGCTCACATGTGACACTCAGCTTAATCTCACTCTGATTAGTATACTGAAATCAGGAATAAATGCGAGAGGAACATGTTATTGCATTTGAAGATGAATATTACGTTCCGATCAGATCGTACCAGTGAGAATAGGAGAATAATAATAATAATAATTTTTATATTCTGAAAAAAATGATAATTACAGAATTCACGCCAGTTTACAGGCATGATCAATTTGATATAAATAATATCATAATATGTACAGAACAAACATGTGATATGAGTTTTAAGTTTACTAGTTCAGTAATTGTTTTGGTATTACATCGTTCCAATGCATCAGCCGGGAACATGTAATATTTCTCAACTGGACAGCCTGTTGATTTATGAACGGTGTAATTAAGGTCATTTCGTGTGCCAGATCGATTTAATGATAAATATCTACAACTAGAGAAAGTAAAATAGAAAACAGAGAGCACGAACAACAAAGCAGTAATTATCGAAATATGTCAATCAGATCTATCGAAATGCGTATGTCATGTGACACAGTGATATACTGTTGATGATATTCAAATTAGTTAAACTAGCTGGGGACGGTATTAACATAAAGTGACAGCAAGTTGGTGGTTTTATCCAGGGAATGCACTAATAAAAATGCCTAAACATTTAAAGTTCCTATAATAACACTTGTGGAGTGAGATACACTTGCAGGTGCTAGAGCATTCAATGCAATTTCGGAGGAGCAGTATGCATCGATGCAACGTACAAATAATGGGAGTGATTTTATCGTACGGATATGTTCTGGTAGGTTATTCCAGAGTCTAGAAAATTTACAGGCAAAGTAATTCATATAAAGAGATGATTTAGAATAAGTTTGTTTTACAAGTGCCAAGGAATTACGGGTTTCATAATGAGGAGTTTCTGCGTATTGAATTACATGATTGGATGTAAAGGATAGTTTATTTAGTAGTTTGAAGAAAAAGATAAGATTTAGTTTGAGTCTCCTCTTCCATAAAGGGTCTAGCTCTAGTTTTTTACATCTAGAATTATAAGTTAAGGTACAATCAGCTCCAAGAATACGAAGTGTAAATCGTCTCTGTACTGATTCCAGCCTTAATTTATCCTTTATGCGCGCACTGCTAAGAATAAACGTGCAATATTCTAGAAGAGGTCGAACACAAACTTTGTACATTAAAATTCGTGATTCATTGTTATGAAGGTTTCGAATTATGTAACCTACTAGTCGTTGTGACTTGGAGGTCTGTTTCGATATCTGTTCTGTAAGCGATAAGTCTTGGGAGTATCTAAGTCCTAAATCTACTACTGTATGTAACCTAGATAACATTTCTCCATTTATGGTAAGGTCTAGGTTAAGTGATGTATCGCCGAAGCATATCCATCCACATTTAGCCGTATTAAGTTCCAGTTGCCATTTTAAGCACCACTGTGCTACCTTGTTAAGCTCCAAGTTAATGCAAGTTTGCATATTTTCCAGCTCATGTGGAGAAAATGAATATACTAGTTTAAGATCATCTGCATATAGAAGGGGCTTACCTACACAAAAATTTTCGCAAATGTCATTGATAAACACTAAAAAGAGCAAAGGGCCTAAGACACTACCTTGTATCACACCACTTCTAACGGGGACAGCGTTAGACAATGAAGAGTTAATTTTAACTATTTGATGTCGATTGCTGAGAAATGAATCAATCCAATCTAGCAAAGGATTTTGAACCCCATAAGATGCAAGTTTGCCTATAAGAAGTTGGTGGTTAACCATGTCAAAGGCCTTAGAAATGTCCAGATATAGCACTAAGACTAGATATCCTTGGCTACGTAGAGAGTAGACTAAATTAAAGAAGTCGAAATGACACGTCATGCAAGATCGATTTTTGAGAAATCCATGTTGAGTATCATTGATAAAGGTTCCAGTGAGTAAATAGTTGGAAAGTTCATCACTTACAATTTTCTCCATAATCCTAGAGATTACTGGAGTAATATTTATTGGGCGATAATTGTTCATGTCAGTCTTATCTCCAGATTTATAACGTGGTATGATGTACGCGGTTTTCCAACAGTAAGGGTAAGAACCAGTTTCCATAGAGAGAGTAAACAGCTTCAGAAGAAGAAGTGGAATATCTGGACCACCGTATTTGTAGAGAAAGGATGGAATCCCGTCTGCTCCATGACCGCGCGAAAGCTTAAGGGCATTTATAGCCATATTAATTTTCTTACATGTGAAGGAGATAGATTTTATGGAGTTGCTGGTCACGCACGTAACTCTTGAAGCAGAGCCACTTGTGGTTCCTACATCATTTGCAAAAATACCACTGAAAAGGTCTGCCATAGTTTTAGAGTCGTATATAAAAGTGTTATTATGCTGGATGCATGGTATATCAACATTTTGAGTTACTTTAGCGCGTTTATTGAGAAGTAGAGTTAAGTTTTGTACTTTTGAGGTACTATTAAGTGCTAGTAACTCCTCATTAATGGCTTTTAACCTATGTGTCTCTTTAATTTGATTAAAAATTATTGTTATTTGTGTAGCTGCCGTGAAGTCGTTTGACTTGAAATAACGATTCTGTAGGCGTCTTAGTTTATTACGATATTTAGCTGGTATATATAATTCGTAAGGTTTAATAAACCTGTACGTTTTAAGAGGTACACAAGAATCTAAACAAGAGTTAACGATCAAATAGAATTCGTCGATAGCATCTATGAGATTAGTACATGAAAAAAAGTTATCCCAGTCTGAAAGTTTAATCAGTGAATGCAGGAGGTCCCAGTCGGCATGCTTAAAGTCTCTATATTGACAGGTTTTTTGAATGAGTCGGTTAGAAGAGGGATATATAGGGAGAGCGCATACTACTGTCTTATGGTCACTGCTTTCAAATTCATCGTATACTTTTACAGACAGTGAGATAATATCTCTACTAAATATTAGATCGAGTATGCTATCACCTCTAGTTGGGGTACGAACCCACTGTGACCAACAGTGCATGTTAATGGTTGCCGAGAACTCCTCATTACATGACTGACAGCTACCGGTACTCCAGTTAATCCCAGGATAATTGAAATCCCCAGTGATAACCTTAGCATTAAAGTTTAGAGCAGATGCATGTATGAATGCATTGATAATAAGATTATTCCCATTATTTGAGCTCTCAGGAGCTCTGTATATACATCCAAGGAGTAGACTATGATTCAGGGTGTTGACAGATATCCAGACTGATTCTGGTAAACTATTCAGGACACTGCCTTCACGTGGCGGGGGTGTTGTTTACGAAAATGAGAGGACGAAAAGCGAACGTCCGGCGCTATAACCGGATCCCAAACCAATGGTGCACATGGGCTCCAGTATCCTGAAGGAACAAATGGCGTATGAACCAACTTTTGGTCACCGGCTTCCATGGGACTGCATCTCCTCACGATGCTCCACTGCCTTGTGGGTTAGACCTTTAGGTCAAAGGCTCGGGGTGTGGCCCCCTAAGAAAACCACCTGCTTCGGTTTGGGCACCCGGGCAGTATCTCAGCCCACACACCAAAACATGATGAAATATTCGCTTACGGAAAATATTCGTTCTTCTCTGACTAACATTGAAATGACTGATACTATTATTATTATTATTATTATTATTATTATTATTATTATTATTATTACTTACTACGTCATTTACTCACTATCTCCTATTTCTACTTTTTGTATCCGTTTCGACCCAGACAGCAGCTCGCCTATGGTAAAAATTCAGCTTTATCTAAACGTTCTCGAGTCACTGCCTGGTTTGAAAATTGTATGTTACCATCGAATACGAGTACTGAAGCAGTCTTTCTGAAACCACGCGCACCATTCAAACTGGCTGCCTTTAACGTTCGCACACTTATGCAGGTCGGACAACAGATAGGGCTGGCAATGTCTTTGGAAAGTCTTAATATTGATGTGTGTTGTCTATCCGAGACCCGTATTCAAGACTCTGGTGAAATACTACAAGTTCGCTCTCCATCTGTCGCTCCAAAAAGCTTGTTTTACGTGCGTTTATCCGGGGACCCTGTGGCATCTTCGTCTGGTCTTGCTGGCGTTGGTGTCGCACTAAGCGCAAGAGCTGAGGCAGCACTAGTCGACTGGATCCCCATTAACAGTCGGTTATGTGCTGTTAGATTAGAAAGTACCATCAGAGTGAGAAGAAATCGGCGTGAGAAACGATGTCTTTTCGTCATCTCCGCCTATGCCCCGACAGATTGCAGCCCGGATGCAATCAAGGATGAGTTCTACCACCAGTTATCTGTTCTTCTCCAGAAAGTGCGTTCGACAGATATTGTAGTACTAGCTGGAGACTTGAATGCTCAGGTCGGGCGTCTAGGCACAGAAGAGAGTCGTTTAGGTGGCCGATGGGGACTCGTTGGTCGCAGGACAGATAACGGGGAACGTCTACTGCAACTATGCACAGACCACAACCTGTTTCTGGCTAGCACTAACTTTCGGCACAGTCATCGCCGATGTGCCACCTGGCGTCCCCCTTCTGCATCTCAAGCCTGGACTCAGATTGATCACATCGCGATCAGCTACCGCTGGCGCGGTTGTGTACAAGACTGCCGCTCCTTTTGGAGTACCTATCTGGAATCTGATCATGCTCTGGTCTGCGCCAATCTTACCTTACTTTTCAGTGGACAACGAAGTGACCGCCACCACAGGATTGATGTTAGCAAGCTTGCTGCAACTTCTGTTGCTAGTAAGTACCGAACCGAGCTAGCTTCTAGGCTAGCCACTATTCCACCGAAAAGTATAGATGAGCATTGGTTGCAATTGCATGACGCCATGAAAATGGCGGGTCAAGTCAGCTGTGGGATTGCGAAACGTCCCGCTTACAAGCACTGGGTTTCTTCTGGTTCCTTACAACTGATTGAAGCCCGTCGGTCTACTCCGGGTGACCGTGAGTTTGACCACAGACGAAGGTTGTTACGTAATGAAATCGGGCAAAGCTTGCGTAAGGACCGAGAAACCTGGTGGTCGGAGCGTGCCAGTGAGTTGGAAGCAGCAGCTGCATCTGGTAATTACCGGAAGCTCTTCCAACTCATCCGAGCCACTGGCAGCAAGAAGTCTGGTGTGAGCGAAACAATCTGCGAGGATGACGGAACGCCAATCACTAACATCCATCGACGTCTTGGACGATGGGCAGAATTCTTTGAAGGGCAGTTCAACTGGCCTGCTGCTCCGGCAACATCGGTCAGACTGTCCTGCCCTCCTTGGCCGGTGACGACTGATCCACCAAATGAGGCGGAAGTCCGCAAGGAACTCCAACTCTTGAAACGTTACAAATCACCAGGCCCAGACGACTTACCCCCGGCTCTTTTTAAAGATGGTGGTGACTTTCTGACTAAAGGACTGACGACGTTGTTTACAAAGATCTGGGAACTAGAGAGTGTACCAACGTCATGGAATGAGTCGATAGTTGTCCCTATCTTTAAAAAGGGTTCACGTTGTTCCTGTAACAACTATCGGGGGATAAGTCTACTTCCGATTGCGTCCAAGCTATTGGCTTCCGTCATACTTCGTAGGTTGTTCAGAACCCGAGAAGGATTGACTCGCGAGGAGCAGGCTGGGTTTCGTTCTGGTCGAGGATGTATTGATCATATCTTCACCCTCCGCCAAGTGTTAGAACACCGCCATACTTATCAAAGGCCAACAATCGTAGTGTTTCTTGATATCAAGGCTGCTTTCGATTCGTTGGACAGAACTGTTCTCTGGGATTGTCTATTGAAGAAGGGTGTGCCTGAGAAGTTTATTAACATCCTAAAAGCCTTATATACAAACACCTCAGGTAGAGTGAGGGCATACAACCACCTTTCTCCACTATTCCATTCAAGCAGTGGAGTTAGGCAGGGTTGCCCAATCTCACCATTCCTCTTCAACTTTGCCATCGATGACATTCTGGAAACAGCTCTGACGGATGTAAGTAATGGTGGTGTGGATCTGTTGCCTGGAGAAAGACTTCTCGACCTTGAGTATGCGGATGATATTGTCTTACTGTGCGAGAATGCCCAAGCCATGCAATCCGCACTTAATCAGTTGGCAATCAGTGTCCGTAGGTATGGTATGTGCTTTGCACCTTCGAAGTGCAAAGTACTTCTACAAGACTGGCAGGATTCTAATCCTGTACTCACTCTGGATGGTGAGCAGATTGAAGTAGTCGAGAAGTTCGTGTATCTAGGTAGCTGCATAAGTGCTGGTGGTGGCGTGAGTGATGAGATCAATGCACGTATAGTGAAAGCCAGAGCGGCTTATGCCAATCTGGGCCATCTTTGGCGCCTTCGTGATGTTAGTCTGGCTGTAAAAGGTCGGATCTACAACGCGACGGTGAGAGCAGTTTTGCTCTATGCTTGTGAAACCTGGCCTCTCCGAGTTGAGGATGTTCGACGACTCTCTGTGTTCGATCATCGTTGCCTCCGAAGGATTGCTGGCATCCAGTGGCAACACCATGTCAGTAATGCAGAGGTTCGGCATCGAGTGTTCGGTCACAGAGACGATAATGAAATTGGTGTCACCATCTTGAAACACCGACTTCGGTGGCTTGGACATGTTCTACGAATGTCGTCCCAGAGAATTCCTCGTCGTGCATTATTTGCCGACTCTGGGACTGGTTGGAAAAAGCGGAGAGGTGGTCAGTATATGACATGGTGTCGTGGTATGAAAGAAAGCTGCAAAGGGCTAGCTTATGTTGGTCCTTCACGACTCCCTGGTTGGGGTCCGAGAGATGGTGTAACGCAGTGGCTAGAGACGTTATCAGATATGGCTCAGAATAGAAGCCAGTGGCGATCCTGCTGTAACCTTCTTTTACTTTCTTCATAAAAAGGTGGTCGTATTCTTCCTTAACTGAAAGATCTGTTCTGATTGTACCTTTCCGTTTCCCCCACCATTGTTCTCTCTCTCTCTCTTCTTTTTTTTTTATAATTCCCCACGTTCATTACTTTTTTTTTTTTTTTTTTTTCTTCTCTTTTCTCCTTCTCTTCTAATTATCACTGTTTTGTGTGGCGCATATATATTTGGTGCCCCCCTGTACCAATATTTATGTGTTCAAATAAATAAATAAATAAAATTCAGGACACTATCTTCAACTCTATTAGTTGTTAGGGTATCCAAAGCATATATAATACATCCACCTCCTCGCTTAGTTTCTCTGTCACAGCGATAGAGTCTATAGTTTTGGATATTTAATTCTGAATCAGATACTGCATGAGAGCACCATGTTTCAGTGATAAGTATGAAAGAAGGCTTGTATAGAAAGGCTAATGTTCTCAAGGCTGAAATTTTGTTCAGAAGTGAACGTGCATTGATAAGTAATAGATTTAGAAAGGGCGTATGGAGTGTAAAAAAACCGAGAGCTTCCCTATTGATGTCGTGTATTTTGGATTTGTATAGACTGTGGTTTATTATGTTTGACTGATCACATGGGCGATCGCTTGAGCAAACTGTAGTGCTAGTGGGACCAGGGATTTCTGAAGGCCAAAAAAATCATTATTTTGATAAAGCGGATTAATTTGTTGAACTTGACTAGGCGGACAGTTAAGACAAGGTTGGGTTGATGGTGAGTAACCCAGTAATCCATCTTGCCCAATGGGAAAGTGTTGAGAAAAGTTGCGTGTTACTGGTATATTATTTAAAACGTTTGATGTTGGGTAACCTAGTAATCCATCTTGCCTAATGGGAAAGTGTTGAGGGAGGTTACGTCTTACAGGTTTATCATTTAAAACGTTTGAGGGTACTCGTGAGGCTCGTTGGTTTACTGTGGTCTGTCCAGTATTAGGCCTACTTACATAATGATTGAAGTGGCCGTCTTGTGAGACATTTGAACCAGGTCTGCCCTTATATCCTCCCCTACGATGTGTTGGGTAAAGCATGGTGTCAGGAAGTATAGTCTTATTTTTATTTAGTAGAGCCATCGTAATACTTTTATTATTGGGTCTAGAACCAGAAGGTTCTGTACAAACATTCTTCTTACGTGGCATAGACCTTTTAATCTTGACAGTGTTTTTAAGAGCTGTCGCATTAGGACTAGGTATTTGCTTATGGGCTTCTAATGGTAAATTGGATACTATCGGATTAGTGTCATCAGTAGATGTACATTGGTTATCAGATGTCACTACAGGCATAATAGGTAAGTTAGCACTCTTCGTTGGCAGATCAGAGTACTGGAGAACATGAGATAGGGTATCAGTATCAGTGGATCCAGCAGCTGATGCATCGTGATTTTTTATGATCTCAACATCTTTATTTTCGTTCACGGTACGCTTTCGCGTAAGTCTTTGATTGGTGGTCTTATCTGAGACTATGCGAGCGTTTCTAAACTTTGTAAGCGCGCATATCAGCCGCTCAGATTCTATTAACTGTCCAGCTAATATATGAGAATCAAACCTGAACAAGACCGGGCACGAGTATTTCTGGTGCTTCTTAGTAAGTCGGATGCATTGGCATGGACTGTCTTGAAGGTTAGATGCTTTTAATATCGAGTTCCTTACAGTTTTAATGGGGACTTTGTCAGGTATATTATAGACAATCACGTTATTACGAGAGAATATTCGCTTGGTAACTTCACTAGCGATAAAATCGATAACAGATTCTGCTTTTATAATGTCATCAAGTTCCGCAGGAGCGATGTCTTTTGACAAAAGCAGTTTTAAGGGTGATAGTGTCTTTAGTTCTCGCTTAAGATCATCATGCTTTGATAAAGAGCTAGAAAGTGACTCGACTTTAGAACGCATGTCGCTTAGTTGCTTAAACAGAGTGTTTAATTCACTCTTCATATCATCGATCCTTTTTGATCTTGAGGTGGAACTCATTACTAAATTAGAAACAGAGTCATCCAGCAGCACGTGTGGTGTAAGACCAGTCACGACATTATCAGATACAAAAGGAGTAGCGGAGCAAGAAGAATAGGTAATAACAGAATTGTTAATATCTGAAGAGTAAGGGCTTTTCCGTGATCGTTTTTGTGACAGTCGACCCATATTGCTTAAAGTATGAATTCTAAAGTTATTTATGAGTTATAAACTAGGACTCAACGATATACAATCAATATAAATTAGATAGTGTTATCGTAACGCAAACTTCAAACGTACCGCAGCAATAAATGCAAGGCTCAGTACAAGATAAAGCTTAACGATAAATTCGCCTCGAATCCGAGAAGCTTAATCCGTCTCTCAGATGCTTTGCAACAAGTCGAAACCACAGTTTTTCAACTGCTTCATCCGAATGGTCCGACTAACAACCAAGGTGATGCCGCTCAACTTCTGGCAGAACACTACTCTCGATTTCGTCAATAGACCCATACCAACTGTACTGACCAAAGCTCCACTTGCAACTATACAGCACTCTCACATGTGACACTCAGCTTAATCTCACTCTGATTAGAATAGTGAAATCAGGAAGAAATGCGAGAGGAACATGTTATTGCATATGAAGATGAATATTACGTTCCGATCAGATCGTACCAGTGAGAATATGAGAATGCAGGGCTCAGTACAAGATAAAGCCTATCGATAAATTCGCCTCGAATCCGAGAAGCTTAATCCGTCTCTCAGATGATTTGCAACAAGTCGAAACCACAGTTTTTCAACTGCTTCATCCGAATGGTCCGACTAACAACCAAGGTGATGCCGCTCAACTTCTGGCAGAACACTACTCTCGATTTCGTCAATAGACCCATACCAACTGTACTGACCAAAGCTCCACTTGCAACTATACAGCATTCTCACATGTGACGCTCAGCTTAATCTCACTCTAGATAGAATAGTGAAATCAGGAAGAAATGCGAGAGGAACATGTTATTGCATATGAAGATGAATATTACGTTCCGATCAGATCGTACCAGTGAGAATAGGAGAATGCAGGGCTCAGTACAAAATAAAGCTTAACCATAAATTCGCCTCGTATCCGTGAAGCTTAATCCGTCTCTCAGATGCTTTGCAACAAGTCGAAACCACAGTTTTTCAACTGCTTCATCCGAATGGTCCGACTAACAACGAAGGTGATGCCGCTCAACATTCTGCCAGAACACTACTCTCGATTTCGTCAATAGACCCATACCAACTGTACTGACCAAAGCTCCACTTGCAACTATACAGCACTCTCACAACTCACACTCAGCTTAATCTCAATCTGATTAGATTACTGAAATCAGGAAGAAATGCGAGAAGAACATGTTGTTGCATATGAAGATGAATATTACGTTCCGATCAGATCGTACCAGTGAGAATAGGAGAATGCAGGGCTCAGTACAAGATAAAGCTAACGATAAATTCGCCTCGAATCCGAGAAGCTTAATCCGTCTCTCAGATAATTTGCAACAAGTCGAAACCACAGTTTTTCAACTGCTTCATCCGAATGGTCCGACTAACAACGAAGGTGATGCCGCTCAACTTCTGGCAGAACACTACTCTCGATTTCGTCAATAGACCCATACCAACTGTACTGACCAAAGCTCCACTTGCAAATATACAGCAATCTCACGAGTGATACTGAGCTTAATCTCACTCTGATTAGTAAACTGAAATCAAGAAGGAATGCGAGAAGAAAATGATATTGGATATGAAGATGAATATTATGTTCCGATCATATCGTACCAGTGAGAATAGGAGAATGCAGGGCTCAGTACAAATAAAGCTTAACCATAAATTCGCCTCGTATCCGTGAAGCTTAATCCGTCTCTCAGATGCTTTGCAACAAGTCGAAACCACAGTTTTTCAACTGCTTCATCCGAATGGTCCGACTAACAACGAAGGTGATGCCGCTCAACTTCTGGCAGAACACTACTCTCGATTTCGTCAATAGACCCATACCAACTGTACTGACCAAAGCTCCACTTGCAACTATACAGCATTCTCACATGTGACACTCAGCTTAATCTCACTCTGATTAGAATAGTGAAATCAGGAAGAAATGCGAGAGGAACATGTTATTGCATATCAAGATGAATATTACGTTCCGATCAGATCGTACCAGTGAGAATAGGAGAATGCAGGGCTCAGTACAAGATAAAGCTCATCGATAAATTCGCCTCGAATCCGAGAAGCTTAATCCGTCTCTCAGATAATTTGCAACAAGTCGAAACCACAGTTTTTCAACTGCTTCATCCGAATGGTCCGACTAACAACGAAGGTGATGCCGCTCAACTTCTGGCAGAACACTACTCTCGATTTCGTCAATAGACCCATACCAACTGTACTGACCAAAGCTCCACTTGCAACTATACAGCACTCTCACATTTGACACTCAGCTTAATCTCACTCTGATTAGAATAGTGAAATCAGGAAGAAATGCGAGAAGAAAATATCATTGCATATGAAGATGAATATTACTTTCCGATCAGATCGTACCAGTGAGAATAGGAGAATGCAGGGCTCAGTACAAGATAAAGCTCATCGATAAATTCGGCTCGAATCTGAGAAGCTTAATCCGTCTCTCAGATAATTTGCAACAAGTCGAAACCACAGTTTTTCAACTGCTTCATCCGAATGGTCCGACTAACAACGAAGGTGATGCCGCTCAAATTCTGGCAGAACACTACTCTCGATTTCGTCAATAGACCCATACCAACTGTACTGACCAAAGCTCCACTTGCAACTATACAGCACTCTCACATGTGACGCTCAGCTTAATCTCACTCTGATTAGAATAGTGAAATCAGGAAGAAATGCGAGAGGAACATGTTATTGCATATGAAGATGAATATTACGTTCCGATCAGATCGTACCAGTGAGAATAGGAGAATGCAGGGCTCAGTACAAAATAAAGCTTAACCATAAATTCGCCTCGAATGTGAGAATCCTAATCCGTCTCTCAGATAATTTGCAACAAGTCGAAACCACAGTTTTTCAACTGCTTCATCCGAATGGTCCGACTAACAACGAAGGTGATGCCGCTCAACATCTGGCAGAACACTACTCTCGATTTCGTCAATAGACCCATACCAACTGTACTGACCAAAGCTCCACTTGCAACTATACAGCACTCTCACATGTGACACTCAGCTTAATCTCACTCTGATTAGAATAGTGAAATCAGGAAGAAATGCGAGAGGAACATGTTATTGCATATGAAGATGAATATTACGTTCCGATCAGATCGTACCAGTGAGAATAGGAGAATGCAGGGCTCAGTACAAGATAAAGCCTAACGATAAATTCGCCTCGAATCCGAGAAGCTTAATCCGTCTCTCAGATGCTTTGCAACAAGTCGAAACCACAGTTTTTCAACTGCTTCATCCGAATGGTCCGACTAACAACCAAGGTGATGCCGCTCAAATTCTGGCAGAACACTACTCTCGATTTCGTCAATAGACCCATACCAACTGTACTGACCAAAGCTCCACTTGCAACTATACAGCATTCTCACATGTGACACTCAGCTTAATCTCACTCTGATTAGAATAGTGAAATCAGGAAGAAATGCGAGAGGAACATGTTATTGCATATGAAGATGAATATTACGTTCCGATCAGATCGTACCAGTGAGAATAGGAGAATGCAGGGCTCAGTACAAGATAAAGCTCATCGATAAATTCGCCTCGAATCCGAGAAGCTTAATCCGTCTCTCAGATAATTTGCAACAAGTCGAAACCACAGTTTTTCAACTGCTTCATCCGAATGGTCCGACTAACAACGAAGGTGATGCCGCTCAACTTCTGGCAGAACACTACTCTCGATTTCGTCAATAGACCCATACCAACTGTACTGACCAAAGCTCCACTTGCAACTATACAGCACTCTCACAAATATGACGCCCAGCTTAATCTCACTCTGATTAGAATAGTGAAATCAGTAAGAAATGCGAGTAGAAAATATTATTGGATATGAAGATGAATATTACGTTCCGATCAGATCGCACCAGTGAGAATAGGAGAATGCAGGGCTCAGTAAAAGATAAAGCTTATCGATAAATTCGCCTCGAATCCAAGAAGCTTAATCCGTCTCTCAGATGCTTTGCAACAAGCCGAAACCACAGTTTTTCAACTGCTTCATCCGAATGGTCCGACTAACAACGAAGGTGATGCCGCTCAACTTCTGGCAGAACACTACTCTCGATTTCGTCAATAGACCCATACCAACTGTACTGACCAAAGCTCCACTTGCAACTATACAGCACTCTCACATGTGACGCTCAGCTTAATCTCACTCTGATTAGAATAGTGAAATCAGGAAGAAATGCGAGAGGAACATGTTATTGCATATGAAGATGAATATTACGTTCCGATCAGATCGTACCAGTGAGAATAGGAGAATGCAGGGCTCAGTACAAGATAAAGCTCATCGATAAATTCGCCTCGAATCTGAGAAGCTTAATCCGTCTCTCAGATGCTTTGCAACAAGTCGAAACCACAGTTTTTCAACTGCTTCATCCGAATGGTCCGACTAACAACGAAGGTGATGCCGCTCAACTTCTGGCAGAACACTACTCTCGATTTCGTCAATAGACCCATACCAACTGTACTGACCAAAGCTCCACTTGCAACTATACAGCACTCTCACAACTGACACTCAGCTTAATCTCACTCTGATTAGAATAGTGAAATCAGGAAGAAATGCGAGAGGAACATGTTATTGCATATGAAGATGAATATTACGTTCCGATCAGATCGTACCAGTGAGAATAGGAGAATGCAGGGCTCAGTACAAGATAAAGCTCATCGATAAATTCGCCTCGAATCTGAGAATCCTTAATCCGTCTCTCAGATGCTTTGCAACAAGTCGAAACCACAGTTTTTCAACTGCTTCATCCGAATGGTCCGACTAACAACGAAGGTGATGCCGCTCAACTTCTGGCAGAACACTACTCTCGATTTCGTCAATAGACCCATACCAACTGTACTGACCAAAGCTCCACTTGCAACTATACAGCACTCTCACATGTGACACTCAGCTTAATCTCACTCTGATTAGAATAGTGAAATCAGGAAGAAATGCGAGAGGAACATGTTATTGCATATGAAGATGAATATTACGTTCCGATCAGATCGTACCAGTGAGAATAGGAGAATGCAGGGCTCAGTACAAGATAAAGCTCATCGATAAATTCGCCTCGAATCTGAGAAGCTTAATCCGTCTCTCAGATGCTTTGCAACAAGTCGAAACCACAGTTTTTCAACTGCTTCATCCGAATGGTCCGACTAACAACGAAGGTGATGCCGCTCAACTTCTGGCAGAACACTACTCTCGATTTCGTCAATAGACCCATACCAACTGTACTGACCAAAGCTCCACTTGCAACTATACAGCACTCTCACATGTGACACTCAGCTTAATCTCACTCTGATTAGAATAGTGAAATCAGGAAGAAATGCGAGAGGAACATGTTATTGCATATGAAGATGAATATTACGTTCCGATCAGATCGTACCAGTGAGAATAGGAGAATGCAGGGCTCAGTACAAGATAAAGCTCATCGATAAATTCGCCTCGAATCTGAGAAGCTTAATCCGTCTCTCAGATGCTTTGCAACAAGTCGAAACCACAGTTTTTCAACTGCTTCATCCGAATGGTCCGACTAACAACGAAGGTGATGCCGCTCAACTTCTGGCAGAACACTACTCTCGATTTCGTCAATAGACCCATACCAACTGTACTGACCAAAGCTCCACATGCAACTATACAGCACCCCCAAATGTGACGTTCAGCTTAATCTCACTCTGATTAGAATAGTGAAATCAGGAAGAAATGCGAGAGGAACATGTTATTGCATATGAAGATGAATATTACGTTCCGATCAGATCGTACCAGTGAGAATAGGAGAATGCAGGGCTCAGTACAAGATAAAGCTCATCGATAAATTCGCCTCGAATCTGAGAATCCTAATCCGTCTCTCAGATGCTTTGCAACAAGTCGAAACCACAGTTTTTCAACTGCTTCATCCGAATGGTCCGACTAACAACGAAGGTGATGCCGCTCAACTTCTGGCAGAACACTACTCTCGATTTCGTCAATAGACCCATACCAACTGTACTGACCAAAGCTCCACTTGCAACTATACAGCACTCTCACATGTGACGCTCAGCTTAATCTCACTCTGATTAGAATAGTGAAATCAGGAAGAAATGCGAGAGGAACATGTTATTGCATATGAAGATGAATATTACGTTCCGATCAGATCGTACCAGTGAGAATAGGAGAATGCAGGGCTCAGTACAAGATAAAGCTCATCGATAAATTCGCCTCGAATCTGAGAAGCTTAATCCGTCTCTCAGATGCTTTGCAACAAGTCGAAACCACAGTTTTTCAACTGCTTCATCCGAATGGTCCGACTAACAACGAAGGTGATGCCGCTCAACTTCTGGCAGAACACTACTCTCGATTTCGTCAATAGACCCATACCAACTGTACTGACCAAAGCTCCACTTGCAACTATACAGCACTCTCACATGTGACACTCAGCTTAATCTCACTCTGATTAGAATAGTGAAATCAGGAAGAAATGCGAGAGGAACATGTTATTGCATATGAAGATGAATATTACGTTCCGATCAGATCGTACCAGTGAGAATAGGAGAATGCAGGGCTCAGTACAAGATAAAGCTCATCGATAAATTCGCCTCGAATCTGAGAAGCTTAATCCGTCTCTCAGATGCTTTGCAACAAGTCGAAACCACAGTTTTTCAACTGCTTCATCCGAATGGTCCGACTAACAACGAAGGTGATGCCGCTCAACTTCTGGCAGAACACTACTCTCGATTTCGTCAATAGACCCATACCAACTGTACTGACCAAAGCTCCACTTGCAACTATACAGCACTCTCACATGTGACGCTCAGCTTAATCTCACTCTGATTAGAATAGTGAAATCAGGAAGAAATGCGAGAGGAACATGTTATTGCATATGAAGATGAATATTACGTTCCGATCAGATCGTACCAGTGAGAATAGGAGAATGCAGGGCTCAGTACAAGATAAAGCTCATCGATAAATTCGCCTCGAATCTGAGAAGCTTAATCCGTCTCTCAGATGCTTTGCAACAAGTCGAAACCACAGTTTTTCAACTGCTTCATCCGAATGGTCCGACTAACAACGAAGGTGATGCCGCTCAACTTCTGGCAGAACACTACTCTCGATTTCGTCAATAGACCCATACCAACTGTACTGACCAAAGCTCCACTTGCAACTATACAGCACTCTCACAAGTGACACTCAGCTTAATCTCACTCTGATTAGAATAGTGAAATCAGGAAGAAATGCGAGAGGAACATGTTATTGCATATGAAGATGAATATTACGTTCCGATCAGATCGTACCAGTGAGAATAGGAGAATGCAGGGCTCAGTACAAGATAAAGCTCATCGATAAATTCGCCTCGAATCTGAGAAGCTTAATCCGTCTCTCAGATGCTTTGCAACAAGTCGAAACCACAGTTTTTCAACTGCTTCATCCGAATGGTCCGACTAACAACGAAGGTGATGCCGCTCAACTTCTGGCAGAACACTACTCTCGATTTCGTCAATAGACCCATACCAACTGTACTGACCAAAGCTCCACTTGCAACTATACAGCACTCTCACATGTGACGCTCAGCTTAATCTCACTCTGATTAGAATAGTGAAATCAGGAAGAAATGCGAGAGGAACATGTTATTGCATATGAAGATGAATATTACGTTCCGATCAGATCGTACCAGTGAGAATAGGAGAATGCAGGGCTCAGTACAAGATAAAGCTCATCGATAAATTCGCCTCGAATCTGAGAAGCTTAATCCGTCTCTCAGATGCTTTGCAACAAGTCGAAACCACAGTTTTTCAACTGCTTCATCCGAATGGTCCGACTAACAACGAAGGTGATGCCGCTCAACTTCTGGCAGAACACTACTCTCGATTTCGTCAATAGACCCATACCAACTGTACTGACCAAAGCTCCACTTGCAACTATACAGCACTCTCACATGTGACGCTCAGCTTAATCTCACTCTGATTAGAATAGTGAAATCAGGAAGAAATGCGAGAGGAACATGTTATTGCATATGAAGATGAATATTACGTTCCGATCAGATCGTACCAGTGAGAATAGGAGAATGCAGGGCTCAGTACAAGATAAAGCTCATCGATAAATTCGCCTCGAATCTGAGAAGCTTAATCCGTCTCTCAGATGCTTTGCAACAAGTCGAAACCACAGTTTTTCAACTGCTTCATCCGAATGGTCCGACTAACAACGAAGGTGATGCCGCTCAACTTCTGGCAGAACACTACTCTCGATTTCGTCAATAGACCCATACCAACTGTACTGACCAAAGCTCCACTTGCAACTATACAGCACTCTCACATGTGACACTCAGCTTAATCTCACTCTGATTAGAATAGTGAAATCAGGAAGAAATGCGAGAGGAACATGTTATTGCATATGAAGATGAATATTACGTTCCGATCAGATCGTACCAGTGAGAATAGGAGAATGCAGGGCTCAGTACAAGATAAAGCTCATCGATAAATTCGCCTCGAATCTGAGAAGCTTAATCCGTCTCTCAGATGCTTTGCAACAAGTCGAAACCACAGTTTTTCAACTGCTTCATCCGAATGGTCCGACTAACAACGAAGGTGATGCCGCTCAACTTCTGGCAGAACACTACTCTCGATTTCGTCAATAGACCCATACCAACTGTACTGACCAAAGCTCCACTTGCAACTATACAGCACTCTCACAAGTGACACTCAGCTTAATCTCACTCTGATTAGAATAGTGAAATCAGGAAGAAATGCGAGAGGAACATGTTATTGCATATGAAGATGAATATTACGTTCCGATCAGATCGTACCAGTGAGAATAGGAGAATGCAGGGCTCAGTACAAGATAAAGCTCATCGATAAATTCGCCTCGAATCTGAGAAGCTTAATCCGTCTCTCAGATGCTTTGCAACAAGTCGAAACCACAGTTTTTCAACTGCTTCATCCGAATGGTCCGACTAACAACGAAGGTGATGCCGCTCAACTTCTGGCAGAACACTACTCTCGATTTCGTCAATAGACCCATACCAACTGTACTGACCAAAGCTCCACTTGCAACTATACAGCACTCTCACAATTGACACTCAGCTTAATCTCACTCTGATTAGAATAGTGAAATCAGGAAGAAATGCGAGAGGAACATGTTATTGCATATGAAGATGAATATTACGTTCCGATCAGATCGTACCAGTGAGAATAGGAGAATGCAGGGCTCAGTACAAGATAAAGCTCATCGATAAATTCGCCTCGAATCTGAGAAGCTTAATCCGTCTCTCAGATGCTTTGCAACAAGTCGAAACCACAGTTTTTCAACTGCTTCATCCGAATGGTCCGACTAACAACGAAGGTGATGCCGCTCAACTTCTGGCAGAACACTACTCTCGATTTCGTCAATAGACCCATACCAACTGTACTGACCAAAGCTCCACTTGCAACTATACAGCACTCTCAAATGTGACACTCAGCTTAATCTCACTCTGATTAGAATAGTGAAATCAGGAAGAAATGCGAGAGGAACATGTTATTGCATATGAAGATGAATATTACGTTCCGATCAGATCGTACCAGTGAGAATAGGAGAATGCAGGGCTCAGTACAAGATAAAGCTCATCGATAAATTCGCCTCGAATCTGAGAAGCTTAATCCGTCTCTCAGATGCTTTGCAACAAGTCGAAACCACAGTTTTTCAACTGCTTCATCCGAATGGTCCGACTAACAACGAAGGTGATGCCGCTCAACTTCTGGCAGAACACTACTCTCGATTTCGTCAATAGACCCATACCAACTGTACTGACCAAAGCTCCACTTGCAACTATACAGCACTCTTAATGTGACACTCAGCTTAATCTCACTCTGATTAGAATAGTGAAATCAGGAAGAAATGCGAGAGGAACATGTTATTGCATATGAAGATGAATATTACGTTCCGATCAGATCGTACCAGTGAGAATAGGAGAATGCAGGGCTCAGTACAAGATTAAGCACATCGATAAATTCGCCTCGAATATGAGAAGGCCAATCTGTTTCTCAGATGCTTTGCAACAAGTCGAAACCACAGTTTTTCAACTGCTTCATCCGAATGGTCCGACTAACAACGAAGGTGATGCCGCTCAACTTCTGGCAGAACACTACTCTCGATTTCGTCAATAGACCCATACCAACTGTACTGACCAAAGCTCCACTTGCAACTATACAGCACTCTCACAACTCACACTCAGCTTAATCTCACTCTGATTAGAATAGTGAAATCAGGAAGAAATGCGAGAGGAACATGTTATTGCATATGAAGATGAATATTACGTTCCGATCAGATCGTACCAGTGAGAATAGGAGAATGCAGGGCTCAGTACAAGATAAAGCACATCGATAAATTCGCCTCGAATATGAGAAGGCCAATCTGTTTCTCAGATGCTTTGAAACAAGTCGAAACCACAGTTTTTCAACTGCTTCATCCGAATGGTCCGACTAACAACGAAGGTGATGCCGCTCAACTTCTGGCAGAACACTACTCTCGATTTCGTCAATAGACCCATACCAACTGTACTGACCAAAGCTCCACTTGCAACTATACAGCACTCTCACAACTGACACTCAGCTTAATCTCACTCTGATTAGAATAGTGAAATCAGGAAGAAATGCGAGAGGAACATGTTATTGCATATGAAGATGAATATTACGTTCCGATCAGATCGTACCAGTGAGAATAGGAGAATGCAGGGCTCAGTACAAGATAAAGCTCATCGATAAATTCGCCTCGAATCTGAGAATCCTAATCCGTCTCTCAGATGCTTTGCAACAAGTCGAAACCACAGTTTTTCAACTGCTTCATCCGAATGGTCCGACTAACAACGAAGGTGATGCCGCTCAACTTCTGGCAGAACACTACTCTCGATTTCGTCAATAGACCCATACCAACTGTACTGACCAAAGCTCCACTTGCAACTATACAGCACTCTCACAACTGACACTCAGCTTAATCTCACTCTGATTAGAATAGTGAAATCAGGAAGAAATGCGAGAGGAACATGTTATTGCATATGAAGATGAATATTACGTTCCGATCAGATCGTACCAGTGAGAATAGGAGAATGCAGGGCTCAGTACAAGATAAAGCTCATCGATAAATTCGCCTCGAATCTGAGAATCCTAATCCGTCTCTCAGATGCTTTGCAACAATCCGAAACCACAGTTTTTCAACTGCTTCATCCGAATGGTCCGACTAACAACGAAGGTGATGCCGCTCAACTTCTGGCAGAACACTACTCTCGATTTCGTCAATAGA
>CAMPQF010000010.1:0-21427 GCA_946903255.1 Schistosoma spindalis
AAGAAAATGTGACTCGAAAACATGCTATAGAAAGTCCGCGCGTCAAAATCCTATAGGAATGCCCGAGACAGCGATTTCCTCAACACACTTTTCACCATCACTTTTGAACGGCTCAACCGATTTCGCTGATTCATTTTGTGTGGGATTTCTCTTGCAAATATCTGTTTGACACCAAATTTCAACACATTGTAAGATGTAGCCAATAAAATGCAAAATGTATCAATGAAATCGGTTAACCAATCAGCAAACCAATTTTACGTATGAGCAGTGAGCGAAACTTGCCAAAGTAATCACGCTGAACCATCGTCAGTATGAATGGTGAACCTCTAGTCGTAAATGAGACCTTCAGCTCAACATAGCAATATAGCTTATACAGTATACCACACATATGTAGGGTAGTAAACGAAATAGCCCAGCCTGAAGCGTTAGGGCTTGAAGAACGCTTAAAACCCATTGTCTGTTGTCGGAATACTAATACAACACCACCAAGATCATTTTCATCGCATTCGCGAGATTTTCATTCGTCCGACAATTCAGACCGAGAGTTAGGGGTAGTATCCCTATATAACATGGCGAGTAAGAGCAAGTGTAAATCGTCAAGTACAAATCTCAATGTACGTGTACATATTATACATCATTGAATAGCACTCGATTAGATAAGTAACACAAAGCACGCCCCATTCACAAATATTGATCCGTTGAAAAGTTGTGAAAGAAAATGTGACTCGAAAACATGCTATAGAAAGTCCGCGCGTCAAAATCCTATAGGAATGCCCGAGACAGCGATTTCCTCAACACACTTTTCACCATCATACATAAAACGGAATCTTAACGTCAGATGTGTGGCTAAGTTTCGCATAATCTGATATTGTTTTCATCAAACACTTTCCATATTCTCACTTTATTTTTATTTCTTCTCTGATTTGTTTATCAAACAACGTTGACGATTAGTTACTTGTTGTACTGAAGAAACAGAATATTTATATATAAGGGAGCCCTACCTTCACAAATGTAGTCGTAATATCGATGGCTAATCACAGTCACAGATCAGTCGTTTTTCATAAGAAGTAGTAGAGCGAAAGCGCTGAAACAAATTTCGTTTTGAGCATGACATTGTTTTGATAAAACAGCTACCTAATCAACTCATGCCTCAAAATATCTCCAAGGGTCACCTTGCACAAGGTGTTTAGTCTAGGTATTCTAGCGAACTTGAAGCCTAATCAATATAGAGTGCTTAAAGTAGTATTCAATTCTTCGAATGAAAGGGACTTAGTTTTACAGAATGGACGTAAATTAAAGGGTTCGGGATTTTATCCGTATGGACTTGCCGTTGGCAGACCGTGTTAAGAGACGGGAAGCTGAAAAAGAACTACAAATTAGGTTAGACGCTGGAGTAAAGGACCTAAAAATTGTAAATTTCCGGGTTGTGATGCTTCGTCAGAGAATGATGCTGAAGCCACTCTAGGTGAAGCACGAAGCCACTTCAATAGGCTACGGATCTGTTACACTAATACCCGAAGCTTGCTCAATAAGCGATCGGAACTAGGTGAACAGATTGACTTTACACAGCCAGACATAATCGCAGTCACGGAAACCTGGCTGACACAGTGTATAGATAGCATGGAATTCGATTTGAGGGTGTTACTTTAGTAGGGACCGACAGAATACATAAGCGTAAAGAAGGGAATTAGCTCCATTCATTAGGAATACTATCCCGTTTGTCATTATTGACAGTGTATCACATGAAAGTGGAACGTGTGAATTGGTTAGTTGCCGCTCGAATTTCAAGGGGTAAGAGCTGCTGATTGGTTTGGTCTATCGCAGTCCAAGCTGTGAGGTAAATGATGTCATGCTAAACAGGCTCAAAGATTGGTTGCAAAGCGGTCAATGTCTAATCCTAGGGGACTTTAATGCACCTATGGTAGACTGGGGAAATCTGCGAACTGAATCGTGAGATAATTCCTTCGAGCAGGAACTAGTTGATGCGGTTATAACATGTGCTCTAGTGCAACATGTGAAAGAAGCGACTAGGTACGACCCGGACACTGGATCATCCTAACTAGATCTTATATTAACTCACTATGAAGATGACGTTTGAAACCTCGTTTACATGCCACCCCTAGGTAAATGTGATAATGCAGTTTTAACTTTTGACTTCCATATAACTGGCAATCACGAGCACGCGTCAACTCAATCCAGACCTAACGTCTGGAAAGCAAACATAACAGATATCATGTACTCAGCATCATTAGTAGATTGGACAATAGACACAGAGTCTTCAATCGAAACGGCTTGGGACGCATTCCTAAATTTATGCTTAAAAGTTACTGCACCCCACATTCCTTGAACTATACCAAGGGAACCGAAAACTCCCCACCACGGTTCAGTAAGGAGGTCCGCGTCCTTCCCCGTAAGAGAAGAAAAATGTGGGATAGATTTAGGTTACTGGGGACTGATGAGACAAAATCTCAGTATCGAAAAGTTTGGAATATCTGTGCCTTGACCCTCCGTAAGTCTAGAAAGCTGTACGAAGAAAAAATTGTTAAGGAATTCATAGAATGTCCTAAACGCTTGTATTCCTATATAAACCAAAGAACAAAAAGAAGAGGAAATATTCCTGCACTATGGGGAGACAGTACTGCCGCATCATTAGTGGAAGATGACTTTGGTAATGCTGAAGTGTTCTCAAACTACTTAAGCAATGCATATACCATAGAAGCACCTTTCCCGTCAGCGCAAACTAACCCCCCCACACATACACTGGGTAGCGTGACCACTAAAGAACTCGATGTATTTGGTCTGCTAAATAAGTTTGACATAGGTAAGTCATTGGAGCCCGATGAATTGCATCTTAGGCTACTAAAGGAATTATTTAACTCCGTAACGCAGGGTCGTTTACCAAAAGACTGGAAGAACGCCATAGTAAGTCCTGTCTTCAAAACAGGTACGAAACATAAACCTGAGAATTACCGACCCGTTAGCCTATCTAGTGTGGTTGTTAGAAAAGATTATTCCGAAGGAGCTGTTTAAGTACCTTAATGTAAACCGGATCCTCTCGGAGAAACAGCACAGTTTCAGAATAGGTTATTCTTGTCTCACTAACTTATTTGTCGCTCGTGAAAGCTGGTGCGCTTTTAAAGATCAAAAGTTACCTGTACACTTAGCTTACATTGGTTTCAGCAAAACTTTTGATAAAGTTCCGCACAACCGGCTGTTATATAAGCTAAACAATGTCGGAATTGGGGGCAATCTATTGATGTGGATAGAAGACTTCCTTGTTGGGCGCCAACAAAGAGTACGGGTAAACTCAAAGTTATCTTGCCGGGAAATTGTGCTTAGTGGAGTGCCCCAGGGTACAGTTTTGGGGCCAGTGCTATTCATCTTGAGTGTAAATGACCTTCCTCGCCTATTATCATCATCGGTCTTTTTATATGCTGACGATGTCAAGATATGGAGAACGATACTATGTGAGGGTGATAGCTTAGAACTCCAAAATGACCTGAAGAAATTATCGGAATGGCCTGATACATGGCAGTTGCCGATAAATTCTTCCAAGTGTGTTGTGATGCATATCGGTCATCAAGCTTCAGAAACATACACGATGAATAACACTGAGCTACCTGTTGTTCAGACACATAATGACTTAGGAGTCATCGTTAGCCGAGATCTGAAGACTACTGCACACTGTCGTGCAATAGCCGCCAAACCTTTTAGAACTTTTTGGTCAATACGTAGGGCTTTTACTCATGTCGATGCTCAATTATTTTTGACTTTGTATACAGTGTTCGTACGTCCCAAACTTGAGTACTGCATACAAGCGGCTAGCCCCTGCTTAAGAAAGAAAGTGAGCTTTTGGAAAAGGTCCAGAGAACAGCAACTAAGCTGATTCCCGGGATAGCGAAGCTTCCGTATGATGCTCAATTGGCCAAGCTAAACCTATTGCCTTTGTCATATCGTAGAACTAGAGGCCACTTCATTACAGTTTTCCCATTGCTTAGTGATAAATTTGCACCTCATATGCCCTCATTTTTCTTGCCTTCCAAAACACAGAATTTACGAGGGCACTCCAAAAATGTTCACAAGCCCAGAACAAAATACTCGTCAGCTGAATATCGACTTTCTCACCGAATAGTCAACGAGTGGAATTCATTGCCTCAACACGTGGTTGAAGCTCCATCCGTAGATTCTTTCAAAAAACAGTTGAATTAACTGAGAGAACACAATTGCCAGGACTAACACAGGCCATCAAGTCTCTTGTCATTTCCAAACTGAATCTGAAACTTATTCTTCTTCATTTTTATTATCGCCTATGTTAATCTGTTACTTTGAACTTTCGTTGCATCATGTCAATGTTGATTATTATTTAAACTCAAATAAATAGTTCAGTCGATAGAACTAACTAGTCAACTACGTTCATGATCGGCTATCGTGGTTCTTTAACAAGCGTTAGCAGCATGTAAATGCTCCTGTGTAATGTCTGTTAAAATATCAACCATTCGTGAGTATAGCCACAAGGCAACACGAACGCACATCGGTTTGTAACTTATCCACTCGTGTATGCGAGACAAGATTAACTGTCGACTATAAATTCAACTTTCTGCTTAACCACTATCCACTAGAATGTTTCTTTTTTTGACCACCGCCTGCCTAATTTCCAATCGCTGAGTTCCATGGCCAAACAGAGGATACAAATGCTAGAAATCTACAACGAGTTCGAACTATAAATTTTCTGCAATCTTAGATCTCGATTAGACTGTTCGTCAGGCAATGCTACGTATTTGGCTTGAATTTATTCTGGACTTGTACTAATTCAGTCTACAACGCTGTGTTAATCGAAGAATCTAATCAACAGTACCTCGTATATAATCCAGATTCAAACTACTGTCCACTTCATATCCTCATTACTTGGAAGCAAGAGTAACCCAGACGAGTTCATAATATCATTAGATTATTTCGTACTATCTTTATGATGCGTAATAACATTTCGTAGTTGCTTTCACGTAAAGTAGTCATATATTGTCACTTCCGTCAAGTTTTAGTCGAAATCATGTACATTTATGACTCGTTAGTCGACATACTGTGGTAAAACATATTGCATGTACACGAGCACTCTTAGTCCATGTCCTAAGTGGACACTTTTTCGTACGTAATATGTTACTTAACGCTAGGTAATAAGTTATTTGTATCAGCCTTTTACGAAATGACCACGTTACTCAAACCCTCTAAACTTTAGTTACATTGGTGGTTACCATTTTAATTAATGTTTACTACACCCCTGGTATTTGCCACTATTTCACACGGTAAATCATGGCACGATTTCTTTATTACACGACAATCATTTTAATATCATTTTCAATTTATTTGTATGCAATAATGGTTTGTAAAATATCTAAACGTCCTCGAAAATTTTCCACGAACCCAACCGTAGTTTTCGTATACATTTTTCTTCAAACGTCCTACTGTTACGCTAATAATACCCAAACGAACGTTCAGCGCAACTATCAGTATATGTAAGAACGATGTTATTTACATTTGACTTTATAATACATCCGAACTATTGTACTTATTCTACTTCGATATCGTACTTTATGTTATGAAGTATTTCCTCGTGTCTGCTATCTAAAAGATGATTTCGGTACATCAATCGTCTGCTCAACTATTCGACGATTTAAAACCTGTCCAGTTCAATTGGTGATCTGACGACATTATCATCCGCGCGAATCATCAATTTGTGCAGTCGAGCGAATTTCCTGCAAACCGAAAAACATTATTGTCGCCTCTATCTCAACACTAACAGCGTCTTTCACTGGTATCATTGACATGAGTCCAGTGTAACACTCTTGGTTTCTTATGGTCTTTTTAATATCTTTCTATTCGCTAATCTAACAAACAAACAGCAAGCACCGTTTATCATCTTTTGGAGACTTCATGGTGCCGTCTTTGCTCTGGATTTGTAGCCTTTAACTCTTACTGACTGTAACAGCAGTCACCGACTTTCAAAACTGACTACAAGTGGATTAATAGCCTCGCACAACGAAATCACGATCACTCTTCACGGCTATACTTCTGTACTTACAGTAAGCCTGTTAAATATAGATATAGCTAGAAGTAGTCAACGACACTGTCTGACATTCATCTTTAAATCAATGGCAGTATAATCATCCGTATCGATTGATAATACACTTATCCTACTATCGCTATAGCATCAATACTCTTGCGGCAAAGTTAATGTTTCTCATCTGAGGAACTCAATTACTTGTCAAAGCTATATAATTCAGCGCGATGTTATGTTCCTTTTATTATCTCTATGGTTGATCGCTTTACGTTGAACCAACGTCCTACTATTACTCGCTGTTTTTCCGATCATTTTTCCATTTGTCTTACACCTTGACAATACCCAGAGGATTCATATTAATCGTTTGGCATTCTCCGACGCGCGACTATTTCCGGCATGGTTGGTACCGTTTCAAACGGCCGTTGAATCTGATGGGGGAGTATTGTAGGGTGGGTGAAATTCCACTGAGCTCTAGCCAAATCATGCGACAGTTGGGTCATTGAATATCGATCAAATCATCGATCCTCGTCAATGTCAAGGGTAACCAACGCGCATCAGTTAATCGTACGCCATGGATTGTCCCATGCGGCAGTGGTCTTACCTTCGCTTGTATCTACTTTAACTAATACATTTATGTAATAACACCCTCTGTGTTGTACAGTCTTCAAAGCATCTATAGTAACTTGATAAATCAATAGAGTAATCCACGTAAGGTGCAGACTGCGAAGAGTGATTTTGAAGTTAGCTAAATTGTCACACAACACACGTCTAACACGAGTAAGCCTCCAAACATTTCGACATAGATCTTATACGATGGTGACCTACAGTATAGTGTATAAGCTATATTGCTATGTTGAGCTGAAGGTCTCATTTACGACTAGAGGTTCACCATTCATACTGACGATGGTTCAGCGTGATTACTTTGGCAAGTTTCGCTCACTGCTCATACGTACAATTGGTTTGCTGATTGGTTAACCGATTTCATTGATACATTTTGCATTTTATTGTGACATCTTACAATGTGTTGAAATTTGGTGTCAAACAGATATTTGCAAGAGAAATCCCACACAAAATGAATCAGCGAAATCGGTTGAGCCGTTCAAAAGTGATGGTGAAAAGTGTGTTGAGTAAATCGCTCTCTCATTTAGCTCAAATTTCCAAGATTATCACGCTGAACCATCCTTAATATTAATGGTGAACCTCCAGTCCTAACTGAGACCTTCAGGTCAACATAGCAATATAGCTTATACATGTGCCAAAATGTGTCTGGTCAATAGGTTTACTATACTTCAATTATAATATTTAGACAAACATTACAAATTTCGGTGAATTTATATTCACTTGGTTTTATTCACTTTAATCTTCCATTTTTTATTTGAGGCTGTAATTTTTCAGTCTGTTGTTAGCATATGTGCATTCTCTACGAACTGTCTCGATATTGCCTGAAATCAGTGGAATCAAGGACTCATGTTTCGTCTTATTTTGGACGTATCAGCTAAGTGTACTTGCATCACAGTGTTGACTTACATTCTGAGACTCGAACCCAGTAATGTTCGCTCTAAAACCTATCGCATTATTCACTTAGCTACTGAGTAACAGAATCGTTGTTCCAGAAACATTACACCAAACGTTTTAAAACAATTCCTCAGCTGCCATCATGACATCATTAAGATGAAATCATTGGCACGAATCTCTGGGTACTGTCTTACAGTGCACCAAGATATCAAAACTACATCACAGATATTTTCACAATGCCTACAAACAACCAAAAATGCAGTGAAATGTGAACGATAGCAATATAAAAACTTAGTAATCCCTGCTCGATGCTGCATGCAGATTTTGCCGACTAAGCACGTGGAAGAATGTTTTTAGTCATGGTGGATGTAATCACGAAATGGCAACAAATCTATGAAATTGTAAATTGCACAGCCAGTGAAACAATCAGTAAGTCATTTGAACTGCTTAAATGCTTTATAGTCTGGGAAACATTAGTGGCCCTCAACGCCTGACAATTCTCTACAGAATCATTCAAGTACTTCTGCAGCATTAAGAGAATTACACATTTTTGCTCTACACTTATCACCCTCAATCAAATGAACAAGACGAGCGATTTATTGACACATTCAAAACAGCATTGCTGAAAGAGCGGACAAAAGAATGAATCCGGTAAACGCGAAATTCTTAACAGCTTATAGGACTACACATAACCCTGTTGCTCCATATGGAAATTCCCCAGTTGACGTTATATGTGGAAGTGTTATGACTATATTCGACCCCATGTTGCCACCTAAAACAGTGGAATGTGCAGATAAATAAAAATATCCTAATTTTTAATGTGAGTGACAAAGTGATTATCAAGTCATTCTATAGTATGTGCTACTTAACTAGACATAAATAGCATATAACGCTAGTCAGAATTAAAATGTCTGGAAGCAGAAGGTTAAGAAGATCAAGGAGGGAGGAACAAGGACAGAAAGCAATGGGTATGTAAATGCAGGAACATCGAAGTCTGAGAGGATTAATCAACATTTTGCAAACGATGTATTGGAGTATGTTTTATGCATTTTATCTTGTAACTCTGTAATTTAGTGTTGTTGCCAACCATTAGTGGGCAAGGGCGCTGCTCTGCGAATGCCGTTGCGGGCCTGAACGGACGTGTTAGTTGGGATGGAATGTGAGGGTAGGCGACGTCGGGTGTTCCGGTTGTGTGGCGTTGGCTATAGCTTGTGCTGTCGATGGAGTTGAGCGGTCGAACGTAAGGTTGCTGGGAGGATATCGAATATAGATGACTCAGTAGGTCTTTGTAGTGCAAGCGTTAAATGTATTGGGTGCTGGGTGTAGGTCTAATTTTAATGGCCCGGTAAATCAACAGAGTTATGAAGGCCAACGCGCCACAGACATGACATTAATACGGAGAGCGTTGTGCAGACTGAAGAAAAGAATTAAGTGGTACGGTGAGAAAAACGCTTGGAAGAACATCTGCTTAGAAGTAGAGACGAGTGTGATGTGTGTTACTGATGTCGATCGATGTCAATCGAGATTGGAATGCCTGAAGGCTAAGAAAATCGAAGAAAAGTGAGTGAGAACAAAAAATGATTGATGTGAAAATAAATAAACAATAAAGTCTCATTCACCATAATATCTTCGGAAAAATTGTTTGGAAGCTGGAGTTAATGGAAAGAGAATATGGGACGTTTTGTACAAAGTGCATGTGACGTTCGAAACATGGATTAGACACACTAAACAAACACATAGAGAAAAAAGGACGTTGAACACGGTAGACAGGCAAGTGAGTTTTCCACTGAGGATAATCACAGATATTCCAAATATAGGAACCTTCAAGGATATAATAGTGAATAATAAGAGGGAAGTTCGAAGTCGGAGAACACTAAGAAATTTGGATCACCGTCCGAAAACATTCATCAAGCTGAAAGTATACCCGAAGTAGTGTTGGTTTTTTTGAAAGGAGGAATGTAACAGAAAGACCCTAATAGTTTCACTGAAAAACCCAGAGTGACACTAAAAACGCAGGGAAACATTTTATCCAATCAGCACTGAACAAACGTTTCTCAGAAACACCTTTAAAGTGAAGAATCACAGGTAACATTTTTGACTGGATAATTATCCATTCTACTACTATGTTTGGTAGGGTTTCAAAATCTTCGAGAAGCCCAAGGTCATCTGGAAAGCTATAAATACTCTCAAATTTCTGTACATGATCATCCAAATCTATGAGATAGTCTTTTATTTGTGTTCGTTGAGTCTCACTTTCTACAATTGTATATGTATGCACAAATAAACTTTTGTAAAACTTTGTACCATCTCCCAATGTCAACACTTTTCTGCTACGATCAGCGATTACTTTTGTCGATAAATAAGATATAGAGATGCTATAGCAGCAACTGATTTGGGTCACATTTAATTCGGTTATGCCCTTCGGTGAGCTTATTTAGCAGACAGAGTCATCCGTACTTAACAACTTGTTGTAGCCTTATTAATATTGTGCTTGTAAGAAATATGTATGCTTGAATATTGCTTGCCGCCTACGCATATATATATATATATATATATATATATATATATATATATATATATATATATATATATATATATACGTTTAATCACATATACAATCTCGACACTCTGACGCACTCATTCGCCTCTCTGCTTTGTGGTCTGAGTTATCTGCTAATAAAATGTAGTCGCTGCTTCTCTTTGCCTTCTGATTTGAAACACCATTGAGGATCATTTGATAACAGCCACGAGGATGATTGGTTAACGAAGTATAGCCACTACAATGCTTTGAGTACTGAACAGTTGACATTACAATGACATTTCATCAATGTTTACTGAAATAATCCTATTTAAATGGATGGACACTACAATTCACTATTTATGAAAACGTTTATTAAGACTTTTCTTGATGTAATAATAATCACTTGAGATGAAAAGGCAAACTAAGAATTTTTTTCTCAAAATCAGCGTGATCGTTGTTGAATATCACTGAAGTGAATAAATGTTCACTTGAATTAGTCTTTTATGCTGTTACTTTACATCTTGGGAATTGTTGTGATTCTTTGATTTTAGGTATATGTAGTATGGCTTAAAGGATACAATACTACACAATAGTAGTTGAGTGAACTGTTCATTCTTCGTCAGTGTAATCATATAAGCGTAGAGTACTATTCATGAGCGTATATCTTTATTATATGCTGGAAATTTTCAGTAAACTATTCACAAATGTTTTCATTTTCGTATCCCATGGATAAAACTAAGGAAACAACTGACATTCTAAGTTGAATACGAACAGTGAATGTGTAAATATAGATCGACGAAAACTTTTGTTGTGAAGTGACTGTTAGTTACATATTATACCCTTTTGAATTACACTTTTCCTTGAGAGAGTGATATTATAATTCTTTGTTCCGATAGGTAATTCATCAATTACCTCGAATGTTTCAAATACAGTCCAGTTGACCTATAGAAATTAGGTCAATAACTTTTATTGATGATCCTTTCAAGAATGAATTCGTTCAACGTAATGTAAGAAATGTGCACAGTAATCTGTAGATCATATGAAGATATTCACAAATGTGATCGTCTCTCACTTCGTTCACTTGTTCTTTCTATATGATCACCTACATTTATAGAAGAGCTGATTTATACCAATGTAAATGGTTCAACATAATAGTATCAAGTGTATTTTAGGTACTTAATATTCGTCGAGTAAACTGTTCATTCTTTCCGATAATAAGATGATTTAATATTTCACATGTTTTAATATACTACTCAATAAATTTTTCAGTAGCTGGTAAACAAAGCTAAATTAATTTACAGAAATGATTTTGTTCGACGTATAATTTATTGATCGAAGCCGTACCCACGGATCCCCAATAGATGTTGGTCCACTAAAAATTGAAGAAATCAGCATGGCCATCAGACAAATCAAGAGTGGCAAAGCAGCAGGACTAGACAGCATTCCAGCAGAGGCACTGAAAGCAGACATAGTTGTAACTGCAAGCATAATCCACATACTCTTCAATAAGATATGGGATGAGAATAAGTACCAACAGACTGGGAAGAAGGACTTCTGGTCAAAATACCAAAGAAATACCAGGAAAAGTTTTCAACGGATTGTTGTTAAACAGGATGAAGGACCGCGTAGACGCCCAACATCGAGACCAACAGGCAGGATTCCGTAAAAATAGATCGTGTAAAGACCAAATCGCAACTCCACAGATCATTGTGGAACAATCAATTGAATGGAATTCACCACTCTACATCAACTTCATTGACTACGAAAAAGCATTTGACAGCGTGGACAGAACAACCCTATTGAAGCTTCTTCGACACTATGGCGTGACTCAGAAAATAGTCGATATCACACAAAATTCGTATGATGGATTAAACTGCAAAATCGTGCATGGAGGACAGTTGACAAATTCGTTCGAAGTAGAGACCGTGTCAGACAAGGTCGCTTACTATCACACCTTCTCTTTCTCCTGGTGATCGACTAGATCATGAAGACGTCAACATTTGAGGTGAAGCACGGTAAACAGTGGAAATCTATGATGCAGTTGAACGATCTAGACTTCGCTGATGATCTGGCTCTTCTATCGCAGACGCAACAGCAAATGCAGAAGAAGACGATCAGTGCAGCAGCGGCCTCAGCAGCAGTAGGTTTCAATATACAAATAGGGAAAAGCAAGATTCTCCGATTCAACACAGCATGCACCAGTCCAATCACAGTTGACGAAAAAGATTTGGAGGATGTAAACACCTTTACATATTTGGGCAGCATCATTGATGAACACGGTGGATCTGATGCAGATGTGAAGGCGCGGATCGGAATGGAGATAGACATGATGAAAATGAACAAGAATTGAATGGAACTAGAAAAGAAGGCCCAGGACCGGTGTGGGTTGGAGAATGCTGGTCGGCGGCCTATACTCCATTAGGAGTAACAGGCTTAAGTAAGTAAGTAGTGGACAGGTTTAACAAAAATGGTGTACAGAAGAATTCTAGACTTATGCTGATAGAAATCTCTTAAAATAAAACCTAATAATCTTTGCAATTTTGATATTTTAGTATTCGGAGCAGTTTTTGCTAAGGGAAAATTTCGGTCTTAGGTTATAATTTATTACAGGTGGAACAAAATTGAACAGACTGGAATTGTCTGAGTGAGAAATTTTACCGTAAATACTTTTGTTCTTTAACACAAAATTCTGTAAACAAACCAGCTTCATAAACGTTTAGTTAAATTGAAACTTTATGAGCAGACTCATTATTTAGTTGTCATCTCTTGTGTATTTCGAGTATTATCCGAGTCATTTGTCGGGTCGACTTACAACCTGACTGTTGCTTGCGGCTGTTGGAAAGGCCAACTTCAGCTTGTTGTTTAGCTTCTTCTGGTGGTGGAGCTGCTAGTAAGTTGAAGGATTCAGGCAGGATGTTAAGGGAAAACTTTACTCCTGTTGATGGGCGGTCTGGGGCTATCCGCTTCCGTAGTTGGTTTCAGTGTCTAGTCCACGTGTCTCTTCCACATTTACATCGTACATAATTTTGTCTAGTCTTTCAACCACCCATGGTTCGTTCCAAGGACCATGATTTGCTCTGTAGTCTCGAGCGAACACCGTGCATCCAACCTCGTTCTCTGACAGTTTCTGAGATCTGGTCTGAGATGGTGGTGGTGTGGTTCTTGGGCAAATCAGACTGCGGGTCGTCCTCAATTTCCTTCCCAAAAGGATCTCTACCGGGGACTTCTGCTGTGGTAGCATATCACTAGGTGTTGTTCAGTAAACAAACAAGAAATTCTTCAGTGTTACTACTGGCGTTCTCTCCACTTTCGACCTCATTAGAGCACTCTTGAATGTATTCACAAATCTTTCTGCTTGGCCATTTGACTGTGAGTGGTAGGGTGGATAGCGGAAATGTTTGATCGATAAGCTTTTGCAAACTTCTTGAAACTGACTTAGAGTGAACAGCGAACCGTTGCCGGATTCGATTACATCCGGTAATCCGTTGCGGGAGAACATCTCCGTCAAGAGTTGTATCGTTTGGGTAGTCGTTGGTGGCATGACGGGGATGATTTTTGGCCATTTCAAAAAAGCCTCAACAACGACTAGATAGGTAATTCCATTAATTGGGCCTACAAAATCGACATGTATTCTGGACCAGGGTGACTCAAGCTGTGGCCATGGAACCGGCAGTACTTTCGCCCTACACTAAGTGGCTTGCTGACACTGAGTGCACTTGCCTACTAAATCCACGATGTGTTGCTCCATGAGAGGGGCCAATAAGCATAGCTTGTGGCGATGGATTTTATTCGTTTTACACCAGGATGACCAGTGTGGACCGCTACCTATATATGTCTGGTCCTACGTTGTAGCTGACTAAAGTTTTTTTAAATTCAATTTGATAATTACTCAATGTGGTTTCTGTTTCTGTTTTCCATTGTGATATATTTTACTCTGTATAACATACAATATTCTTATAATAAGTTAACATCATGACATGTAGAATATGATTTATTACCCGTATTTTTCATAAATGTGATTTTATCCTACTTAATAATCAAAATTGGTGTACAAATCAGTATATAAATGAATGTTGTCGTCGTCTTTTGGGGTTATCAAATCCTCACTTGTATCAGTCATTGTGAATTGCAGCGGTTTCTCGCCTTACACGTAAAAGTGATGAGCGATTCCGACATAACAAACAGCGACCACCAGTCACAACAACGATGTTAATTTGGTCACTGTTTTGGACTCATTTACTACAACACTTCAATTGCGTTAATTTTCTAGTCTATTCAATCCATTTAAATAAAAGTAGTAAATTATCTACATTTTGTATTGCTGGTTTAAATATTCTCATTGATGTTTGTGACTGCAATCGATCAATTTCTTGTTGTCATATATGCATATTGTACGGATCGCCGTATGTCAAAAGCCTTTTAACAAAGATGGAGTGAACATCAGCTCTGGAATGGAGGTACATCTAGCCGACGAGTCCCAAATAAGACGAAACGTGCGCCTGGATTCCATTGCTAGTAATTTGAATAGTTGCGTTTATTACATCTTTTAAATGTTTTTGACATTTTACATATTATCGCATTTACTTAAGATAAATATGAAATAAACATTGACCAAAGAAGAAACATCGAAGAGATATTCGTCAATCGATAATAGATATTGCCTTATCAGTTCAAAAGGATGTCTGGTCTGATCACATTTTAATTGTTCTGCAACGTTATGTTTAAATAATAGAATAAATGTGCAATTGGCTATCCTAGAATAGAACTTCACAAAAAGTGCATAACCGAAGAAATTAAACACTAAGTATGAAGAATAAAATCCTTACGATGACAAGCAACCAACTGGTAGTAAATTTCTAACTTCATCCGTCTTTCGCTCGAGAGAGATGAGATCTGAAAAAGTAGAGATTCAAGAATAAAAATGGCACTGAAAAGAATCCTCAACACTACTCAACCAGTTTCTGAACTCATTCCTAGGATCATACAACTGAACGAGATAAATGGCTATATAAATGCGATTGTCAGAAATCTTTCAGAGAGTGAACATGAAGTGAGTATAAGTATGACTCCCAATAACTGAAACATCTGTTGTACTCTCCCTTACTCCTTAAAACATATAATCACACATTTATAATAACTCGGTCCATTCATAGGTTTGTGTCATGTTCCCCTACATATTGTGAATTTGGTTAAGTTTGGAACCTTTTTTTAAGTCTCACAAATAAAAGAAAGTAAAACATTCGATATTAATTTCATAAATAATTGTAATTTTAGACTGTTATGTCCATTTTTCATTCTCTGTCCATATTAACTCCACATCCAGTCTTTTGCAAATTGTTCTATACTACTTATTTATATTCAGTAGATAGTTGTGTTCCAGCAATTTCTACGTTCATGTTGGAATGCTAGTTTGGCGTGCAATATTCTGAAATATTGACGTATACTTAGAACATTTATTGTATTTATCATTATAATCGCTTTATCTCAATCATTGTGGCAGTTATTCACAATTTTGTGTATTTGTTTAACCCTCGTCTAAATGCAACTGTTTCCATATTGTTTGCACATGGTTCAGTTTCCGCCTTTTTATAAACTGTTACCAAGTTTATATACAGCTGTCTAACAGCTGTCTTTTGCACTATTATATGTGGTAGTTACTCTTCATGCTACTATTATAGGGAGGCCGTTTTCATTCCAGATAAAAAGACGCGGTAAACGCCGTGTTCGTCGAGATTTCGACTTTAAGCCAGCATATGTGATGAATATCGTGGTTTAACAGGTGGAGCATTAGCATATGAAGTGTTCGCTTATACACTTGTTAAGCGAGTACATCCCACTAAAGATTTAGGTAACTTTATTAGAGCTTATCAAGCATTCTTATCAAATGCATTAACGAGTTGTCTATTAGATGCTGCATTGTGTCAACTTCTTGGTCAATTACGAGCGAAATTTAATTCAATCTTACAGTATACTCAGTTACATCAAGGTTTTAATACAACTGCTACGCATGACAATGTTAAGCATGAAAAAAATGCACTAGAGATATACGTAAGATATGTTTATTATAAGGAAAAGACGATTGAGTAGCAAAAAGTAGAATGATTTCCTATAGTGACTGTGGCTAGAGCAAATTGCATCATTATGATCTCTGAATGTCATCATGCTAAAAATTTAATCAGTATGAATGGGGAAATATGTTGATTGGTTCGATTTCCGCTTGTTGATAAACTGTTACCAAGTTAAGACACAGCTGTCTAACATATGCCTTTTGCACTATCTTATGTGATAATTACTTTGTATGTTACTGTTTCAGGAAACTCTATTTCATTTCATACAAAAAGACATGGTAAACGCCACTGACACCACAATTTGGGGTTTGTAACAAAGTTTTCGATATTATTCAATAAAGAACCGTTGTTTTGAACAAATCGTTGTTTTATGAACTTTGATTTTGCGCCTATCTCGATTGGGTGATTTAGACGCTCAACTGATTGCATCCAGCTGACAAAATGATGTGGGAAAGAACGAAACAGATCAAAGCAGTTTAAATTTGCCAATCGGATCTGATTACATAAAATGTGTTTGGAATAACCTGTCATTTTTCATTACGGTGATGACCAGGTCAGTTTAGAATATTCTACATTATTACTTCGATGTAATACACACCAAAATTTTAAATGATTTAGATGATGTGGCGATAAACAAACGAGTCCACAGTTTCTTGTTTGTTAGCGTTGTTTTACACTTTTATCTATCCATCCCTTCCATACAATATTTCAATTGTGCTATCACTGTATTTTATTCAAAATAATGTTTCCCATACATCATTGAATCTGTCCAACTCTTAAGTATCACAGTGATTTAATCTGTCTTTTTGAAGACAGATTTCATTACAAGTTTGTAATTAGAAATTTCATCTTCGTTGATCATAATAAATCTAAACGGTGCTATCACAAGATGATGTAATTTTTGCGTTGGCCATTGAAAAATCACTGGTTTTCGTTGACGACAACCAGTGGGTTTCTCTTTACTGGAATGAATTTAGAATTATGGAGGACATTTGCTGAATTATCAATGAAGAACTTATACTCTAAATGAATGAGTAGTAAATTTCGAGATATAATATCGTCAATCCTTTTACTAATAGATTTTTTAATTAAATAAAATGTCAGAATCTTCAATACGAACGTCAAGGCAGTTCTACTATACGGAACTGAGACCTAGAGAACTACAACAACCACCATCAAGAAGGTACAAGTATTTATCAATAGCTGTCTAGCAAGATACTCAACATGCATTGGCCGGATACCATTAGCAACAGCCTTTTCTGGGAGAGAACAAACCAGCTTCCAGCTGAAGAGGAAATTAAGAAAAGACGATGGAAATAGATAGAACATACATTACGCAAATCATTAAACTGCACCACGAGACAAACTCTAACTTGGAATTCTGAAGGGAACCGAATAAGATGAAAGCCAAAGAACACATTACGTCGGGAAATAGAAGCGGATATGAAAGGGACGAATAAGAACTGGAATGAGCTGGAAAGGATTGCCCAGGACAGGGTTGGATGGAGAATGCTGGTGAGCGGCCTATGCTTCTTCGCGAGGAGTATCAGACGTAAGTAAGTGAGTAAGAGAATATTAAACTGAATCGTGAAATATTTCGTAGCTGTTTTAAATAACAATCAATTACACAGTCATGAGTTAAATTATTAGGTCACAATTGCATATATAGACTTATAACATAGTTTTCATATTCATTATCTCACTATTATTTAAAGTGAAAACATTTTTGGATAAACTAAAAGCACTGGATAGTCGTTTCACCTTTTGTGGGACTCTTCAGCGGTGTGCTCTTCAAATTTTCATACACATGGTTCCCTTTATAATTTTGAAGAGAGCAAGAACAAAGATTCCAGCAGAATCCGTTTTATTTCGTTTAGTTCTTATCAATTGTTTACAATATGTGATATTTTAATCATAATTACGAAACGGGATCAAATTACTTACATGATAGAGTTTTAGTTGCAAGTTATGTTGAAGACACATATACCATACAGTGTAGGGTGTATATAAATGTAATTAAATTTGATAAACACATATCTCATGCACATAAGGAATCTTTGTTCTTGCACTCTTCCTAGTTCAAAAGCTACGTAAAATGACAAGAAAACTGTATGCACTCATTGCAGAAGATATGCTTATTTTTAAAGTGTTAGTAATATTGTAGTGAACGAGAATGCCAGTGAGGACAACCAAATGCATTCGATCAGAAAGTTACTGATTGTCTTAGTAAAATCTTAGAACCATACTGTAAATATTTCATTTGAAAAATATCAATCAGTCGTCTCAGACATGACTGTTTCTATGTTACCACAATAATCACTCTCCATTCTCATTCTCTTCTTTTAGATTTTCTTAATCATCTGCTGCCAGACACTTCACTTTTGATGGATGACACATACTACTTATATCCGTCGACATCAGTAGCATACAACAATCTTATCAGTAGATATACTGTTATGCATAAAAGTACTGCATATTAGTAATGACTGTTAATTGTTTGTTATACTGAAGAAGTGCAGAAATTGGCTTATGCGTAGTTGAAATATAACCGTAGTTGTTTTATTTTGAATCTATTAAAATTAAATGTTACGAATGTGTTGCTAAGACTATATTTATCTGTATGTATAAACGCTAACGGAAGACAAGTGTATAATGAAAAACACTTTATAACACATAATGCTTATTGTCACTTACTTTATTAAGCACAATATTATAATTAGTATTGTCAATATAAACTATTACCACAATCTATCAGAATTGTGAAAATTGTCAGGAGAGATGTTCGTTTGTTGACGTGCTGTAATAAATCAGCACATAAACGGATAATAAAAAACCCTCTGATGATTTCAGATACATTCACTTGATTATACAGAACAGACTATAAAATCTATTCTCGGCAAGTCTTTTCTACAAACTCATGAACAATATGCAAATATATTTAGATATATTCATCGAACTTCTATTCAGAAAGTCATGAACGCCAAGCCATAATAAAGTGTATTATTATCTTTCAGGGAACCAACTATCCAATTCGACATTCAGCTAATAGCACATCTTGGGGAATGTTAAACTTCGCTGGCGAGATACATTGTGAGATCACAGTCAAGGAGAAGGGAGTAATATTTTTCACAGTACATTCATCCCTACACTTATTGACACTGGACTGGATAGATAGGCTGAAGTTAACAGACCTTACCATAAATTCGATCTGAGACAGCGTTAGTACGAAGAATGTTGAGGAGAAAAACTTAGTTGATTCACAACAGGAAGATGCATTTGTGGCAGCATTTGAGACGGAAACAGAAGTAAACCGAGTAATGGTAGACGCAGTTTATGGTCTACCAGTCACCTTCAAAGCTATCAAAGAAGCTACGGAATATGGAGAGACGTTAAGTGAAGTTAGGGGTTGCCTTCTCATCAAATTTCCGAACCGCCGCCTTCAAAGAGAACTGCCACAATATTTTCGCCAGCAGAACGCACTTATGATTGTGTTCTGTGACAGAATCGTTATTCCAGAAACATTATGCCAAAATTTATTAATGAATTCCATAGCAGCTATCGCGCCATCAGCAAGATGAAATCTTTTGCTCGAAGATTTGCTTATTGGCCTACAATAGAAACTAGATTCCGCTATTGTTCATCATGCCTGCATGCACCTAAAAATCCGAAGAAGTGTGAACCACAACAATGGGAAAAACCTAATAATCAATGGGAACATGCCCCATTGTGGTTCGACAAGGGCGAGAGGAATGCAGTTGTGAGTTCCATAGTTGAACATTTAATCGACTGTAATCACTTTATTGATCCACAGTTTGATTTTAAAGTAGTATATACGATTCGTTCAAATCTACCTAAATTTGGACCAACTCTAAAAAATAATCGTAGCTGTAACCATCCATTAGCTTAAGCAAGAACTAAACGTACAAAAGAAGTACGTCCTATCATTATCGTTACCTTGGCTTTAATTATTATTATTATTATTATTATTATTAATACTGTATTCCTCCTTTTACTGATGTCTCATATTCTCATTACTTTATTCATACATGCACATTATATCACACTATATCTCGGTGACCTTTAATTATTATAACAAAAACATTTTATACATTCTACTATATTTACGATATAATTCGTAACTAACTTCTTAAGTGTGCTCTTGTTATTCGTATTACTTAATTTAGTATTATAATCAGTTTGGTTATGCGTTTTCCCAACTCCTGACGGAATCATTACTTTAACCAAAAAATTTTCATATATATACGATTGTACAGCTTGGTAATAAATTCGCTGGAAGGTGATCCCTTCGTTGAACTTCATGTTATGTAAAGTTAAACCATAGTTCGGCTGAGTATATACAGACATTTTTTGTGTGTGATGTTACAGATTGAGTGATTTTACTACAAAATATTTCATATAAGCTCTCTTAATATAACAATAGTATATCGTTTAAGGATTTACATGATCTGACATATTATCTCATATTTATTGTTTAAAGATGGATATGTTATGATAAGTCAACCTTGATTTTATGATAGTTACAGTTGTTATATAAGAACAAAAGAAGTCATATTGGATCATTTGACTTATTCAGAAAAACACTGATTGGCAGACTATGTTCCACTGAGAGTAATAGGAGTAAGTAAGTAAGTAATTTAAAATGATTGAGTTGTCAGATTATCAAATTACATTCGTGGACAGTTGGTTCATCGTAATAAATCTATAACACGCTGTTATCGTAAATATAGTACAATTTTTAATATATAATTTATAAAATACACAGTGAACAACGAACTAGTGAGTGAATCAGCAGAAATTTACGTGTGTGAATGCAAACATTTTTTATGATTGACCTAATTGTTGTAAGCTGTTAATAGTAGGTTCAGCACACATGTTTCGTGAAAGTGCAGACTAGTATGTTTTTCATATGGACAATTTCCGTATTCAACTTTGGGAAATTTTGAAGAGGAAAATCCTAATCTATTCAATGTTTTACATTGTAGATTGGCCATAATATGTATGATTCAAACATCAACAGCTTCATTTTATGACATTGTTCAATGAGATATCATGTGAATGCGATTTGAATTCACTAATTGAGTTGATTATCTAACACGTTTATTTCCTGTTTATTTCTTCTACCTGAAAATCAAACCTTCACACATGAGTCATATAATTTTCATCGACTTCTTCCCTTACGTCACGTCAATTGTAATTCATATGAAATTAAAATGATTAGGTGGAAACAATTCGTTTTAGGGTCAAATG
>CAMPQF010000011.1:0-17383 GCA_946903255.1 Schistosoma spindalis
TCTATTAATTGTGATTACTTTGAAAGATAGTAAGTTTGATAGTAATATTGGTTTAAAATCCTTGTAAAACTAAGGATAATGAAACAGTTGCTCTATCCTGATTAGCAATCCTCACAAATATATTTCATTATCTGTTATACGAATAAATGTATAATCGTCGTTTCTTGTGGTTCATTATGATATCACTGAGATATTATATTCAACTTCAAAGATTCACATTTTTTAGCTTCTGTTTATTAGTGATCATCATATAATGTCAACGGATAATTGCTTGCTATATTTCAACCTTTATACAATCTTAAGTCATTGGTTTGCAGTAGATATTCAATAATCCATCTGCAAAAAAATAGTCATTAGTAAGTAGGTGATTATAAATTACTCAGGTTTTACAACATATAAATCATTCCTTTATACATATTTCTGATTCGAAGTTATAAATTATAAGCATTTTGGAATGAGAACAAACAAATAGCCATAAATAATGTTTGCGAAAACTTTTACCGCATTGAATAATTATACTGTTTTAATGATTATTTTCGATACTGATTTTTGGTCAGAAACAAATTCCCTTAGTGAAAAATGTCTATGATATAATATAAAGAAAGTTAAATAAATAATAACAATCTGAACAAAACAAATTTAAAATCGATTTATATAAAAATTATATTAATCAGTATGTGCAAGTCATATGTGACAGGAGAGTGATTAAAGCCTAAATGACATTGTATGTAAAGGTAAAATGTTTTAATATTCATTTATAAATAATAGTTGAGATTCAGAAATTAGATTGAAAAGCTTACGAATTTCAGCGTAAGTAAATCCAGTAAGACGACTTCTGATGTGGATAGTGTGTCAGTGTTTACTACAGAAAAAAATGTTTAAGAAGAAAAGACCAACTGTTCGTTGTGTAATATATATTTCTCAATATTTAGGATTGAATGAAATCTGAGTTTCGAGGTGTAAGCGATACATTTTTTTCTTATTCTTTAAAAACATCAACCCAGATTATATCATTGATAAACTGAAACAGGTTGTAAAGATAAACAAAGCAATTGTATCCAACTGTTTTCTTATTTCCTATATTTTTGCATATAGTTCATATGTAGTTTAACATTATCATTATGATTAGAATAGTTAAGACTATTTGTTTACCGTTAAATTACCTCCTATACTTACAGTAGTCAATGAAGACAACTGTACATATACACATTGATTGAAAATGTCATAAATAAATTAAACCATTTAATTGTTATGTTCTTACTTTCTCCTAACACTAACATAAATTAATCTACAAATGGGGTACATAGAAAATTCTTTAAGTTCTTGAAAGATTCATTTGCTTACAGTATGCAGTTTAATAAGAAAATATTTGATCATACCAAAGTCTCAACTTTAAAAAATCTCCGTTATAAATATCCTAAACGTTAGACTACAAATACTACAGATTCAAGACCTAGAAAAAACCATTAAAATCTTTTAATATAGGACATTTACGCTAGCACGTGAAAGCAATGATAGGCATCACTTCGCTGACTAAGATACTTTCTAAGAAATGAATAGTTTTTCAAACATACGAATATATATATATATATATATATATATATATATATATATATATATATATATATATATCCGAAAAGCATAAATCAGTCACTCTTCATCTCTATGGATTTTGTTTGATAAGATATAAATATGGTTTAGTAAAGTATCATATCTTATGTTTGCTATTGGTGAGTGATAAATAAGAACTGAAGCTAATTCATATAAGGAAAAAACCGTTTGTTATAGTCATGCAATTGAATTAGAAAGAGTTGTTATCAAATGTATGTTAGTTCTAAAAGTAACTTTGCTTCAACAAGCTGAATTCAATTCAAAGAACGTTTGGTCTAAAAAAATAAAGAAAAGTATTTCTCAGATCTCACCTTCAGCCATGAATACCAGTTGAGATGTGCAAGCAAAAACAGATGGTTTAAGAGGACAGAACCAAGAGGCTAACAATTTATTTAACCTTCTCTGATAAAAAATTCTTTTCTTTAACGTTCGTTCAGAACAACAGAACTTATCAGCTTGCATATATCCAAGGAGCAATATTTTTCGGGTTAGCGATTTTTAGCGAAATAAATATCTATGGGATGGGGTCGTAAACCCCGTGCCAACCCTACTCATTTATCCGAGCTTCGGACCGCCAGTAGCACCACAGGGGCTTCTGGCTCTTCTAACGTACACCCAACAACAAATGCAGGAAAAAACGACCAGTGTAGCAACAACCTCAGCATCAGTAGTTCACAACATAAACAAAGTGAAAAGCAAGATTCTCCGATACAACACAACATGCACCAATCAAATAACACTTGACGGAGAAGATTCGGAAAATGTAAAACCCTTCACATATCTGGACAGCATCATCGATGAACAGGATGGATCTGATGCAGATGTGAAGGCGCGAATCAGCAAAGCAAGAGAACAATATCTCCAACTGAAGAACATCTGCAACTCAAAATAACTGTATGTCAACCAACACCAAAGTCAGAATTTTCAATGCAAATGTCAAGATAGTTCTACTGTATGGAGCGGAAACCTGGAGAACTACGAAAACCATCATCCAAAAGATACAAGAGTTTATTACTAATTGTCTGTGCAAAATACTTCAGACATCATCAGCAACAACCTACTGTGGGAGAGAACAAACCAGATTCCAGTGGAAAACGAAATCAAGAAGAAGTGCTGGAAGTGAATAGGACACACGCTGAGGAAAGCACCGAACTGCGTCACAAGACAAGCTCTCACATGGAATCTTCAATGCCATAGGATAAGAGGAAGTCCAAAGAACACATTACTCTGAGAAACGGAGACAGACATGATAAGAATGAACAACAATTGGATGAAACTAGAAAGGAAGGCAGAGTAGAGAGTGTGTTGTAGAATACTGATCGGCGGCCTATGCTCCATTAGGAGTAACAGGCGTAAGGAGCTAACTAAATAATCCAAGGAGGAAGTAAAGAGTTAGACTATATTCATTTTAGTCTGAATTATTTGTAGTTATTTTGTTTTGATTTATGAAAAGGAATCAAGTGCATAAAAACTTACTTAGTTTTCTTGTAAGTTATCTCATTTATGTATTGGGAAACTAATCATATTTTCTATTCTGTTTCTGTGTAAATATTGATTCAAAATTGAACTATTTTTTTTTCAAATGAGTTAACTCAGAATAAGTAGATACAAAAGAATCCATATGTTTAAAGACTACTAATGTGGTTTAGATCTCTGTTTCATTTTCATTATTTTGAAGGAGAATACTTTTCTAATGATTCATAAATATAATAACAATAAACATTTCTATGAACATAAAAAGTGAAATTATCGATCCATTTGTTTTCATAATGATTACATTTACAAATTATTTTAACTAAAACATATGAAAACCATTTACGATGATTCTCTCTACAAGAACATAATCAAGAACAGAATCAATGTTAAGAGGTTGTCTTCATGTATACTGCATGTTATTCCTTTTATATATGCTCTATTCAAAATATAAGCATAAAACAAGAACGAGAAAGAAAAAAAGAAATCAGGCGCTATATATTTTTTGTGTAAATTTATGACAACAATATGAGATTATCTTTCACCGAAACATCTATAATGTGATTTGTTTGTACGTAAATTAGTCGACTATTTAACTGTTCACAAATTGTTACTTTCTAGTGTTATAAATATGCTACTAATTACCATAGAATAATATGACCTGAATATTTTACCGAACACATGTTTACTATTAATAAATAAAACCTATTTATATTTATTAAATATAAATGTAATCAGTCGAACAATATGGAGAAGGTTAAGCAATTCTGGAACATGATTATTACTTGCGAATATATTTTCGTTGGAAAAATCGACATTCGTCTAAAAAAAAGAAGAGAAAAAAGATGTATATTTTTTAGTCTATGAAAATTACTGATTTTAATTCTTTATTTAGATTGTTACAGTATCCAATTATATCAAGGATTAACTTACCAACTTACACTTGTTACTCCTAATGGAGCATAGGCCGCCGATCAGTATTCTACAACACACTCTCTACTCTGCCTTCCTTTCTAGTTTCATCCAATTGTTGTTCATTCTTATCATGTCTGTCTCCGTTTCTCAGAGTAATGTGTTCTTTGGACTTCCTCTTATCCTATGGCATTGAAGATTCCATGTGAGAGCTTGTCTTGTGACGCAGTTCGGTGCTTTCCTCAGCGTGTGTCCTATTCACTTCCAGCACTTCTTCTTGATTTCGTTTTCCACTGGAATCTGGTTTGTTCTCTCCCACAGTAGGTTGTTGCTGATGATGTCTGAAGTATTTTGCACAGACAATTAGTAATAAACTCTTGTATCTTTTGGATGATGGTTTTCGTAGTTCTCCAGGTTTCCGCTCCATACAGTAGAACTATCTTGACATTTGCATTGAAAATTCTGACTTTGGTGTTGGTTGACATACAGTTATTTTGAGTTGCAGATGTTCTTCAGTTGGAGATATTGTTCTCTTGCTTTGCTGATTCGCGCCTTCACATCTGCATCAGATCCATCCTGTTCATCGATGATGCTGTCCAGATATGTGAAGGGTTTTACATTTTCCGAATCTTCTCCGTCAAGTGTTATTTGATTGGTGCATGTTGTGTTGTATCGGAGAATCTTGCTTTTCACTTTGTTTATGTTGTGAACTACTGATGCTGAGGTTGTTGCTACACTGGTCGTTTTTTCCTGCATTTGTTGTTGGGTGTACTTTAGAAGAGTCAGATCATCTGCGAAGTCTATATCGTCCAACTGCCTCCTAGCTGTTTACTGTATCCCGTGCTTCCGTTCAGATTTTGACGTCTTCATCACCAGGTGAAAGAGAAAGGGTGAGACTAGCTGCGCCTGGAGTCCCTCCGAGAGCTACTGGCGGTCCGAATTCCGGATAAAGGAGTAGGGTTGAGCATTGAGTTTGCGTCCCCATCCCATAGAAAACTAACTCTAAGAAACGCTAACCAGAAAAAATTTAGGGATTAAACTCAAGAAAATTAAATGAAGAAAATTTTACTTTTAGTGAACTCACTCAAGTTATTGTTTTGTGAATGTTTGAGTTCATAGGAGAAAAAATAAAGAGATTAACGATTCATCAACTCAATCCTGAACTATGTGTAGCAAAGTAATATCAATAACATCTAATCCTTTCATTGTCTTAATCCTTTTTTTCCAGGACGTTTTAATTTTGTTTTGTCTTAATTATTATTTTATACTTTAAATCGTTATCAGTTACTATTTTCCTTTGATAAGTATTCATGTGCAAGACTGGACGTACTGAGTTTGGTTCTCTCATGCAAAGTTCTAGATGCAGGATACTGAGGAGTCTCTTAGTAGAAGGAAACAGTTAACCGGTGCTATTGGGTTTTCAGTAGTGGTTTAACTTAAATCGTTTTATGATTTCGATGATGTATTTTATGATTATTATGCAAATTCTGTTATGACTTATACGATTTTTCTTTTCTTCATATTTCTTAAGTGGATAATTATCTTTTCTATTGCTGACCGGTATATTTTTCTCACCCCTAATCCTTTCCTAATCTGTTTATCATTATGCAACCCACCTTCGATATTTCTAATTCGGTATCACATTATGATGTAATCTCTTTACATCATCCTATAGACTCATATATTTATCAAACAACCGTAAATGCGAATCTATAGCTTAAGTAAAATAATTTCGTCGAAGTGGAAATTTTCCACGTTAAATTATCTTTAGTTTTAGCCAGTGATACAAATGGGTTATAATGATGTTAAACCCAAGTAGAAATCGATGGAAATGCTTAGTTCTTATTCCAGTTACCTAACGGTATTGGGTTGTTTAGTTGGACCAAAAATCCTATTTAGCAATTTACAATGAATGAATATATTTTGCACTTCATGAAAAACATCTCACCATCATTTATTTTCACTTTGATTACTTAGCTAAATATATTCAGAGGCCGTTGATACATTGTCTGTCTTTATTTACATTTACTACTGTCTATGGGATAGAAAATCTAGGTCAACTGAAAAGTCTGAATCGTCTAGTCGCATCCAACCTGTTCATTTTATTCCGTCCTTCTCCTCAGATCACCAGGAGAAAGAGAAAGGGTGAGAGTAAGCGACCTTGCCTGATACCGGTCCTTACTTCAAACGAGTCTGTGAGCTGTCCTCATACTGAAAACATAATGATTTTTTAATTATTTACTCAATCGTTAGCTGATCCCATAGTTTGTTGAAATTGTACTTTGACAGAATAATTGAACTTTTTTGTACTGTGATTATAATTCTTCACATGCATAGTTAAGAGACTATTACAACTAAAGTGTGATGACAATTTTTAATTTAGAAAGTAATATCTTATCGTTTAAGATGGTTGGCTGAACATTGTGGGATTTTCATTTGGCATTACACAATTGTCATATATGGGTTAAAAGTAATTAGGAACGTAAAACGCTGCTCACGACAAGATTTACCAAGCCTCTTGTTATGTATGTTTTCTTATGTCTGTGGAATGACTATACTGACTTGTGCTTGATACTGAAAACCCCAAATTCAACGGTGAATAGTAAAAACACCAAAACTTGTGATAAGGATATATGTGACCCCGAAAACAAATCAAAATGATCTATTAATACAATACTTTTTATGGGATTAATGTACAGTTTGATTAATAGTCACATTTGTACGATTTAAACCAAGTAGTATTCAACACCAACTAATCACTGGCTTACAATATGAGACCACTAGATAGTGAGGTTCATGAGTAAACTTTCGGTCAAATAGGCTGAAACTACATTATTCATTTGAAATTACAAGATGTTTATTGTTTTACGGAACCGTAGTATACTTCCAAGTTACAAATACAAATAAGTTGATGAACTATTTTGCTTTTAAGAGGATTGAAGTATTCCTTAATCCAGAGAGTTTGAGGTATTTTTTCAATTAAGTTTTATTCAAATAGCAAAATACCTAGCATCCAGTGAGAATTCAAGCATATCAACTTTATTGTAATCCTTTTGATGTTATCAGTTTTATTCAGGTGTTGAAATCGGTTTGAGAAAAGACATGTCTAGCGGTGATCGTTAAAGTATAAGAGAGGTTTATTTAAAATTAAGATAATATCTGAAACTAATAAATTATGTATGAAGTAAAGATTTTAATGACAAAGGTAGGTGAATACATCTTTTTTTTAGACCTATCGAAAACCAAACTTTGATTTCCAGATTCATCACAGTACTTAATTACATAATATACATATGTGACTAATACAGAAGTGTCAATTAATAATAATCTATCCTGATCTAATCACTTTTATTTTGAAAGATCAATCTTGGCAACTGTTTTAGATGACTTGATTGTCTTTTACAATCGGTCAGGTTGACTAGATGAACCGAGGTCAAAACGTTAATAGACGTGATCTACTTTATTAATGTAAGCTTCACTAACTTCTGTGAATGTTTGTAAATGCTTCCAAAAGGTGATGAAGTATTATCGTCAGATATTTTTTAAAAGATTTGGACCATCTCATGAAAATGAATGAGTTAGAAACATTCAAGTAATAAGAATTTAATATAACTTGAATATTCGTTAAAATAAAATTTCTTAAGAAAATCACAAGTGATTTTTCCATTGTAAGGCCTATCTGTTTAGATGCTTATTAAACTCATGACACCCATAACCTATTAAGTTTTCAGTGCAGTACATTAATGAGAGAAATTTCAACTCCAATTTATAGACGTTTTCTAAGCTTTCTTATATCGACGTATTGACAGATAACCGATTTAATATTTAATTGATATTTTAATTTAACCAATAACATCTTGGTTGTTTTAAGCTAATACCACTTTATTCTGACGAAAAAATTCCTTTAAAACTCCTATGAATGGTCTTGTAGTCTGACAGCCATTCGTCGATTTAGTATTGTTAGCAGAAATATCAACTAAGGTAACCGTTACTTAATTGACTTGTTAATAAATAAAAATTGAACTTTCTGTTGAGCTCATGAAAAAATGTACAGTTTTCTGTAGCTAGAAAATGTTTAGAAACAAATATCATCAAGGGATTTTATGAACCTCATATATAACTTACAAGCTGAGATGGATCATGACTTGTAGTGGAATCCAGGACGCGCGTTTCTTCCTGTCTAGGACTAGTCGGCTGGATGTACCTGCATCCCAGAATTGATGTTTATTCCGGTGCTCGAACCCAGTACCGTTAGCTTCAAACGCCATCGCCATATACATTCAGCTACTCAGTCCATCTTTGTTTATAATGCTTGCGAATTAAGGCAATCTCGAGGCAATACGCACAGAATGTACATATGCCAGTAAGAGACTGATCGATTGCAACCCTAAACAGAAATGGGAAGATTCAAGTAAACAATACCAAGTGTATTTATTGGATTTTATATATTTTTCAAATCTAAATTATTGCTTTCTGCCTTTAAACTACACTATACGATCTTTTTTACGTCTAGCAATCTTCATTCCACTTCGTGAAATAATAATCATGAGTCATGAGTATATTTGACAGATTTCAATAGTTTAATTACAGAAGATCATGAGAATACTGTTAATCATCATATCTATGCTGCTCATAATATGCTTTGGCTTTCCCAGAAAACAAATGAGTAGTTCAATTCGGTAAATATTAAAACTGTAAGGACATTAATAATTTCTAACTTCACTTTAACTTTGAAAACCTTCAATTTATAGTGTTCTGTTTAGCTTATCTATTTTGATAAATGTTGTACAGATGTTTTTATATACTTTACTTTGTGATTTCACCCAGTTCCTTTCTTTTTCCTTAATATGTGTCCTATTTAAAGACCTGTCCATATAATTCAACATTCTTGATACCTGAACTCTGCCGTAATTTATTTAGGTATATTAACAAAAGTAAAGTGTGGATTACAGAATTTGGAAAATGACCTACAACTTAACGGAACAATGCGGTAATAAATTTAGAAAAAAAGACCTCATACAACAATCAACAACTTTCTTTGATTCACTATATCTTCACGTATAGGAGAAAATATAAAAAACTAACCCTGAACTTTTGACTGTAAAAAATTGTTAACTGAATAGTCTTTTTATTTACAAATGTGTTATGTCCTTGATCTGTCTACCAACTTTTGGTGCTGAGAATAACTTGTCTAATCTAGATTAAGACCTTGACATGATAGGCTGACCAGCTTAAGCTTGAGGCTAGTACGCGTGAGTTCGAAGAGGTGTAGACAGAAGTAAACTATTCTATCGCCTGATTGACTGACAAGCACAAGACAAGTCAACCGGAACACTACTCGATTTACTCTCTATTCCTATCTGGTTCCCGATTCCAGATCAGTGTAACAAGATAAATAAGTAAATAGATGACTAACCCGACTACAGTTAGGAAAATACAATTATGTCCAAAACTGGTGATTAGCATAGAAAGTAGAGTACAAAATAATAGGTTTAAATTACAATAGCTTTAGAACAAAAAGGGCTATAGCAGTGAATCATACATCAAACGAAAGCTTATGATCTGTAGGATATACTAGGGCCAAAAATAAATGTTAATATTTTACAAGCTTTGAGTTAAATGAAATAACGTCCCGAAGAAAATAGCTTCCGTAGTTTGTCAAAGCTTCTTATTTCTTTGTTCACATTAAAATGAAACTTCATTTCAATTTTTCCAGGGTTTCCTGTCGATTACCTCCAACCACCATCTAATCTTAACATAGTGCACGCAGTGTCGAGTCACTTAAACTGGTGGCTACATTGCAACTTGGTCGATAGCATTCGATCTGCACTTATAAGGACTTCATACACATGACACTGATCACCACCCAGTGATCAATCAATTGTGATTACATCTCAGTCCTACAGGATAGCTCAGTGGTAACATCTCTAACTGTGAAGCTGGGTGACACGGGATCAAATACGTCAGGGAGCACCAGTTCCCTTAAGATTACAGGTACACCTTGCTGATGAGTGCCAAGTAGTATGACTACCTCCAACCACCATATAATTCAATGATTTATGTTTATTTTAAAAAAATAAAATGTCCAAATAAAATTATTCCTACTGAAATTGGAATTGATTCATATTTCACCAATTTCAAATTCATAACCAAATAGCAAAGGTATAACATTATGGTGCATTTTGTAGTTTTATGGCTTTATTTATTTATTTGTTTTTTTTTTCTAAATAATCTCTGATATTTTGTTAGTAAACTTTATTAGTTTATTAACTATACTTATAAAATCTATCTAAAATCCCTCAATCTATTTAAATATATTTTTAACTGGAAAGTTTTTTTCATTGATTACAAGTACAATATTCCTTAAATCATTTAAATATGGTATGTATTAACGGTAAAGGTTAGTAACCTCATTTAAATAAATACTATTATAATACTATAAATGTAACTAAGGCATTTTATGAAGTCGTATATGATACGAAATTACTTTAGTTGGGGGAGGGATTATCAGTTATCTTTTTTTTATTCTGGTGCTCAGTTAATTATTTCTTATCTGATATGTGGTTTGACCTATTTAAGATGATGGTAAATATAAAGAGTTCAGGCTAATATGTTATGTCCTTTAAGCTGGATGATTAAGTTTAGAAACTTTTGTTTTTCATCTGAGCGATATCACCAGTACAGACTTTAAAGAGAAGTGAGATATTAGAATGTTTTCCCCTGTTGATTAGTAGATTGTTCTATTGACATGGATTTTGGTTGAATGGTATCTACATTTAACAAATACAACACTAATGTAGCTATGCTACCTTGGTTAAATATTTTACGTATGGATTAGTTCTTTACATCCCTAATTCTATTATAGCAACTCACGTTCAATTGAGTTTGCTCTCATCTATTCGGTTAAGCCCTTTTATTAACTTATTAAACGGACAAAGTCACCTGCACTATAATAACTTATTGTATCCTTATTACTGTTGCGAATGTATGTACCTTTATTATTGTTATCCTTGTATGAATATGTATGCTCGGCAAGCCTTACTGCCTACGCATTTATTCACGCTACTAGCTTTACTATTAACCGCTTAATTGACTCGATGATTCATTCATTTCACTATGTATATATATGTCCATGTTATTCATATTCATGACTCGCTCGCTCGTTCATTCACTCGCTCGATCGCTCGCTCTTGCCCTTGCTCTCTCTCGCTCGATCGCTTGCCTGTTTGCCTTTCGGCACAACTATTTCATGCTTGCTTAACGCATCTGTAATTTTGGATATCTGTGTGTGGTCCCTTAATAAACGTAATTAACGCTTCGTATTCGCCTTCTGATTAATATACCGTTGGAGCATTATTTGGTGACGGTTACCGAGACGAACTGTATACGGAGTTTAAGGAATATATCGAACACCGACCACCACAGAATTGGTGATCCCAACGTGCGAGCAAGAATCAATCTTCGACGACGTAATCCAACTCCGAGAATCCAACGCACTTTATTTCAATTCGAGCTAGCATTTGGATTATAATCATTACTGTGGATTTATTATGTCACCATTTTAATTATACGTACATTATCACACAAACATTATTGAACATAACGATAATATTCATAATAAACAACGATATTTTTCAAACAATTGATATTTTGGTGCAATTTAGTAAGTCCGTTCCTTGTTATTAATTGTACCATTTTGTATTATCATTGTTTTTATCGATTTACTTCTCTCCGTGACATTTACATTATATACGTATAATTTTTGATCTTTATAATCATGTCTTCCGAAAACACTGTATCAAGTTTACAGCAAACCCAGTCCGTGAGGTCTCTTAATCTTCCTGCCCCCTCTTTTAATGTCACCGACCCAAAACTTTGGTTCATTAGACTTGAAAATTATTTTTTGGCTAACCGCATTCACTTACAAAGAGATAAATTCGGTCTCACAAGCACACTCCTTCCAGACGAAGTAGCAGATAGCGTACGAGAGGCGTTAGTGAAACCAGACATCGAGAAGCCGTACGATGTACTAAAGCAAGTAATAATTAAAACTCTCTCTCTAAGTGATCAACAAGCTGTTGAACAACTTCTTAACCAAGTACAAATGGGAGATAGAACCCCATCACAGCTAAAAACGTATATGAAAAGCCTGTTGGGCGATAGGCAAATAGACAATAACCTGTTTTATCAACTGTGGCTTAGGCGACTTCCGTCAAGTGTACAGCAGATCCTAGCCGTCGGAGATACGGACGCCGACATAGACAACATAGCAAAAATAGCCGATAGAATATACGAAAGAACCAAACAAACAACCACTCCATTACACAACGTGACGGTAGATGATAGACTTAGTACTCTACAGAAAGAGGTAGAAGTCTTATGCCACAAGCTGACAAAACTAAATCAGAGCGATATACAAAGAAAATGGTCGCGAATTAGGTCGAGAGATAGAAGTCGATCATGTTCTAGGAGACGCTCAGCTCCTACAATATGTTGGTACCACCAAACTTTTGGCGACAAAGCTCGAAACTGTCGACCACCATGTAAATTCAAACGATCACACCGATTGTCGGTAAACGCCGCGACAACTAGAACAGCTCCTAGAAACAGTCGTTTGTTTTACGTTCAGGACAGAGTAACAGGTGCTCAGTTCTTAGTGGACACTGGAGCAGAAGTAAGCGTTGTGCCTCCAGTGAGTAACGAAACGCGAAATATTAATACAGCGCTAACGCTTAAGGCAGCAAATAAATCCGATATAAAAACATATGGCAAGCGTAAAATAACCTTGAACTTTGGTCGTAGCACTTCATTCCGCTGGGAATTCGTCATCGCAGATGTATCCGTACCTATAATTGGTATTGATTTCTTAAAGAATTTCGACTTACTAGTGGATTCCCGACGAAACCGGCTCGTGAACGGAGACCATTCAGTAGTGATAAAAGGAGTGACAACCGATTACGTATCCATGAATTTAGTAGTCTCAAAAGACAAAAGCGAGCCATATAGAGCGCTTCTAAATGAGTTCACTGATTTGACGAGAGCATCATACGATAACAGAGATCTTAAACACACTGTACAGCACCATATTATAACGAAAGGTCCACCGACCAACGCAAGACCACGGAGGCTAGACCCAAATAGGTTGAAGATTGCGAAACGAGAGTTCGAAAAATTGATGAAGCTTGGTATCGTAAGACCGTCTAATAGTCCCTGGGCATCCCCGTTGCATATAGCCAACTATGTACAACGTCTAAAGCAACATATGGGTGATCTGAGGATAACGCCTCCGAGGCAACAGCAACATCGTGTCTACATGCCAAAACGACTGACCGATAGTACCCATGTGTTTATCAGAAGGGATAATGTGCAGCGTCCCTTACAACCGGCCTACGATGGTCCATTCAAGGGGATTAAAAGAAACGATAAAACTATTACGATAGAAAAAGCTGGAAAAACGGATGTAATTAGCATCGACAGAGTCAAACCAGCTTTCATCGAAACCGACGATCAGCCAATATATACAGGTACTGCGAAAACTGTCGAACCACCGAAACGCGAGTCCCAATCATCAACGACATCGACCAACACAAACGAAGAAAATCCAGTAACGACGAGATATGGCCGAAGAGTGAGATGGCCGCAACGATACATAGCTACGATTTTGAATTAATAATTTTTTTCACCTCTTCGAATGTAAATTTAATCTTCATTTTCTATGTACAAATCGAAAATTTTAGCTTATCTATTATTATATTCAACATATTTTATGTATTCTTCCGATCTTCCGTTATGATCTTATTTGGCCTCACGACATACACAAACTCAAACTTACACATATTTTTAATAACTTATACGATAGTTCTATCATATATCTTAATTTCGTAAATTTCGATATTTCCCATCTTGTTAAATTTGACATTTTTTTTCGCAAACACAGACACTTTTGTATCTTTGTTTGCTGGGAGGAGCTATTATAGCAACTCACGTTCAATTGAGTTTGCTCTCATCTATTCGGTTAAGCCCTTTTATTAACTTATTAAACGGACAAAGTCACCTGCACTATAATAACTTATTGTATCCTTATTACTGTTGCGAATGTATGTACCTTTATTATTGTTATCCTTGTATGAATATGTATGCTCGGCAAGCCTTACTGCCTACGCATTTATTCACGCTACTAGCTTTACTATTAACCGCTTAATTGACTCGATGATTCATTCATTTCACTATGTATATATATGTCCATGTTATTCATATTCATGACTCGCTCGCTCGTTCATTCACTCGCTCGATCGCTCGCTCTTGCCCTTGCTCTCTCTCGCTCGATCGCTTGCCTGTTTGCCTTTCGGCACAACTATTTCATGCTTGCTTAACGCATCTGTAATTTTGGATATCTGTGTGTGGTCCCTTAATAAACGTAATTAACGCTTCGTATTCGCCTTCTGATTAATATACCGTTGGAGCATTATTTGGTGACGGTTACCGAGACGAACTGTATACGGAGTTTAAGGAATATATCGAACACCGACCACCACAGAATTGGTGATCCCAACGTGCGAGCAAGAATCAATCTTCGACGACGTAATCCAACTCCGAGAATCCAACGCACTTTATTTCAATTCGAGCTAGCATTTGGATTATAATCATTACTGTGGATTTATTATGTCACCATTTTAATTATACGTACATTATCACACAAACATTATTGAACATAACGATAATATTCATAATAAACAACGATATTTTTCAAACAATTGATATTTTGGTGCAATTTAGTAAGTCCGTTCCTTGTTATTAATTGTACCATTTTGTATTATCATTGTTTTTATCGATTTACTTCTCTCCGTGACATTTACATTATATACGTATAATTTTTGATCTTTATAATCATGTCTTCCGAAAACACTGTATCAAGTTTACAGCAAACCCAGTCCGTGAGGTCTCTTAATCTTCCTGCCCCCTCTTTTAATGTCACCGACCCAAAACTTTGGTTCATTAGACTTGAAAATTATTTTTTGGCTAACCGCATTCACTTACAAAGAGATAAATTCGGTCTCACAAGCACACTCCTTCCAGACGAAGTAGCAGATAGCGTACGAGAGGCGTTAGTGAAACCAGACATCGAGAAGCCGTACGATGTACTAAAGCAAGTAATAATTAAAACTCTCTCTCTAAGTGATCAACAAGCTGTTGAACAACTTCTTAACCAAGTACAAATGGGAGATAGAACCCCATCACAGCTAAAAACGTATATGAAAAGCCTGTTGGGCGATAGGCAAATAGACAATAACCTGTTTTATCAACTGTGGCTTAGGCGACTTCCGTCAAGTGTACAGCAGATCCTAGCCGTCGGAGATACGGACGCCGACATAGACAACATAGCAAAAATAGCCGATAGAATATACGAAAGAACCAAACAAACAACCACTCCATTACACAACGTGACGGTAGATGATAGACTTAGTACTCTACAGAAAGAGGTAGAAGTCTTATGCCACAAGCTGACAAAACTAAATCAGAGCGATATACAAAGAAAATGGTCGCGAATTAGGTCGAGAGATAGAAGTCGATCATGTTCTAGGAGACGCTCAGCTCCTACAATATGTTGGTACCACCAAACTTTTGGCGACAAAGCTCGAAACTGTCGACCACCATGTAAATTCAAACGATCACACCGATTGTCGGTAAACGCCGCGACAACTAGAACAGCTCCTAGAAACAGTCGTTTGTTTTACGTTCAGGACAGAGTAACAGGTGCTCAGTTCTTAGTGGACACTGGAGCAGAAGTAAGCGTTGTGCCTCCAGTGAGTAACGAAACGCGAAATATTAATACAGCGCTAACGCTTAAGGCAGCAAATAAATCCGATATAAAAACATATGGCAAGCGTAAAATAACCTTGAACTTTGGTCGTAGCACTTCATTCCGCTGGGAATTCGTCATCGCAGATGTATCCGTACCTATAATTGGTATTGATTTCTTAAAGAATTTCGACTTACTAGTGGATTCCCGACGAAACCGGCTCGTGAACGGAGACCATTCAGTAGTGATAAAAGGAGTGACAACCGATTACGTATCCATGAATTTAGTAGTCTCAAAAGACAAAAGCGAGCCATATAGAGCGCTTCTAAATGAGTTCACTGATTTGACGAGAGCATCATACGATAACAGAGATCTTAAACACACTGTACAGCACCATATTATAACGAAAGGTCCACCGACCAACGCAAGACCACGGAGGCTAGACCCAAATAGGTTGAAGATTGCGAAACGAGAGTTCGAAAAATTGATGAAGCTTGGTATCGTAAGACCGTCTAATAGTCCCTGGGCATCCCCGTTGCATATAGCCAACTATGTACAACGTCTAAAGCAACATATGGGTGATCTGAGGATAACGCCTCCGAGGCAACAGCAACATCGTGTCTACATGCCAAAACGACTGACCGATAGTACCCATGTGTTTATCAGAAGGGATAATGTGCAGCGTCCCTTACAACCGGCCTACGATGGTCCATTCAAGGGGATTAAAAGAAACGATAAAACTATTACGATAGAAAAAGCTGGAAAAACGGATGTAATTAGCATCGACAGAGTCAAACCAGCTTTCATCGAAACCGACGATCAGCCAATATATACAGGTACTGCGAAAACTGTCGAACCACCGAAACGCGAGTCCCAATCATCAACGACATCGACCAACACAAACGAAGAAAATCCAGTAACGACGAGATATGGCCGAAGAGTGAGATGGCCGCAACGATACATAGCTACGATTTTGAATTAATAATTTTTTTCACCTCTTCGAATGTAAATTTAATCTTCATTTTCTATGTACAAATCGAAAATTTTAGCTTATCTATTATTATATTCAACATATTTTATGTATTCTTCCGATCTTCCGTTATGATCTTATTTGGCCTCACGACATACACAAACTCAAACTTACACATATTTTTAATAACTTATACGATAGTTCTATCATATATCTTAATTTCGTAAATTTCGATATTTCCCATCTTGTTAAATTTGACATTTTTTTTCGCAAACACAGACACTTTTGTATCTTTGTTTGCTGGGAGGAGCTATTATAGCAACTCACGTTCAATTGAGTTTGCTCTCATCTAATTCGGTTAAGCCCTTTTATTAACTTATTAAACGGACAAAGTCACCTGCACTATAATAACTTATTGTATCCTTATTACTGTTGCGAATGTATGTACCTTTATTATTGTTATCCTTGTATGAATATGTATGCTCGGCAAGCCTTACTGCCTACGCATTTATTCACGCTACTAGCTTTACTATTAACCGCTTAATTGACTCGATGATTCATTCATTTCACTATGTATATATATGTCCATGTTATTCATATTCATGACTCGCTCGCTC
>CAMPQF010000012.1:0-25011 GCA_946903255.1 Schistosoma spindalis
GAGTTTGAAAAAGAAGAACGATCAGCACCAGGTTATTGTTTGACAACATGAATCGATGGATATTGGACCAACATTCATAGTTGTATGCACTGAATGGCCTTTTCGTCGCATTGCGGAACTGTTCGGGTATGTGCGTCTACGAAAATATAAATTCCTAGAACTTCGATCAATATAACTCGCTCTACAGAAGCAGGCGAAATGATAAATACAAAATCAAGTGTTCATTCTTGGTAATTCACGTTCAGCTTTGATGTCACCATTAGACGCGTAGAAAACACTAATCGTAGTTCACCGACGTTAAAACATTTTTGCATTATCCAGCGTAATCACTGAGTTAGCATTTTACAAACCGTATCTCATTTGAATTGAAGGCCCACAAATAAAGATTTTTTCTTATTCGTTCGCATTAGAAGTGTTATGCAAGTTGTTGATGTTTACCTGAATAACTTCAATAACGCGACTGGGTTTGAAGCAATCGGTATTGAGTTCAAGTCCAAGGGTAAACATCAACCGTGCAATGCAGCTACATCCAGATGATGAGTCTGAAATAGGAAGAAACGCACGTGCTGGATTTCTCTGCTAGCCTTCATTCATCTTTGTTCAAAATATCATTGGAGTTTTGAATGTATGCAATATTTTTAGACTGTTGAGTGAAGTCTGCTGATCATTTAGTTTTCTAATGACTGTTGTTAATACATATAGAGTGAGTGAATTATTATCTCTAAATACAAAACGGTAGCTTGATGACATTGGATTGTATTCTGATCAATTTACAATTGTGATTTTCTTCTTAATCAAAGTGTTTGACAGCTTCTTATTGTGAACAACCTACAATAGAACAGAAATGACGATTTTTGAGTTCTGGATGTGATTCCATCATTGCTGAGAAGTGATTACAATTTGTTGTTGCATAACTGAATAGGGTTTTTCGGCAAGATTATTTTCTGTGAGACGGTGACGCTGACCCTACTCACAATCCTCCTTCTTTATGGGGGGTTGTGACCGCAAGTAGCCCTGGAAGAGCTACAGACCAGCCTCAGCTGAAATGAAAATTGAGTTAAATTTATGAAGTTAATAAAGCTTGCTAGAAATTCCAGATTATTAACACCTTGAACCAAAAACATACCAGGTAACACGTTGAGGAAAACATCCATCGACATTTAATAAAACCAGAAAAAAGGGTTAATGGAATAATAGTAACAATATCGAATTCCGTTATATATCTCTGGTGTGTGCTACTGATATCGATAGATGTTTGTGGTATGTAACAGCAGTCAAACGTTGAATGGCTGGTAGCAGAAGAAACATGAATATCGATTTCAAGAAGAGAGAAGAGAACAACGAATCGGAAGAATCAGATAGAGTATGAAGTGCCACTGATGTAAAATTTGCAAGTGAAGCGGCAAGACACAAATTTATGCACGAACCAATCAGAACCAATCAACATAAAAGACCTAGGATTTTGGCACAAAACGCGTGTCCTTGATTCCACTGCTGGCCACTATCCATCTTTGCTCAGAATTACTATAATTATGTTACTATAATTACTATAATTATGTTCGATACTTGGCAGAATCTACATCATATATCATCACGATCCGATAAAAATCATTTGAGTGAGAAGAGAACATCCAAGTGCCTGATTTTTAAAGCAATGATGATGCAATCACTCTCGCTTAGTTAACCACCGATTCACGTGTATGTTGTTTCACACTTACGTTCAATGGAAGACTATTACTGATCCTGAAATAGTTGTTGTTTATCTGGAAGAACACTGTAGTCAATGACAACCTGTAGCATCAGGCTAAATCTATGTGAACTGAGGAGTTTCTATATTCTATTTCTGTAGTCGCTTACGTGAGTTTCCATGGTTGAATGGGAAATAAAGAATGCGAAACCTTCATCAGATAATCTTCGCGTCATCTTGTTAATCCTGGTCACACCATAACACACCACACCATCACAAACGTGCTTCAAACGTATTCTTGAAGTAAAGCCACTGTTCCCGTTGTGAGCACAAATCAATATCTTGTTGATAAGATGAAGATCGTTAAGTCACGGTTTTTAAATTGAACTGTGAGTCTAGAAGCATTATTTGTCGGGTTTCATTCATTCGTGCGTCGACCATCTAAATATTAGGCTTATGAAATCGCACAAAAATTCGGATTGACATCAACTTGATTTCAGAAATTGAGCATTTTGGTTGAATGTAACAAAGGCAAGAAATACGGATTCCTACTATAATTTCACTTTGAACTTATGTTAAGAACAAAGCCTAAGACTAATGGTCAGTCGACACAAAATAAAACAAAAGTACTTTGTTGTAAAAAGAAGTGATGGATTCGACAATGATGAGCTTCGAAACTGTAAGATTATAACTGATCATTCGAGTGAAACATGTCGCATGGCTTGTACTGGAGAATGAACTGTTGTTGAGTCAATGATCATCAAAAAAGGAATGCTGAAATGATTAGTCAGTAGTTATTCGTTGATTATCAGATGGTTGTTGGTCCGATGAATAGGATCAGACTAAACACATGCATGAAGTAGAATTATTTCTATCAATGAGTATCACGTGTTTTGCTTCATGTAAACGTGTGGGAAAATCGTGTTTTTTCATACAACACAGCATGGTGGGTGAGATTATGATGTATTATGCACTCAGCATCAATAATTGCAATATTTCTTGCGTGAACGTGTCATCGTCTATCAATGATTAACATCACAATTTATTAACTGATTAGATTTGTGATGAGACCACAGTGATTTCGACAATGAACAAAGTTCATCATTATGTCATTGATTGACAACACGAATCGATTGATGTTAGACCAACATCGAAACCCGGAATCACTGAATTGCCATTTTGTCTTCTTGTGGGACTGTTTAGCAGTACGACTGTAAAAACATGCAAGTGCAATTTGAACCAATGCCGATCAGTCTCGCGCGTGAGCTCTTAATCTGCAGACCATTGAGCCGACACCCAACGGTGTTAATTTCTAATCTCAATCAATCCACGAAATTGTGCGACTATCTTCCAGGGTACTGAGGTGATTACCTGTTTTCATGTGACATGGATGAACTCTATTGGTCAGGGCTTTTCAAGAAACAACAGTGAAATTTATGAAGTTAGTAATCCTCGTTCGAGATTATTACCACCTTGAGGAAATTGTTCTTCAAAATTGAATGAAAGTGGAAAATAGGATTAATAGAACAGTAATTATATTGATGTATACTTCGTGTGTGCTACTGATGTCGATAAATATAAGTAGTTTGTAACACCATTCAAAAGTTAGATGGCTGGCAGCAGAAGAAATATGAAGAGAGAAAGGAACCGAGGATTCGAAGAATCAGACGGGATGTGAAGAACAAGGGATGGCGAATTTGCAATGAAGCGTTTAATGTATGTTATTCAAATTTCAACAAAAAATAATCCTGTAATTTTTGCGTTGAATAAAATTAAATTGGACTGGTACTGTAATTTTTGAACGAACCAATCAGTTAGTTTTCTATTTCTAATGTAATTGTATCACAACGAACTCTGAGACACTGAATACGGACACATCTGTTAGTGAATTTTATTCGTGTTGTTGTTCAGTCACCTAATTTCTACTCGTTTAACACAATCTATGTTGTCAATGATATTTTCAAGGAATCTTTTAGTTCAACTTATTCATAATGGTACCATAGATGATTTGTGCATAGGTTGTTTGTTGAATTGAACCACAAATCACATGTACATTTGAAAGTAGATAGGCAAAATGGCATGAGGTTTGTGACATATTGATAGAATAGATAAACACACTGAAAATAGTCACGTCTAGAACGGTCTACAGAAGAATTTAAAATAACGAAGACACTAGTGAAATAACTATTAATACCATAGAATTCATCTCAAAAAACATTGAAAATCGAGTTGATTTGAGAAAACACACATTCAAGAATTCGAAATCGTCTTTCATGATTACATCGTATTCATATTGACGTTACCTAAAGTGGGTCATTTCAGTATAAAGCGGACATGAAATCTAACAGATTCAGTATCAATTTGAATATTCAACCCTTTTGTTTACAGTTTCATACTGCTTATTTTCATTCAGTAAATAGTTGTATTCCTGGTAATGTTTACGTTTATATAGTAACACAACTGTGTTTTGTGTTTTGTTCAATGATTCACATATTTCTGACGAAATTTCATATAAATGTGAGGAAAGTACGTTGAGTGAATGAAATCATGGTAGAAAAGCTGATGCAGTTTTGATAGATGCTGAATTTTCTAACGATCCAAATCTATGAAGCATAAGGACTCCAGAATTCTGAAGGAACATATGGCATATGAACTTAATCTTGGCCACCAGCTACCATGAGTGTGCGTTTCTAGAGGTTAATATCTTCTACATATGACTCCAATAAATTGCATCCAGTCACCTGTGTAATACGACTAATCGGAAAACAGACTGAAAATTGATGTGCAGACATGTGCTCAATCATACTCATACAGAAAATAACATGACCGATTGTGTGCCGAAATTATAGTGAACAGATAAATAACACAATAGTTGAATGGGCTTACTACACATATCCTAACGTTGTAGATTAAATGTTCGGCGGTTGTCCATCAAAGAAAACCGCCTGCTTCGGCTTGTTTGTCTCGGCAGTATTCCATCTGTGTCGCTCCTCTTTATCAATATTTATTTGTTCACATAAATAATAAGTTAAACGAAATAAAACGTACGTTTCCGTGTTATTCGCTATTACTAAACTTGCTTGTTATAAACAGAACAGGATTCGGACACAGAATTTGGACAGGTTTACTACCAGAATGTGATGCACAGTTAAAACAGTTTGATTTTATCCACTGCATCAGACAGAAATGAACAATTAGGTATGTCGAAACACCTCAAATTATTGATTCTTTTTGAGATTTGTTTGCTTGTCAATTCTAAATATCATCTAATTTCAAAGAACATTATCACCACTAAGTTCACTCATCGTTGTTGTTTCGGACGGTAAATGATTAATTTCTTGTTGAAATACATGAAAGTCAAGGAAGGACGATTTCATAAAGTGAATAGAAAGGTTCAAATGTTTAAACAGAGTTATTTATTGAGTAAAATTCGAAGCCGAACTACGCATGAATAATTCAAACGTACAGTGCGACAGCTCAAACGGTAACAAAATTCTTACAGCGCGTTAGAATTTAACATAGTAGACGAACATTGAAGGAATGAATTAAGGGTGCTTAAATTTCCTCTACACTAACGTCGATAAACGGTTTGTAAAAATATGACGGAGATCAGTTCATTATCTAGATTGTCTTACTCATTGACTGTTAATTCAGCCATTTGGTCATGACGCCTGAAATATATTACATCTCCATGTTATTTTCAGTTCGTTATTAGAAATATTAAACTGACTAATTATCCATAGTGTTTCATTAATTCCTAAGTAAATTGTTCACGTGGAAACAAATGAATAATCAATTTTGTGACAATTGATTGTCGCCGTATGGTTTTGAGATTTTACTAAGGGATTCAGTAATTTTGTATTTAAGTACATTTGATTGTTAGCCTTAGAGAATGTTGTGGAGATTTTACTAATTTAATAGTTCAGTTAATTGAAGAGAGACCACCATAAAAAACCTGGAAAGAAACAGACTACTTTTTCGTTTCAGTATTGCAATCCTCTATAGTGCTCATTCACTATCCCACCCGCGACATTCGACTCCAGCACCTTGTGTCTCGCGTGCGAGCTTTTAGCCTGTAGACTATTGAGCCGGTATCCAATTGTGTTAATGACTAGCATCAAACAATCTACGAAATTGCAAGACATTCTTCCATTGTTTGAGGTAGAAACCTGCCTCTTCTCGACAGATATTGAACTCCACTTGTAACGTCTTCTCATTATAACTCCAGAAAATCATCTTGGAATCAGTCACTAGTGAGTACATGGTGATCATGATCAGAATGGAGTATCTACCTCACACAATCGATGATTGCTTGCGCAAACATTCAAGGATCGATGGAAATTAGATATTGACACCATTTGATGCTAGTCTAGTGGTTTACAGTTTAAATGATCGCGTGCAAAACTGAATATCCTGGGTTTGAGTTCTGCGTTCGAAGTTATGACTACTAACCACTGAATAATACCATGCTACGATGAGGTGGCCATCCAGTACTTCTTTGTTTTCAATTAATAAATCTTTCATTATTGGAGCGCCAAGGAAGCATTCCTGTGCATCATGGCTTGATCACTGTTATTTAGTGACATTTATTCTCTCATTGTTACCTGTAAACTTTAAAACACTTCGAAGGTTTTCCTAACACGCCGCTTTATTCAAAAGACCTTTTTCAATGACCATCATCATTATTATTCTATCCACTGTCATTATTCTATGTTCAGTCTATCCAATAACGAGAAAAATGTCTTGACATCACGATCGATGTCAGATAATCCAGATGTTTGTCAGTAAAAATGTGCAGGTATGCTCACCGCGCTTTTCGTTTCTGGATATTTTAGATGTTTGTTCGATAATTTCCATATATTGACGGAGATTTTGTTTTACAAATCGATCTCTTCTTTGTCATCACTGAAGACCAGAGAGCACTTCATCTGTTTAATCTTAATCTGGCTATTTCCAGCCGTGTGCGTTCATGAATTCAATGCTAGATTTTGAATTTACAGACTCGTGACGTACGCCCATATGCATTAATGAATGATCTATCAGTGTCTGTAATGGACAATCATTTCACATCAAACAACATTCATATTCTTTAACCGCTTCTGACCCCTAAGATGTCATTAATATTATCTTGATGCATTGTATTAAGGACCACACAACTATTATCAGTACATCGTACATTAATAGATTGATTATGATTTTTAACTTGTGTGTAAGTATATTTTCAGCTGAAACTCGTCACTCAAGTGCTAGTAATAGTTTGACAAAATTAACCTTCATTACCAACAAATCCTCGGACACAAATACACATTATTATTATTATTTTTAAATTTTGTATTTTTCGTTGAATGTCACTTTATCATCTATCTAATGCTGGATTTTGAATTCACAGCCTTCTGACTTACCCACAAACGCCCTACATTTCGGAAACAGAGACGATATTTCAACAGTGATCATGTCTAATTTTAATGAATGATCTGTCAGTGCCTACAATGGAAAACTATTTTACATCAAACAACATTGGGATTCGTAAGCCACGTCTGATCTGTAAAATGTCATTAATAGCACCTTCATGTTTTTTATTGGGGATCACACAAGTATTATCAGTTCATCGTACATTAATAGATTGATTATGATTTTTAACTTGCGTGTAAGAATATTTTCAGCTGAAACTCGTCACTCAAGTGCTAGTAATAGTTTGACAAAATTAACCTTCATTACCAACAAATCCTCGGACACAAATACACATTATTATTATTATTTTTAAATTTTGTATATTTCGTTGAATGTCACTTTGTTAGCTATCTAATGTGTATAGTGAATTACCTCAACGGTTACAATAATGTCAAAACTGAACTATTCCGTACAAATTTTCAAACGGACTCATTAAATATAATTAAACGGAATTCATGCCTAATGCTTATTTGTCATAACGGATTGAAGATAAGTGTGATGTCTATTTTCAGACCGTAACTCGATAGAGACAATGATGAACGGTGGCGCAATTTTGTGGACTAGTTGAATTTGTACATGAACAGTGTTATATTATGTGTCAGTTGTCCAGATATTAAGCGATTGACAGCGAGACCAAATTACTGGGTTAGAGTGTGGTGTGATGGATTGCGGATGAGCAGTGCTGAGATGTTTCATACTAGAAAAAATGGTCCATCCCGCGCTTCCATTTTTTCCTAGATTTTCTAGCTTTAGTTGAGTCATGAATTCAACCAAATTGTGTAACGATTTAAATCCAACTGAAACCACTCCATTCCTTATACACTGAGATGTTCTACAAAATCTCTATTTACTAAACGCACTTAACCACGAATGTTGTAGGTCAGATTTCCGTATTATCGTTCAGTGTATGTGTTTTCTCTAAAGTCTGTGAATGATGATTGTTAAAGACAAGAGTAATTTTGTAAGGTCAGTCATTCCGTTTTGAACAGGCACTACAGTGAAATGTCCCTGGATGATTGTTTTGATGATTATGGTTAACTTTTGAAAATGAAAACAAGATTGCTGAATACTCCGTGATTATAAATTTGCAGAATAGTCGTTTGTGAAGAAAATCGAGATAAATGATGGATGGAAGTACAATCATAGCACATTCTGATAGTAACTTTCATGAGAATAATGTGACTAGATATCGTTGTGTTAACTTAAACTCAAAATCTCAGAATGATAAATAGTTTGCAGGTAGTAACCTGTGAGATTGTTTGTGGTCAATGTATTCTCAACATGATAAGTTGATCCATATAAACATATCAACAGAACAAGTTGACTGTTTCATAAATGAGGGATTCCATTAATGTTATGAAATTCGAATGACCTCGACACAGAGGCACATTTCATTATCAAGTTCAACAACAAACGAGGTCACACAGTCTGCGATGGACAGAGTTATATAATCCTCCACGTTGAGATTTCGTGAAAATGTTTTGTTTGTGTGGAAGGTTTTATATGCTTTGGTTACAAATATAATACGGGTTCTGTCGAATCGATTGTTTGTTTAATCAATTATCGTCAATGTCAATGATAATAACGGTTTCATGGTTAAGTGTTTCGATGACGTTAATTTAAAATATTCATGGGAGTGGACACGCACTCAACAATATGGCGAACAGATGCTCAATTGGTTTACTCAGAATATCAGTAGACAGATGTGTTTGTAATATTCAAAGAAGAAGACCAATGATGTATGAAATTAGGCAGATAATGAATCAGAAGAATACTTATGTACTGTTATGTTTGAGATATTGGCTTAGCTGTTTCTCAAAGCCAGTTCAGTTACTACTGATTCTCTTATTTGTTTGTGAAACACAGATGCGAAGACCAAGCAGGAAAAATCTGAGGTCCTGTAGTGGTAGAACAGTTGTAGCAGCAGCAGCTAGGACGTATCCAGATGCTGGCAGACATTTGAAGTGCGTCTACGTCCCAGATTGGCTGATACATTTCTATTTTCATTCTGTCAGTCGATGACAACGTAAATATTATTGTTGATTTTCATCGCGATCGTGATGCTGATGTTACATTTGATATTTGAATTTAGCGTCTAGATAATCTACTTATCTCGAATTTTAACAATTAAAGCTGTGTGAGACAGGTTCAGCCGCTACTTAGAACCATTTAATGCGAATTCGGATGCAATGAAATGTTGAGACATGGTTTTTAAACATGAGTCACTAGTCAACACTGGTCTGATGAGACTTCATTTATTGTTTAGCGTTTCTTGATAATTGCTTCGGCTACTAGATTAAAAAATTCAATTTCTCCTATTCTTCCGCTTCTCAACACCAGATTGAGTTTTAAATGATGTTGAAACGCAAACATTCAAACATTCAAACAATTCTAATATATAACAGTAGCTTTTACTAAAGTCATTCCATGATGAATGAACATATTTCAGAATTCCTCTCAACAATCATCGTCAACTAATTCAGTGTCTGAATCGACTCATTCAATTTACATGATATATTGCCTGCAAATGAATTCAAAGAGGAATATAATTGCTAAGCTGACTTGATCATCATGTGGTTGTAACAACGTACACAATTTAATGAAATTGCGAGTGAATTTAAAGCAGCATTCACCATATTCAACGAGGCCTAAGAGAATTTTTCTATTCGATAGCCTTACAATTAGATGATTTGTTAAATCCCATATGTGAATTCATTTCGCAACTGGTCAAAGCATTGGAAGCAATAATGATTAATTATCCTATCACCTTTTCAGGCAACGATTGAGTCAGTCCATTTACTTTGACTGCAGATTCAGAGAGACAAATAGGTGCATTTCTTGTGATTCACTTGCGAAGACATTAATATATTTGCAGAATATAAACGACTTTTGATTACAGAACAATTGCATTGTCTTCGAACAAATATGAACGTGTAGTTCACAACATCTACTTTTCAACAGCTCACTGATTTGTCGATAGTAGTATGTGCGATGTACGACTGAATAATCAAACAACATATGCTATGCGGCATTGAAGTTATTATAACTAAAGTGATACGAACTGTGTTGGCTATAATTACTTATATTTGATGTTTTGTTGATAAATCATTTGTCGTGCTGTGATCACTGATATGTGTGGCTCCATGGACGGAATCCATTCATTACTACACAATTCATTCTACAGTTCCAATACTTTCGGAGTCAGATGATCATTATAAAGTTGACTTTACAGTTTTGGTGTATCTTGAATACAAATGGTGAAAATAATTTATTATCCTTCGAAAGACCTACTCATCGACAGATATTACAATGTATGGTCCATTCGACATAGTAATTCGTAAACTTGTATACTTCACAAATATTTAGTAACCGAATGAGTGAACATGATTTAAATTTATTATTAAACATAGATTTACTGTTGCTAATACACGCAATTATCAATATGGTGGAAGAATGAACTGTTTAGGACAGTTGCTATTGAACGGGCAGTCAATATAGCTATGATTGAAGCTGAGGCAAAAGCGCACCTGTTCCAGTAGATGCACCTTATTCTACAAAAAAGAAAGAATGACAGCGTTTATATAATATTTCACAACGTCCATAATCAAATTCTGCTCTAAAGATATCAATGAACATAAGCTTTTCAGAAAAATTCAAACATCGGAAGTATTGTTGGTTCACGAATTTGATTAGAACTAAACGTTTCGCATAATTGGTAATTGAAGATTTTCTACTGATTCCTAATGGACGTATGATGTGTAAAATTACTACAATTTTCGCAAGCGATTGTGGAAATATCTGATTATTATAAGCAAATTTGAATAGTGGCTAGCAGTGGAATTCAGGACGAGCGATTCGTTCTATCTGGAACTCGTCTGCTGGAAGTATTTGCATCTCAGATTCGCTGTTCACTCCGAGACATGCAACCTGTAGCTTTTGCATCAAACACCGTCACGTGATACACTTAAATACTAAATCTTGATAGCCACCTATTTTTGCAATTGGGTGAAGCTTAAACATAATTGCTTTAATCTGCACTCACTCCTAGACTCTATCAATCTTTGATTATAAAGCTTGAGAATTAAGACAATATCGAGGCAATCCGCACAGGATGCACATATGGCAACAAGAGACGGATCATTTGCAGTCCTGAACAACAATGGGAAGGTACAAGCGAACAACACCATGTAAATATCTAATTATGGTTGACCGATGTTGCTCCAAATTCAATGGGGGGTCAGAACATTCTCTATCGTCAGTGACCGCTGAATGTTTCATATTTACTAATTGCTTGACTAGCGTCAAGAGGGTCTCCGTATTGTTTTAAGTGTAGTGGATGTGCATATATTTGTTTGTCCGTTTTTTCACTTCATATGATTCTGTATTTGAGATCAACTACACTTATTGCTTAACAATATTCTTACTAACAATTTACTCAAATGCCATTTAACAGTTATACAACATTCTGAAAAGTCGGATGGCACGATAAGTAAACGTGTGTTGTTTACAGCTGCAATGGAATCGATTAATGATTACTGATACACTTACATGTCCAGTTTTGTTGGTGCACTTCAAAGATGCATTATGACCGAATTCCTTCTTCAATATTCTGTGTAAATAATTCGTCTATGCAAGGTAAAACAACAGTCTATTTATAATGCGATATAAGTGTGGTGACAGAAATGGTCAATTAAATGTTTATTTCAAATATGAAGTGGTAGAGGGACAGAGAGGCAGCTTGAAGGGGCTGCCTCACATCTACATATAAATAAATCCACTGCCACTAGTAATTCTGATGGTCCATGGCTAATTTATTGAAAAACAAACTTTCGATTATGGTATGGACAGATTGAAGTTCCTTTCATCGTGTTAGATGCGTATGTATTCTAGTGTACTTTGTTTCGTCTTTTATCTAGAGTAGTAATAAATTTCTGTACATGACACTTAGTCGTTCAAGTTCTAAATCCTTGTTTTGTAAACCATAAGGGACGTTAAAATTCGATTCATACAGTGACCTTATGATTTTAGTAACTGGGTTCACCGCGACAGAATTCATACAGCATTCACATCACTTTAAATAGTTAGTAGTTATCTCTCGGAGTCAGCGTATTATGTAAGAACATCTCGTTTAAGTTCATATGAGCTATGTTATTTACCAACAACAATGACAAAGTTGATTATGCAATGACATATCCGCCTTGAAATAAGTGCACATTCTTGCCGATCATGAGTAATTACAGATGTGACGGATGTTTGAACTGACTGATATCCCTACCTTTATATAATCGAGCATACATGACAGAGTGATCGTGAGACTATTTATCAGTTGAAGGGTAAACTTACATTATATGGTTTGTAACGATCTGGTATGATACTGTTATAGATCAGTTTTCTAAAATAATAGAAAACAAATGAAAAGAAAGACATGAGGTGAACTGGTACATTTTAACAAATATTCACTTGCACAGTAAAATTAAACATCCAATTTTTACTGATCAGCCATTGATCGTTTGATCAAGTGATACGCATAATTAAATTGTACGCTACTCATAATTTTTTTATGTAACCAGTTCAGTCTGTATGAGTCATTCCGGATTCCACTTATGTGGGCACAACACATATGTTCACATTTATTATTGTAAGTCTGTTTCACTGGCTGATCGTGATTTTACAGGTGATCAATATGGATAACCACAATTCTAATCGGAACTGAGACGCACAATTTCAAAATCTGTGTATACAAATGTAATGATAAATTGATTGCAATATAAATCACTTACTTTAGTAAGTTCAGGCTCTGCATCTGATCAATAGCGAATTTAAAGTAACCGTGTTGATTACATATTAGAGGGTCTTTTACTGCACACAAACCATGGTTTTCATATTCTTGTTTCCTAAAAGTGAACACAGTTGGAAGTATTTCGTACAGTGACCACATGTCAATTGAAGAATACACGATAATGACTTCAAACTGTCCTCGGAAACTAATATTGCGATTTCAATATTTGTTGGAAGTCCCCTCTTTTGAAACATCTGAATGTTGAAGATTAAGCACAAAGTGCCTTATCATTTGCATGCTAATTTGTGTATGTGTGAATTATATTCACAACAATTGTTCACTATTGACATCTGTTCGAAAACACATTGAACATAGAAACGACAGCATGACAGTTTTAAAGAACGTCGATTTAAAGAAATAATACAGGTAGCCTTTGTCATTGTGGTCACACTCATCATTCAACAATGTGTATTACTACACTACTACTACTACTACTACGAAACACACATTTTTAACTGGAGTCCGTTTTTCGAGCCGAAATATCATCACTGCACGGTTTGTTTACTCAAACACATCTCAGATTCACAAACTTCAAACGTATTCATAAGCACAATAATGTTTGCGTTCACGGAGATTGGTTTTGATGCCGGTTCCATTGAAGAATATGGTCAGAAATGTATATCGTCTAATCAACAGCAAACGTTGTGCAGTCGCATAAAGAAATATTCGATGAATTAAATACTATTAGATCTCTTACCAAAATGGAACTGGATTGCTGTAGTTTCTCAAATTTGGCCACAATATTTCTAGATCCGGTCGTAGATCCTGCAATAGAATCAAAGAATAAATTTAAACAATAAATCGAAACAGCCAATCAAGTCGTAACATACTTGACCTGCAAACAAATTTTATTGGCAGCATTATTGAAAACTTCTAAACTTATTCCCACGTAGTGATGATGATCTCTCGGAATGCATAACCTATCCAACTTCAATAATATTTTCTTAGGACAAATGTCTATCATCTCAATCACTGCCATTCAGCGGCGGATTCAAATGCGATTGTCCACTTAACAATCATAGTAGACAGTTGATCAGTACACGAAATTAAAACAGATAACCACTAGGAGTTAGTGAGAGCATAATTCAAATGGCCGAAATATGGATCTGACTCACCTCCAAAATTGTAATATTAAAATTTGACGAGCCACTACAATTTGGTTCTTCATCAGGTGTAATTAGGGGTCTGAAAATAATCACAAACGTAATGCACTATAACTAACCAAACATTTACATTTATTCAATGGCTTGTGTACCTTGGAAAAGTTACCACCCATATTTACCGCTAAACAGTATAAATTCTGTGTGAAACATGTGTATCATTCGGAGTTACTACATCACTGTAGTTGAAAGACGTACACATAGGTGCTCATTTTAGTCTTATCAACCATATAATACTGTTTCACAGCATGTAGTAATGTTGCTGCGGTTATCAGTGAAATTACTGCTCAGATGTGAAACAGTGAAACTTATACCACATTGTAATGTGGAGCGAATCAATGGTCTCCACAATCTGAATTCAATCACCCGCAAGAGGCACTGTAAACGGTGAGCCGATGGTCAGCACTCACTTCATAGTTCGTAAATAATAAATTCAATGTTTTCAAGAAAGCTGTTTGAGTTGTGTGTGCAGCAACGGAATGTTGAAACCTGCAGTAGTTTCAGATGAGCTCTCATTATGAAATCGTAGTGATGGTCATTAGATTAATCATAGCAAGTCAAAGGTTCATAAAGAGATAATATTCAAAAATTTTGCGTGCTATTATCTGCATATATTTGAAAACATTACAATGCACATATTCCATAAATCCGAAATAATCTTACCGAAAACGGTGAATAACGAAATCATCCAATCCTGGAGGTTGAGGAAGCTAAAGAAGAGAATATCAGATATTAGTTACTGAAATGAACAATGATATATGTGAACATAATATGTAATTAGGCTTATCATCATGTGCTATTCAAGTGATTAGATAATTTTCAGATGTGAAAACAGTTGTGTTCAGTCAATTGCGTTCAAAGACTGACCGTTGATAAACACTTGGATTTACCCATATCCAACATAATAGCCCTTAACAGTGAAAATGTGATTGCATATTAACTAAATTTGTTAGAATTACGTTGAATTTCAAATTATCTGTGAGAGCGATATGTCAAATCGACCTGTTTCCGCAGAAATAACATACAGTTGTTATTTCCATGTGTGATGAAATAAAGTATTGCCTTTACAAGTTGGGCGCAACCTGAATAACACAATGCTCAGTACTCGATCAGCGAATCACTCTGATCCATATCCACGAATGTGATTCTGGTGAGCTTTGATTTCTTCGTATATATCTTAATAAAATTCAACTGTAAAGAGTGTATCGATAGATTCACGTTCATGATAAACGGACAACGCTATACGTAAATGAACGGTTCATTACTACTTCATCCCAATTAAACGAGGGGGGCCAAATCACAGAAAATTCGTAGTAGCGAAAGTTCACTCCACTGTATCCCACATGTAAATAGAACACAATTATTGATGCAAAGATTATCAGTGTCCTGCAAAAAAGAGAAAAGAACGTGATCAGGAGTATTCAGCAAATTCGTCTTTAAGGAGCAACGACTGGCTATTCATTTCACAAATAAAGAGTGGTTTATGACATTCACCTGATAATAGTGCTTGTCAAACATATAATGAAAACAAATTTTCGACTCACTGTGATCTCATCATCAATCGAAATCAGATTATGTATTGTGATAACTGAGTACACGATCATTCGAACGCATTTATATATACACTGTATTGTACGTGATTTTCATCAGTTCAAAAAGATGACACGTTCGCAGAATAAGTAGTGCTATGTTGCATAAGGAAACGCAATTTTCTCACATGTTTACATGAAGCACAACACATGATACAATTGTCCTCATTTGGAACATGCATTTTATTGAAATAAAATATTCGTATAATCTCTCTTCTGATCGCTCGATAAAGTCAATCACTACTTGGCCATCCTATGATAAATCACAGTGAAAACTGCTTGATAATTTGAGACAATCCATTTTTAGTCCAATCATGATGAACATGACATTTTCATCATTCACTTGGTATAATATCTAGTAGACTGATGGTGTTCATTCAACTAATGAGATTAAATATGATCTGAAATGAATTTGGTGTCACATTTGATCAATAATTATAGATTGTGCTTTGAGGCCTTTGGGCTAGTTCATATTTGATAATAGAAATCGGATATTCACGTGTGTTTGGAAACATTTTCTGGTGCTACACAAACAATGTCAAGAAATTATTTCACACAGTATGACCATAATTTCTTACGAAAGAAATCGTGAACGACTCGATGTATTGTGATACTGCCAAAAACACAAATACGAGTGTAAATTAGTCTGCAGTTAGATGTTAAAAGTGCTGAAGTTTGTGACGCATCTCTTCTCTAATTTATTATCTGCGCTTCTTATCGGCCATCGAAATACACATTAATATAACAACTGAGGGTTGATCAAATCACTGTGTATTATTCAGTAATGCTGAGTGATAAAAGCACCTCAATCGTGATCACGGAAAATTGTCTCAATTTACAGCATTTGATACTCGGCAAAATCTACATCAGATATCATCTCGACTCGCTATTCAGTAGTTCAGTGTGGAGCAAAGTTTCAAGTGACTAATCGATAAAGCAATGATGATGAAACCATTCATGCCTTGTTAATCACCGATTCACATGTGTGTTTTTCCTCACGTACGTTCTACAAAAGATTATTATTGATCAGGAAAAAATTGCTTGTAATTCAAAATCATTCTTGAAGTCAATACACTATTCTGGAATTAAACACAAAGCAATATCACCGTTTTCAACTTGAACTCTGTGCACAGAACCATTATTTGTTGGGTCTTATTCCACCGCGAGTCGATCATCTAAATTTAACGCCTATGAAATTTCACAACAATTTCGGGTGAAATCAACTTTAAACACTTCCCAGTTGGATGAGTAAGAAACTCCGTGAAGAAGAGAATTCTTCACAGCGAATTGTCTTTATTTCATATTTCTGTCAGTGTCTGTTGATGAAGTTATCATCTTGCTGTTAAGTTGTTGAAGAATCGATCTCTACATTTCATGAATCACCTTTTTTATCCCACTTGATTTCAAAAATTGTGCATATTAGGTGAACGTTACGAAAGCAGGAAATATGGATTCTTACTTCAATTTCAGCTCGGATTTATTCAAAGAATAAAGCCTAAAACTAACGGTCAGTCAACATAATACAAAATAAACGTTCCTTGTTGTACGAACAGGTAATAGATTTGACAATGATGAGTTTCGAAACTGTGTGATCATAACTGATCAATCGATGGAAACATGTAAAATGGTCTGTACTAGTGAGAAAACTGTCGTACAGACAAGCAGCATTAAACTGAGAACATTCAAATGATAATGCAGTATTTCTTCGTTCATTGTGAAATGATTGATGGTCCGATGGATCTGATCTGACCAAAAACATGCATGAAGCAAAGTAAATTCTATCAATGAGTACCACGTGTTGGACTTCATGTAAACTTGTTAAAAAGTCGTGTTTCTTGATGCAACACAGCACGGTAAGTGAGATGATCACATATTTTGCAATCAGCATTATTAATTGCAATATTTGTTCTTTCAACGTGTCACCTTCTAGCACTGATAAACATCACGTACAATACAGTGTATTTATATCACTGTGTTCAAAAGATCGTTAACTCATTTATCATAGTACATCAACTGAATGTGATTGATTATTAGAGCACAGTGAGTTTGACAAAGAAAAAGTTCATCATTATGTTATTGATTGACAACATGAATCGATCAATGTTAGATCAATATTGAAAACCTGAAGGCACTGGATGGCCGTTTTGTTCTATTGTGGGGTTGTGAGGCAGTGGGCGTCTACGAACCTGCACGTGCAACTTGAACCCAGCTTCATTAGTCTCACGCGCGGACTTTTAATCTGAAGACCACTGAGTTAACATCCAACAGGGTTATTATCTATCTTCAACCAATCCACGAAGTGGATACCTGTTTTCAAGTGACATGGATTAACTCTATTGGGCACGGCTTGTCAAGAAATAAGAGTGAAATTAAGGAAGTTAATATTTCAATTTCGAGATTCGAGATTATTAACACCTTGAAGAAAATGTTCTTCAAATTGAGTGAAAGTGGAAAATAGGGTTAATAGAGCAATAATAACAATAATAATAATAATAATAATAATAATGAACGTAGTGTGTGCTACTGATGCCGATAAATATAAATAGTATGTAGCAGCAGTAAAAAGTTGAATTGATAGCAGCAGAAGAAGCATGAAGAGCGATTCCAGAAAGGGAGTAAAGAACCGAGAATTGGAAGAATGAGATAGGATGTGAAGAACAAGGGTGGTGAATTTGCAAATGAGGCATTTAATGTATGTTGTTCTTATTGCGCCAAACAAATAAACCTGTAATTTATGCTTTGAATAAAAGTAAATTAGAGCGGTACTGTCATTTATGTACGTACCAATCAGAGTTTAGACAATAGGTCTTGGATTTTGGCGCGAAATTCATTCATCTATACTTGAATAAATAGAGTTTTGACATTCATGCTGTTATCAGTTGATGATAAAAACCCATAGATCTAATTACTGACCCTAACCTACAATTGTAAGTTTTAATTATCATTCTTCACGTTACTGTACAACATTCATGTAGTCCTAGTTACTAGGTGAACATCCTCGTTCATAGATCGTCCATAATTTTTAGTCTCATCGTAATTATGTTCCATGTATTTAGCAACAAGTACAAAGTACATATCAACTGATTATGATTGGGTTACATTCAGTTCTCGATTTGAACATTGATACAGATGGATGATTATAAGGATTAGTCTATATTAGTTTATTAAGGATATACCTTAATTATTCCTTTTAATCTTCAATGCTGATCATCTAAATCTTTATGTTTCGAAGTTTATTAGCAGATTGATTGTGTTGTGATAAAAAATGAGGAAGTTCATGGAGATTGTAGTAATCTTTTATTTGTTGAATTCATGAGTCAATGCAAGCCAGATCATCATTGAAAACATGGAAGCTCTGGATAGCCGTTTCGTCCTATCGTTGGACTCCTAACCAGTGTGCGACTACGATCCCGCACAGGGGATACGGAACCTGGACTTTCGGTCTCACATGCGAACACTCAACCTGTAGACGACTTATCTGCTATCCAATGGTGTTAATGTCCAACTTCGATCGATCCATGAATGATTGCGCAACCATTCATTCTTTTTTCTGTTAATTAATTCTGTGATAATTATTTAGAAGGTAATAATTACGCTGAACATATAGAGTGTCTTAGTATGATGTTTGGTAAAGGACAAAACATGAAGCTTTAAAGAAGAAATACAAAATGAACTTTTATGAATGGATATACAATAACAGCGTTAGAAGAAACAAACAAGAATCAAATGTATGAAGTGATCACGAAAGTTGTCTTGCAAGTTGTTCCGGTTACTACTTAATACACTTCACAGTAGTATAAATCTAAAATTGAAAATCATTTATGTGATGAGCACAAACTTGAGTAATAAATAATGTGATGTGACGAATGCTGTGAACGTTATTTCGATTGCACGATGATTGAAAGATTTCAATGGTTGTTTCATTTGTGTTGATTCGTGATGTCAAATTAATAGTTCAGCTTGATAGTTTCCTATTTCTACCGTAATTGCAGTACAACTTATTTTGAGACACTGAATACGGAGAGATTTGTTAGTGAAAAATACTCCAAGTACTAAATAGTGTGTAATCAACTGAAGTGTAATTACTTCGTGTTATTGCCCAGACACCATGTTTCTATTCGTTAAACAGAAACTATGTTGTCAATGGTATTTTGAATGAAACGTCTTAGTTAAACTTAATCATAATAGAACCTTAGATGATTTATGCATTAGTTGTTTTTTGTATTGAAACACAACTTACATGAAAGTTTTGAAGTGAATAGACGAAATGGCATGAGGTTTGGGACATTGTACCAGAACCTATGGACAAATTGAAAATGATCACGTCTGGAATGGTCTACAGAAGATTTTAAATTAACGAACTCATTAGTGATATGAACATTGGTAACATAAAAGTCATCTCAAAACACATTAGAAATTCACTTGATATGAGAAAACACAAATATTTATGAATTCGAAATTTTCTATCACTAAAACATCGTTTTCATATTCATGTTTCTCAAAATGGGTCATTGGAGTATAAAGAAGACATGAAACGTAAACAATTCATTATCAATTGAAATCATGAACCGGTGAATTTTAGACCATCGTTGAGAACCTGGAAGCAATGAACAAACGATTGTTTTGTGCAGTGTAAAAATATTTCTAAGAATGTCTGTGTATATAGCTAATTATGTCATTTTCGCATCTGAATGTCTCAGCCTTTAATATTCAATCAGTAAGAATAAAGAAAGACATGGTGTGTTTGGGAACGGAAGGTGTTTAGTCAGTTCTAATTCATTTCTCTTCAACTCTATTGCGTATTGTTTTATACTACTACATAATATTCATTAAATAGTTGCATTGCTGATAATGTTTACGTTCGATTAGATGGTGGTTGGAAGTAGTCAACAGGAAACCCTGGACCCGGGTTTCGTGCTTCTTGTCACTCGTCAGCAAGGCGTACCTGAAATCTTTGAGGGAACTAGGGCTCCCTGGCGGATTCGATCCCGTGTTACTCTGCTTCACAGTCGGAGACTTTACCACTGAGCTATCCTGGGCAGCGACATCTAATAATTAGCTTGTCAAATGTATTCATGGGTCATTTAAATCTCGACACATATACGTTCACGTGCAACAGCTCGTTGTCTCATGCATCATTATGTGTGACAGGGCACTGAGTCACAATAAAACACATAGTGTCTTATCATACTTATATATCTTTCTAACATTCATCATTGGTTCTTTTGCAATTCTGTGCAAAGTGTATATCATTTTATTTATGAATTTGTCGACAGCGTTTTTGGTTGAGATCTCCATGCTCAAGTTCACAGACTAATTCCCAAGCTTATCAGAATGTCATGAATTCATTGGAATTGTGATATAAAATGCATGCATTACGATTAGTGGTGTAAATGGTGATTAGGTCTTGTAAAATCAGATGATAATTGGAATTGACAGGCGAAAATGTTTCACTGTTTCATAAATATTATTTTGATTAATACAAGCAAATTTGATGATAACAAATGACACGGAGACCTTCATTTTAATGCGTTTATTCTAATATTTATGTGAACAAATAAATAATGGTACGAAGGTTGCAGCATATATGCAGCACACTTCATCATCCGATTTGCGTGAGTGTTGGAATACTGCCCAGACAACCAGACGGACCCAGGTGATTTTCTTGTAGAGTCACTATCGGAAACTTTAACCTACTAGCCTAATCCAAAATACAGTGGAACAACTTTAGAACGTGCAGTCGCATTGCAGCCGGTGACCGAAAATAGGTCTTTACGTCATTTGTTCCCTCATGATTATGAAGCCCCTGTACACCATTGGTTTGGAAATGGGATTTTTTGACACTTTATATCTTCTCATGTATTCTGAGACACTAAAGTAGTTCAACATTGTGCACTTCTAAATCTTTAGTGAACTTGAATGCAGTGATTATTTTCATAGTTTTGACTGATTAAAAAACGTTTAATTGATCAAGAATTAGTCACGTGTTAACTTAATTACAAAGTTGTGCTTATTAAACTAACTTCGCGAATTATGTAATAAGTAATTATATAACTGAATGAGTCGCAATACTTAATAATTATTCCACTGTATACCACATGTTCTGATCTTCCTTCTCCTTACGTTAACGTTTAATACTAATCCTGATACACAATACGTTGTGGTCACAAGTTAAGTTTCAGAATAATCTTTTGATGTTCTATGCAATACGATCTGGACATTCTACATGGCAGACAAACTAGTAGTTAGATGGCTGAAACCATGACGTACGAAGCAAATGTGTTCAACAACTCCATGTTTTCCATGATGATCTAGCTTCAACCGACTCATGAATTCAACTAATAAATGTGATGCTTTTAATCAAACTGAAACCAACCAACCAACTAATAAAACATCAGTCGTCGAGTGTTTGGGATTTCGCTTACAGCCCGTCCTGTTAGCACGGGTTCTAAGACAATCTAATCTGTTGTCACTCGGTGTGCATAAGATTTAATGAGCTTATTGTTATTTTTGTTCGATTTTCAACAATGCCTGAAAATTGAAATCAATTGCTATTTAATTCACAAACCAAAGTATATCTTTCACAGTTTGTTCTAACTTCTAGCTTTGTGCCCTAATAATATGTGAACGTAATGATACCATCTGTTGAGAACAGTGAATTTTCGATCGGACAATTATCGGTCCTGTTTCATGTCTAATGCAGACTCCTTGAGTCCAGAACACAAATCTCCGACTCTGCACTATGAGTCATGTATTTCAAACGTGCTGGGTTTATTTACAAACCAAACATACTGCATCGTCTCGTAAAATAGGACATATCCTTTTGTACAAGATCTAGCTAAATGTGGCTATGAATGGGGCAGTCTGTAAGTGACGGATTAGGTATAACTAATTAACGGTAAACTGTACAGTAATTGTCTATGGGTCGAAATGAAGCTTATAATAAGAGGAACATGAATGTGCATAGTTCGGTTGCTTAACAATTATACTATAAAATTATATGTATCACATTATTTCGCAAAAAGATAACGAGTTTTAACACACATATTCCTAGTCAGGATATGACTGTTCATAAAAATTAGAACCACATTTGATAAATCAATAAAGTGATAATTGAATTATTTCTTACATTAAGTTTAAGTAACCCTTTTACCGTACTGCCTATTTAGAAAACTACACTAAATATAAACGTTGCAATAGTAGGTTTTTCTGTCAAGTAAAATAACCAATTCTGACTAAATATATGAAGTACAGTGTCAGTGCATCCATCCATTGGTTGAAGAAAACGATCAGGATGTCTAAATATCTGGACTAATTTTTCATCTCATCTAGATATCTTGACAAGTTATCTATGTTTGTTTCTTTTGATACATCATTATGTCAATTAACCGCCAACTTGTTCGGGTGAATTTGTGAAAAGTGTACGACCTTTCGCTGTACAAGTTAAGAATGCGAAATCAGAGATACCGTGCTTACTGGCAATGTACATCTATTCCTGAACTGATAATATCTAACTGGTAACTGCTCAATATTTATCTTCGGCATCCATCAATAAATAAGAAGCATAAAGTCGTCAAAAATACGTTTTACTGAGAACTCCATATTTCACGGAAAATAGAATATTGAGTAATGCCATTTTTGTTAACAATAACACACACAATGATTCACGAGAATAAGGATGTATGATTGTTAAACGAAATAAGTTCAACAAATAATCTGGAATATTGAGAAGACATATGTTTAATCCTGATGTATCTGCTGTTGATCATTCACATCTTATCACCCGTCATATTTTTGCATATCAGTTTATCTAAGAAACTTTAGACATTCGCAGCTTGACGTAGATTGATGAATAATTAAAATGTCGAAGGTTTTATACGCGTTGGTTAGAAATATATCACGGGTTCTGTCGAATCGATGGTTTGTTTTGGCAGATAAGATTTAATCAATTATCACCAATGTCAATGATATTGAAAACGTTTTAAGCAAACGTGTCTCGATAGAGTTCATTTAAAATGTTCATAGGAGTGGACACACAATTAAAATTATGGCTAACAGATGCACTACTGGTTTACTGAAACTATATCAGTGAACAGATGTGTTTGTTATATTCAAAAAAGATGACTAGTGATGTATGTAATGAGACAAATAAAGAATAAGAAGATTACATATATACTGCTATGTTTGCGAGATAAGGATATTACCATGAACAAGGGAGCGAAATGAAAATCAGAAACACAATAACAGGAATAGGTCAAGCTGTTTCTCAAAGTAAGTCCATTTTCAACAGATTATTTTTGATGTTTGCGAAACACAGATACAAATACAAAGCAGGAGCAGGTTTGCGTCTTGTAAGTGCAAAACTGTCATTGGAGCAGCAGCTACGACGTATCTGGATTCTGGCAGACATGTAAAGTGCGTTTACGTCCCAGATTCGCCCATCGATTTCTTCATCTATTCTGTCATTTGATCGAATCGTAAACATCATTGTTGATTTTTATCACGATCGTGATGCTGGTGTTACATTTGATATTTGAATTTCGCGTTAAGATAATATATTAATCTCTGATTTTTACGATTAGTCGTGCAAGACAGTATCAGCCACTACTTAGAATACCGGGTCAAAGTGAGTTATTCGCATGTCGGTATTTAATTATTCTAAAGAACTCACATCATTGCTTGTTTGCTCAGACGCTCCGGTCATCAGGGCCAACATTTGTTAGATGATTATCCAATATTAAATACACATTATCTGTGTTTCAGTCTGATTATGAATACTCAGACTGAATTCTTTAAGCCTATAACCATCTTGAACGGTAAATGCGAACGATTCTGGCTTTAATCATTCACATGAGATCAAGTCGAAGCTCCGTTTATCATCATCAGTATACATTGACAAACATCTAGTGACATTAATATATGGCTATTTTGTCGATTGGACCACAACCGAAGGCTAAGTGAGTGATGTTGCGAAACTGTAATAACGTCCATCTTATTTATCTTAATGAGACTGTCTGTATTCTGAAGTTAGTTTGGCAGGCAAGACAATGTTACATGTACAGGTAATGAATGTGGGATTGCCGAAAATCAATTCAACAAGTTGATGCAACTGAACAAAGTAATTAATTACAATTTCGGATGAGATGAAATGTTGAGACATGGTTCTCAAACATGAGTCGCTCGTCAGAACTGGTCAGATGAGACTTCATTTATTGTTTTGTGTTTCTTGGTAATCAGCCAGGCTACTAGATTGTGAAATTCAATTTTTTCTATTTGTCCACTTTT
>CAMPQF010000013.1:0-24914 GCA_946903255.1 Schistosoma spindalis
ATGGAACTCAAAACAACTATCAATCAATATCAAAGTGAAAATCATCAATATGAAAGTCAATACAGTTCAACTTGGAGAACTACCGCAACCATCATCAAGAGAGTACACGTATTTATAAACAATAGTCCACACAAGATACTCAATGTCCAATGACCGGATACCATCAGCAACAGCGTACTGTGGGAGAGAATAAAACCAACTTCCAGCTGAAGAGGAAATGAGGAGAAGACGTTGGATGTGGACAGGATATACATTACAGAAATCATCAGACTGCACCACAAGTTAAGCACTAACTTGGAATCTTGGAGGGAAATGGAAAAGCGGAAGACCACAGAACACATTATGTCGGGGAATGGGAAGCAGATATGAAAAGAATGACTAGCAACTGGAAAGAGGTGTAAAGGATTGCTCATGTCAGAATTGGATGAAGATTGCTGGTGAGCGGTGTATGCTCCTCCATGAGGAGTAACAGGCGTAAGCAAGTCATATCATTAAACTAACGTTATTTCTATAAGTTAGAAATATATAAATAAATAAGATAGGTTATATTCAAGTGCATCAACTTACATTGGACTAACTGGAAATCTTGGAACTTCGATTCGTTTCGGAATGTGTGTCACTAAGCTGAAACGAAAATAGAAACACTTAAGATGTATATACAAACAGTTAATTGTTTTAAACATTAGATTTCTGGAGATTGTTGAGATGATCCAGGAAATTTCTCGCAAAATACACGCAAGGATCAGGAAACATTAAGAAACATTTCAACCAATCAGCGTTCACTTGGAGTTTAGCCAGAAAACATCAAGGATGTGAACCGCCACATGTTGAGGTTCTGATTGGCTGATTGCCTTACTGTTACTATGTTTAGTAGCATTCTAGAATCTTCGAGAAACCCAAGGACATTTAGAATATTATAAAATCCCTATGTTTTCTGCATTAAAATGAACCTTGGAGTAAAGTACTTTCCACATACTTTGCGCCTTCTTTCTTATGTTCAGGTCGCTGTATAGTTCTAGCTTGTGGGGTTACAAGAATAGCTTAGGAACTTAGTATAGCGTTGAAATTCGCAAGACTTATCAGAGATTGTTTCAATCATAGATTGACTTTAATTAAATAATCATCGTAAACAAGGAATCATTGGAAAGATGTTTCATTCTGTTATAGAACTTCACAGAGATACCTATGTGTATTATGCCTAGTTAAAAACTAAATGATAACATATACAGTCATAATAATCAATAAGTTAATGTAAGCTACTGTTGGTAGCCATAATGGTTAGGTCATTTTATAAAAATTTGTTTTTTTATTTTTTTATTCTCCTCCACATCGGGTAATAGACTTAATTCAGTAAGTAACTAAGTAAGGTCAACTATCTTAACATTCGATTGGTGTTAACAGTTATTGACAATGTCTTATTAGTCACATACAAACTACCTATGACACTAATGTCTTCATGATCAGTTTATGATACAATCTCATTTGAATGTTGATAATTTTGTAAAGTTATGCAACGTATATTTATTTAACTAATAAACTATCATATTACAGTTACGGTTCATATTACATGTACCTATATTAACTATCGCTCTGGTTGTTAGGAGAAGCATCGACCTCGTAACTTTCAGATAATCTCAGCATTCATCATGAGACCTCATAATTGTTCTGAATGAAGATTCTTCAACTCAAAGGTCAAAGTTTAAATAGTTTAAAATATTTATTGTAGTTAGCGTCTTTTTTTTTTATGAAGGTTGTTTTCTACGGGATGGAGCCGCTAACTCCACCCTCATCGTTCATTCAGGCTTTGAACTGAAACTAACTCTAGACAAGCTATAGGTAACCTATGTTCCTCTAAAAGAGATAACAGGCGTAAATAAGTGTTTTGAACTTTTATCTCAACTTCACAAGTTAAATTATGTTAAACATTTGTATTCAGCTGATGAGAAACCATGAAATAGATTGATGAATTTCATTTATTCTTGAATTACATAAATTTTTCAAGTGATCTAGCTGTCCTATTATGGGACTCCTCAGCAGTGCACATCCACGACCTCGCCCCCTGCTAGATTCGAACCCAGAACCTACTGGGTCCACAAAACCCCTTCTGATAATAATCAACATATGCTCACTAGTGACTGGCTTCAAAAGGTATATCCTGGAGTTCTAGTGAGAAGTAGTGACCAGTGGAGTTCAACCAGGTCTGTTGTGGGATAGTAAGTCACTGAAGACAATGGTGGATGTGTCACTCAATTTCGTGGATTGATTGAAGTTAGACATTAACACTGTTGGATGCTCGCGCGCGAAGCCAGTAGGTCCTGGGTTCGAATCTCGCAGCGGGCGAGGTCGTGGATGCGCACTGCTGAGGAGTCCCATACTAAGGCGAAACGACCTTACAGTGCTTCCAGGTTTTCCATGGTGGTCTAGCTTCAACTGACTCATGATCTTAATCATTGAAATTACTACCATCTCCACAAAACCCCTTCTGATAATGATCTAGCTATATTTACTTTTATTTTGTTTTAATGGTAAACTTTCTGATTATGTTGCTATTGGATACGACCTAAATGATATGTTGTTTTAATATTTCAAATATTTAACTAATAATTTAGTGTACCATCATATTCTATTTATGCCATCATGTAAATAATCTCATTTTAATAATAACATTATTTAGTTCTTGATTGAGACCACCATGTAAAAACCTGTAAGTATTAGACGACTGTTTCGTTCTATTGTAGGACTCTTCAATAATACACATCTAAGATTTGAACCCAACACCTATTAATCTCACACAGGAACGCTTAACCTCTAAACCACTAATCCCACAAAACATCTAAAGATAATAATAATATTTAACCTCAATCAATCTATGAGACTGAAAGATCCGTGGATTCGAATCCCTCAAATGGAATCGTGAATGCACACGGTTGAAAAGTCCCACAATAGAACGAAACATTCATCCAATACTTCCAAGTTTTCAATAATAATAATCTATTATCAAATCAATTTATGATCTCAATCAATAATTTAATAATCTTTACAATTTTATATTTAGTTCATGGAAAACGACATTATTATCATACAAACCAATATAGTATAGAAGAAATCACATATAAACGAATTATACCACATGGTTATTGTATCAAAGATGATTTGAATTGGAAACCACATTATTTACCATTGAATCCAATTTATTCAAAGTATAATTAATTGGATTATTTAAATCCATAATAATCAATTGTAGTCATGGATTAGATTGGTCATCAAAATTACGTTCTATCAGAGCATATAAAGATGAAAATAGAAATAATGAAAATATTTGGCCAGAATATTCAAGTCATATAAGAACATATTCAAGTAATTAAAATATATGGAATATAATGAAATATTACTATGAATATAGAATTGAAATGTCATGGAATAAGTCCAGAATGGTTCATTTATACAAATGGATATATTCATGGAAAGAAATGTTTATTTAATGGAATACATCAACGTAGTATTTATTGTATATCAGAATATAATTTATATGATGAGTTTACGCATAAAAGACAAAGTAAATTATGATAGTTTATAGTTTATATTTGTAATATAATCAATCGATTTCAGTAGTATAATGTTATCTGGATAGAGATACATATTAAAGATGTTTCTATTAAATGAATACATTGTAAGAACAATGTGAAGATAGGAATGATTGATAGATTTTAAACTATCGGATATTAGTTTTTCATCTCTGGTTTATTGACAATTATTGTATTTCAACGGCTATTTCGTTCTATTGTGAGACTAATCAACAGTGCATGTCCACGATCCTGCTTCGAGAGATTCGAACCAAGGATCTATCAGTGTCGCGTGAGAACGTTTAAACACTAGTACACTGAGGTGGTCGGCATCCAACAATGTGAATGCGTAACATCAATTAATCCACAAAATTGAGCGACATATTCACCTTTGTTATCAGTGAGTTAATATCTCATAACAGACCCAGTTGAACTCCATTAGTCAGTGTTTCTCACTAGAACTTCAGGATATATGTCTTGAAGCCAGTCACTAGTGAGCATATGTTGATTCATATCAGAAGGGGTTTTGTGAATATTATAGTAATTTCAATGGTTGATATCATGAGTCGATTGAAGCTAGACTACAATGGAAAACCTGTAAGCAGTGGACGGTCGTTTCTTCCTATTGTGAGACTCTTTAGCAGTGCGTGTCCACGATCCTGCATCGAGAGATTCGAACCAAGGATCTATCAGTCTCACGCGCGAACGTTTAAACATTAGAACACTGAGGTAGTCGGCATCCAACAATGTGAATGTCTAACATCAATCAATCCACAAAATTGAGCGACATATTCACCATTGTTATCAGTGAGTTAATATCTCATAACAGACCCAGTTGAATTTCAGGATATACCTGTTGAAGCCAATCACTAGTGAGCATATGTTGATTCATATCAGAAGGTGTTTTGTAAATATTATAGTAATTTCAATGGTTGATATCATGAGTCGATTGAAGCTAGACTACAATGGAAAACCTGTAAGCAGTGGACGGTCGTTTCTTCCTATTGTGAGACTCTTCAGCAGTGCTCATTGTTTAATTGAACCTTCATTTAATAAAAATGACTTGACTAGATTGTTTGAAATGTATAGCACAAATAAATCACATTTTACTAAAATCCTTTACATACTATTAGTTTACATTTCAGAATACATTATTTGACTAATAGTCTAATAAGGGAACAGTATTGAAATGAATTACAAAAAAGAAGAATTGAAATTCACTTGATATTGTTTTACTTGAATCTTCCCATTGATGTTTAGCACTGCAATTGATCAGTCTCTCATATTGGCATATATGTGCATAGTGTGCGTATTGCCTCGATATTGCGTTAATTGACAAGCATTATAAGCAAAGATGGATAGTGGCTAGCAGTGGAATGCAGTTTGACGCGCGTTTCGTCCTATTTGGGACTGGTCAGCTGGATGTACCTGCATCTCAGAGTTGATGTTCACTGTGGGACTCGAACCCAGTACCGTCCGCTTCAAACGCCATCGCGTCATCCACCTAGCTACTGAGTCCTGATAGCCACTTGCTTGTGCAATCGGGTGAAGTGTAATTCACTTGATATTGTTTTACTTGAATCTTCCCATTGATGTTTAGCACTGCAATTGATCAGTCTCTCATATTGGCATATATGTGCATAGTGTGCGTATTGCCTCGATATTGCGTTAATTGACAAGCATTATAAGCAAAGATGGATAGTGGCTAGCAGTGGAATGCAGTTTGACGCGCGTTTCGTCCTATTTGGGACTGGTCAGCTGGATGTACCTGCATCTCAGAGTTGATGTTCACTGTGGGACTCGAACCCAGTACCGTCCGCTTCAAACGCCATCGCGTCATCCACCTAGCTACTGAGTCCTGATAGCCACTTGCTTGTGCAATCGGGTGAAGTTCAATTCACTTGATATTGTTTTACTTGAATCTTCCCATTGATGTTTAGCACTGCAATTGAATCAGTCTCTGATATTGGCATATGTGCAAACTCTGTGTATTGCCTCGATATTGCCTTAATTCATTGATCAATTACAATACTAAACATCAATATGAAGATTCAAATTAAACAATACCAAGTGAATTTAAACCACCTCATTGCACAAACTAGAGGCTATCAGGACTCAGTAGCTAAGTGGATAATATGATGATGTCTAAAGTAAATGGTACTGGGTTCGAATCCCGGAGTGAACATAAAACCTGAGATGCAGGAACACCCAACTGACGAGTTCTAAATAGTACGAAACGTGCGTTATGGATTCTATAGCTAGCTACTATCCATCTTTACTTATGAAGTAGTTTGTTTTAGAAATCCAGTAAAAACATACAAAAGAATTAAAAATTAGTAGTGGCCCACATAAAGCTAGTTGTATAGGATCATTGTAAAAGAATGGTACTAAACTATTCATGCTGAATGAGCACATGGGCTCCATTATCCTGCGGGAACAAGTGGCGTATGAACCAATCGTTGGTCACCGGCTGGCTACCATGGGACTGCATCTCCTTACGATGCTCCACTGCCTTGTGGATCAGATCTTCAGGTCAAAGGTTCGGAATGTGGTCCCCTAAGAAAACCACCTGCTTCGGTTTAGGCACCCGAGCAGTATCACAGCCTACACACATATCCAATGAGATCTGTGTGGTGCATATGTATTTGGTGCCTTCTTGTACCGATATCTATGTGTTAAAATATCAATAATAAGCAAACACTTTAAATTTTCAAACTTACAAACTATATTGTTTTATCAAACTTTGTAAATACAAATGACATTCACATTTGAATTACCATATTACACTACCGTTTTGATTCTCGCTCTTCTAAGAGTCACTTTTGTTGATACAAGCCTATGTTGATGTACACCATTTTGTATGGATTATTATATCTTTTTATCAAATATACCATGTTACATATAATTTTCCTTCTAGAGAATATAGTTAGATTCTGCAGAATCTTACCTCTCAAAATGAATGCAATTATTCAGTCTCTTATTGGTATAGGTGCATCCTGTGCGAACTGTCTCAATATTGCCTAAAGTCACAAGCTTTTTAAGTAAAGATGGATAGTGGCTAGCAGTAGAATCATATGCAGGTATATCCAGCTGACAAGTTCCAAGCAGAACGAAAAGCTCATCCTGGACCCCACTGCTAGCTACATAATGAGTCCTTGTTGGTATCTGTATTTGTTTTGTATATATCTAGTGGATGACTTCCGGGTATTTGAATCGATAAATAATAATTCCATGTTTCGTTGTAAATATAAATATATCTAGCCAACAGCTACCTAATTAAGATGAATTGTATGACTTAGATTCAACAGTTAACTACTAACAAAGATATTATTTATTTATCAATTTAGGTGTTGTGGAGATTGCCAAGTTTTTAAACATGATATGAGTTTCAACGATTAAGATCATGAGTCAGTTGAAGCTAGACCACCAATATGAAAAACCTGGAAGCACTGGACGGCCGTTTCGTCCTACTATGGGACTCTTCAGCAGTGCGCATCCACGACCTCGCCTCCTGCGAGATTCGAATCCAGGACCTACTGGCTTCGCGCGCGAGCATCCAACGGTGTTAATGTCTAACTTCAACTAATCCACGAAATTGAGCGACACATCCACCATTGTCTTCAGTGAGTTACTATCCCACAACAGACCTGGTTGAACTCCACTGGTCACTACTTCTCACTAGAACTCCAGGATATACCTCTTGAAGCCAGTCACTAGTGAGCATATGTTGATTATTATCAGAAGGGGTTTTATGGAGATTGTAGTGATTTCAATCATTAAAATCATGAGCACTGCTGATGAATCCCATAATAGGACGAAACAGCCGTCCAGTGCTTCCAGGTTTTCCATGGTGGTCTAGCTTCAACTGACTCATGATCTTAATCATTGAAATTACTACAATCTCCACAAAACCCCTTCTGATATGAGTTGCTTATCAGATCAACTATTACCGTTTAAGGTTAAAAATAATGGGAAGAAAACGAGTAATGAAGTTGAATTGTTATTTGTAATATAACCCATTACATTCGGACATGTATTGGTACTTGTTTTTTTTATTTTTTTTTAATTCTCAATGAATACTTAGGGGATACTATAGACCAACATAATGGTATATTTAATCCAATGAAACCAGGAGATAAAAGTTATGGTTCTGTAGAATATTCACCAAATTTTTATAAAATTAATTCATCTGTTCCAAAAGTTCAATTTGGGTAAGTTTATCAATGAAATGTTATGATAATGTATAGTGTCGGTTGATTATTATGTTAAGCTCATATACCCTTTATTCTAGCTTTCGGACAGTTCAATCTATTCATTCTACTTGAGTCACATTCTAACTTTGTTCATTATTCACTTATCAATGTCTTGACTGTTTTTATATAAGCCCGTAGGCCTGCGTACACTTCCTATCCCATTACTCATCATATGTCCTGACCGTTGTTGCTACCTTGACGTGGTGGTCGGGCTTGCCTATCGTGATGAAGCAACTGAGCTATACTGGCTGGAATAACCGTTCCTCAAGGTCCTACCATGCCAGACAGGTCGATTGAAGAGCGGTAAGACTAAAAGCAACAAAACCAAGGTCCGAAGGCGAAGTCGTACTGCTGACTGTACAGAGATGTGACAGCAGTAAGGTGTTTCCTTCAGACAACCAGCGTGACAGCGATGCTGCCTTCTCAAAAGGAGGGTTGGGGTTAGAAAAGGTCGACCCTAAAAATGCACACCTCGCCTTATCCCACGGATATCCGTCTCCGGCGGTAAGGACTCAACAAGTACGGAGCTAACACAAAAATCACTCATAAAAAGGTCGTGTGTGACCGACCTCAAGCAGCTGTCCCTTGGGCACTGCGGTCACGCTCTCAGGTCACTATGATCAACTCTAATCCAATTTCCTTTTCAGGTACCTCCAGAAGACTGATATGTCTATAACTTATTTTGTATGCTTATAAATATTGATTTAACGCTTGGTTAAATAAGAGTTGGCTTACTCGTCAACTCCACTGCGCTTGTCGTTTTGCTTCGTTTCTATTCCATTCGCTTCAAATACAAAATAGATGTATCCAAAAGTTCATTCTCATTATTTGACTTATTTCATTTTGTTATTGACTAATTCGATTTAAGTCGATGATTATATACGAGGATAAGGTGCATATATATATATATATATATTTCCATAACGATCATTTATACTATCTATTTGGAGTTAGATCTCGGGTCACTAAAGTGGAGAGCCCTTCGACAGTATCGTTCAATCTAAATGATTATACAAGATAACGGGCCCCACAAATGAATGAATATCACGTTGTATCAGGAAATGATGTTGTTTTTTTTTGATAAACAAAAAGAACTGAAGACCATAGGGTTCTAACTAAATGATCTAAAAGTTAAGAGAGCTCTGCATACCTGATAGTTGTAAGTATTATTTCTGAAGTTGTAAGCTTACATTGCAAAAAACACTCCTATACTATAACAAAACATCATTCATACACTCCCTGGTTTCAAATGGTACTCTAAATAATGTTAATCTAAGTCGGAAACGTTCTCACATAGCCACGTGCATACAACCAATGACAGAGAAGTCCTACTTAATACCTCGTGGTGGAAGTATTGTTTACAAAATTGAGAAGACATCAAGTGAATGTTCATCGGCTTTAATCAGGTTGGTGGACATGGAGGACGCACCTAGGGGAGTTGAAAAACCCTGATTCCAAATCAATGGTGCATATGGGTTGGCTTCAGTATTCTGAAGAAACAAATGGCGTATGAACCAGTTGTTGATCACCGGTTACCGTGGGATTGTATCGCCTTATGTTGCTTCACTGCCTTGTGGATTAGACCTTTAGGTCTAAGGCTCTGGGTGTAGTACCCTAAGAAAACCACCTGCTTCTGTTTGCGCACCCTTGCAGTATGCCAGATCATACACAAATCGAATGATTTATGTCGTGCATATGTGCATATGAATGATGGCCAAAGTGTATGTATAATATGAAAAAGATCAAATAACCTAATTAATTAGGACATACTCCAATTAGTTGTAACTTAATAAAGAATAAAGAAACAAATTTTTATAAAATGACCTAAGCATTATGGCTACCAACAGTAGCTTACATTAACTTATTGATTATTATGACTGTATATGTTATCATTTAGTTTTTAACTAGGCATAATACACATAGGTATCTCTGTGATGTCCTATAACAGAATGAAATATCTTTCCAATGATTCCTTGTTTACGATGATTATTTAATTAAAGTCAATCCATGATTGAAACAATCTCTGATAAGTCTTGCAATTTGAACGCCATACTCGATTCCTAAGCTATTCTTGTAACCCCACAACCTAGAACTATACAGCGACCTGAACACGAGAAAGAATGCGCAAAGTATGCGGAAAGTACTTTACTCCAAGGTTCATTTTAATACAGAAAACATAGAGTTTTTATAATATTCTAAATGTCCTTGGGTTGCTCGAAGATTCTAGAATGCTACTAAACATAGTAACAGTAAGGCAATCAGCCAATCAGAACCTCAACATGTGGCGGTTCACTTCCTTGATGTTTTCTGGCTAAACTCCAAGTGAACACTGATTGGTTGAAATGTTTCTTAATGTTTCCTGATCCTTGCGTGTATTTTGCGAGAAATTTCCTGGATCATCTCAACAATCTCCAGAAATCTAATGTTTAAAACAATTAACTGTTTATATATACATCTTAAGTGTTTCTATTTTACTTTCAGCTTAGTGACACACATTCCGAAACGAATCGAAGTTCCAAGATTTCCAGTTAGTCCAATGTAAGTTGATGCACTTGAATATACCCCACCTTATTTATTTATATATTTCTAACTTATAGAAATAACGTTAGTTTAATGATATGACTTGCTTACGCCTGTTACTCCTCATGGAGGAGCATACACCGCTCACCAGCAATCTTCATCCAATTCTGACATGAGCAATCCTTTACACCTCTTTCCAGTTGTTAGTCATTCTTTTCATATCTGCTTCCCATTCCCCGACATAATGTGTTCTGTGGTCTTCCGCTTTTCCATTTCCCTCCAAGATTCCAAGTTAGTGCTTAACTTGTGGTGCAGTCTGATGATTTCTGTAATGTATGTCCTGTCCACATCCAACGTCTTCTCCTCATTTCCTCTTCAGCTGGAAGTTGGTTTTATTCTCTCCTACAGTAGGCTGTTGCTGATGGTATCCGGTCATTGGACATTGAGTATCTTGTGTGGACTATTGTTTATAAATACGTGTACTCTCTTGATGATGGTTGCGGTAGTTCTCCAAGTTGAACTGTCTTGACTTTCATATTGAAGATTTTCACTTTGATATTGATTGATAGTTGTTTTGAGTTCCATGTGTTCTTCAATTGTACGAACGTTGCCCTTGCTTTGTCAATCCACAGCTTTATCTCTGCCTCACATCTTCCTACTTCGTCCATGATGCTTCCCAGATACGTGAAACTTTTCATCTCTTCCAGAATTTCTCCATCAGGTGTGATTGCATTGATGTTTTCCGTGTTTTATTTGAGGATCTTGCTTTTTCTTTTGTGTATGTTGAGGCTTACTGATGCAGTGGCTGTTGCTACATTAGTTGTCTTCATCTGCATTTGTTCGTGAGGGTATGGGATAGGAGAGCTAGGTTATCTGTGAAGTTCAAATCTTCTAATTAGTTCTGAGCTGTCCATTGTATTTCATGTTTCTGCTCAGATGTCGAGGTCTTCATAATTCAGTCAATCAACATAAGAAAGAGGAAGTTGGAGAGTAATCAGCCTTGTCTGACTTCGGTCTTTTAATGATATGATACTAGTGATTTAAGAAAACTAGTATTGTAGTGAATGATAGCTCAGTCAGGGAAGAACAAGTACATTGTTGAATGTGAAATCATATGGTAGGCTTAATAAAATATAAAAATCATACATTAAATACATTATTCACACATTTCTAAGTGCTAGGCATGTCACTCCAGTGTTACATACTACTTATAACTATTACCATAAGTAGCATATTTTCATGTAGAATAACATGACATTTCAGGTACCATTTAGAACCATGTAACTGAGTGTATATAGAAGTAGGATTATAATGAATCATTCCTCATATGAATGTTTCTTTTTTCTCTTTTTTTTTTGAATTCTCTTTTTCGAACTATAAAGTGTACAATCAACTAAGCATGAATTTAATCAAGATTTAACATTAATACATAAAGAATTACGTGAATTGAATGAATGGAAACCGGCTCCAACTTTAACTGAAACTATATCGTCTGTGAAGTTTTCAAAGAAGTAGTTTTAATAAATGTTTATATACAATTATATGATATACATTACCAGTAATTATTTTAAAATACGTATACATACATCTGGATTATACATGAGAAGTGGAAAATACACTGGGTGACTGAAAACGAAATCAATGTCAAGGTTCATAAGGTGGTCAGTGTAATAAGTAAACAGTCTTCAGGTAGGTAGGAGAAGCCAAACCAAAACGTGCCATCAGTCCAAGTAGTCACTAACTCCTAGTCTTAGCCATGTTGGTAGATGCAGATTACTTGGTTGCGGTCCGCATGACTATCGTAACCAATGGTTGGAGACTGTGTGTGAAACATAGCTCAGAATCGATCACAATGGTATAGTTGTATACACTATCTGTCTCCTCTTCAACTATGAGATTAAAATCGCTTCATATGTTTCTTTCTACGAACCAATTCTTCCTTTCTATACTATCACTTTACATACAATCTTTCTTTTATATATTATCACCACTGAATTGATTACTTCTGTGAATTCGTTGTTCATATTGTTGTGTTAATGAGTGAAATGTTGGCAACTTGGATCGATGCATTTATGTTCCTGGTTCTACGTTGTAACTGACTGACTAGAGGTAGGTGTTTCAATGGAAATCCAATAATGTTTTATTGGTAGAATTAAATCTACATATTTTTTTTCTGAATGTTTTATGGGTCAAATTTGATTTTCACTTGTTTGATAACATTCTAGATGGCAATTTAGAGGCTAATTTCTCATATATACCCTGTTAACTGAGTATTTATTACAGACTTAATCTCCTAGTAGAATTATGGATTTACTCGAGATTATTCAAAAGCCTGAACATCAGTTATAGAGATAGTTTATTATTAAAGATCGGTAAAATCTGCAAGCGTCCAGGAAACAAGCACACAGGGAAACTAAGATTGTGTGTGTGTGTGTTAATCAAGTATGGATAAATTATTGATTATCTGTGTATTACAACCAATGGGAGAATAGATTGAGAATTGATGTGCAGACATGTGCTCAATCATACACAGAAATTTACATAGTGGATTAAGTGTCTAAATTACAGTGAGAAGATAAATAATACAGTAGTTGAATAGGCTTATTACAGTAACTGTAAGTGGGATCCAAGATTCATTTATCGGCCTATTTAGAAGTCGTCATTTGGATATACCTGGATTCTAGATGTGTTATTTAAAATCAATACCCTTCTGTCGATTAGGCAATGGGTCACTGATGTGGTGATGAAAAATGGATGTTCACGGTTTGAATCAGACCAGTAGATACGAAAAATTCGCCTAATGACATTGTGACATCCTGTTTTCAAACAACCGTTGTACAAGAGTTTTAGGATACTAAGCGAATGAACAGTATAAAAACCCATTTTGATCACTGAAAATCATGAGATTCCATCTCCTGATGTCTCTTCATCGCCCTTTGGCGGTGATCCCCTAAGATCCATACTGGCTTAGTTTGATCATCCAAGTGATATCCTAGTCCATAAACAAACGACAGTAAATACTATTGAAGAAAATAAAAACTATTGTAAATTTGACCCAAAAAAACTTATCGCAATAACTTGTATGTAACTGGTTTACAATTATTAACTATCTAAGTAATATAATTTCTAATCCTTCATGAATGTTCTATGAACTAAATATCCAAGGGTGATTACTTGACAAAGAAAATAATCGTGTTTCCTCCTCAGTTCAAAAGTCATTATCACTTAATTACTTACGCCTGTCACTCTCAATGGAGTATAGGCCACCCACCGGCATTCTCCGACCCATTCTGTCCTGGGTCTTCCTTCCTACTTCTAACCAATTGTTGTTTATTCTTCTCATATCTGTCTTCGTTTCTCGGCGTAATGTGTTCTTTGGTCTTCCTCTCCTGCTTTGGCCTTGAGGATTCCGTGTGAGGGCTTGTTTTGTGACGCAGTTCGGTGCTTTCCTCAATGTGTGTCCTATCCACTTCCAGTGCTTCTTCCTGATTTCTTCCTCCACTGGGATCTGATTTGTTCTCTCCCACAGTAGGTTGTTGCTTATAGTGTCCGGCCAACCGATCTGAAGTATTTTGCGTAGATAACTGTTAATAAACATTTGTATCTTTTCGAAGATAACTTTCATAGTTTTCCAAATTTCCACCCTATACAATTGAACTGTCTTGATATTTGTATTGAAAATTCTGACCTTGGTGTTGATTGACAGACAGTTGTTTTGAGTTCCAGATGTTCTTCACTTGTAGATATACTGGTCTTGCTTTGCCGATTCGCCTCCATCACATTTGCATCAGATCTATCATGTTCATCAATGATATTGCCCAGATATGCTAAGATTTTTACATTGTTTAAAGCTTCTCCGTCAAATGTAATTCAATTGGTGCTTGTTGTGTTGTATTGAAGTATCTTGATTTTCTTTTGTTAACAGTTCCTATAAATTGTTACGTAACATACATTGATAAACATAATTCTTTTTTTGTAATTTTAAATAAGCTCTATTTTGTTAAGTCAAATAAGTATAGCACTAAAAGAAGATGAGTTTCATGAATCAAAGTATTGATAATCAATTCATTGAACATTCATTATGAATTAATATTTTTTATCCTTAGGTAGATTATTCGAGTTGTTGCCATGGTGATAAGGACACTGAAATAAACAAACAAACAAACAAACAAAAAATGAAATGAATTTTAAATTCATAGCAAAATCTGATAAATGTATATATATATATATATATATATATATATATATATATATATATATATATATATACTGCATCAACACCTGAAGTAAGGATAAGAAGTGAAGTAGTAGAACGCGTTGACAACTTCACTTATCTTGGAAGTCTGATCAGCTCCAATTGGTTGGTGACTGACGAAACCTCAGTAAGAATTCAAAAAGCTCGTCTGACTTTTACCAACTTACGTCACCTGTGAAGAAGACCAGATATCCGTCTATCAACAAAAGGACGAGTATACTGCACAGCAGCTCGTTCTGTTCTACTTCACGGCTGCAAAACATGCCCATTAATAGTACAAGATACTCGCAACCTACTAGTATTTGATCACAGATATCTTAGAAATATTGCTCACATCTGCTGGGATCACCAGGTAAGTAATAGTGAGGTGAGACACAAGGTATTAGAGAATGATGATAAATCTCTTGATGAGGTTGAGAATCTTCATCGACTGAGATGGTTGAGTCACGTGTTATGTATGCCTGCCTGAACACCGATTACCACGACGTGCAATGCTAATCGGTGTTGTGGATAGTTGGAATAAAGTTAAGTGTGAGCCATGTTGGTAGATGCAGACTACTTGGTTGCGGTCCGCGTGACTATCGTAACCAATGGTTGGAGACTGTGTGTGAAACATAGCTCAGAATCGATCACAATCGTATAGGTGTATACACTATCTGTCTTCTCTTCAACTATGAGGCTAAAATCGCTTCATATGTTTCTTTCTACGAACCAATTCTTCCTTTCTATACTATCACTTTACATACAATCTTTCTTTTATATATTATCACCACTGAATTGATTACTTCTGTGAATTCGTTGTTCATATTGTTGTATTAATGAGTGAAGTGTTGGCAACTTGGACTGATGCACATATGTTCCTGGTCTTACGTTATAGCTGACTGACTAACTGACTGAGGGTATTAAAATATATGACCTATAAGTGTGAATAAGCTTCTAAGCAGTATTCACATCATTATATTAAAAATATATTTCACAGGTTAGTCATTGCTGTAGCAGAGATTATTTGTATTCCAGATACTGAATACATTACTAGTAACACCATTTGACTTATAGTTGGCTTAGACTGACCGAACAAAATTCCCATTCTTATGAACTTTTGTATCCTACAGAGATTAGAACGGAATATCAACGTATTATTTTTTCTGAACACATATTTCCATAATCATAAATGAGAGTTCCACATTTTTGTAAATACCTGACAATATTAATTCACTTGATATTGTTTTATTTGAATCTTCTCATTGATGTTTAGGACTGTAGTTGATCAGTCTCTTATTGACATATATGCATATTGTGCGTATTGCTTCGATATTGTTTTAATTGTCAAGCATTATAAGCAAAGATGAATAGTGGTTAGAAGTGGAATCCAGTTTGACGCGCGTTTCGTCCTATTTGGGACTCGTCAGCTGGATATACCTGCATCTCAGAGTTGATGTTCACTGTGGGACTCGAACCCAGTACTGTTCGCTTCAAACACCATTGCGTTATCCACTTAGCTACTGAGTCCTGATAGCCACTTATTTGTGCAATGGGGTGAAGTTTAATTCACTTGATATTGTTATTTTATTTGAATCTTACCATTGATGTTTAGGACTGACAATATTCTCTTTATTTAAATCCATCACTACACCACTAACCGTCGAAATTATTCTTTGTTAATTTTAAGTGGACATTAAGCTAGATTGTTACACGTGCCATATACCTTGATATAACGTTCTCGTTTCTAACTGTTTAGGCAGTATACTTTATGTTAAGCATTATTATTAATAAAGAAGATTGATCAATATTCAACCCTTGAATATCACTGAATATACTACGACAAATTTTAATTGTTCCCTCATATTGTAATAAGATAAGAATTAAAATGTTCACAATACTTGATTATCACATTTAATCCCATGATATACACAATCATTCAAGTATCTGGCCTTCTTATCAACAATCAGATTAGACTAGATCAAAGCAACTAGTAAATAGAATTCAAATGAAGTAAATTTTATAATATGAAATAATCACTTCTATTTATAGTTGCTGGCTGGATACGTCCATTTTCAATCTTTGACTAATGATCAATTTACTTGAATAAAACAAAATTTAATCAATATTATGTTTATATCCATTGATAAATAGAATTACATACATGGCGACATTTTGAAATGACAACAATAACCATGAGTTAAATGTTCAATTTTAGTAAAAAAAAACAGTATAATCAGTTTTAAGATCTATGTAATATTTAGCATACAACACAACATGTACCAATCCAATCACAATTGACGGAGAAGCTTTGGAAGATGTAAAAACCTTTACATATTTGGGCAGTATCATCGATGAACACGGTGGATCTGATTCAGATGTGAAGGTACGGATTGGCAAAGCAAGAGCAGCATATCTACAACTGAAGAATATCTGGAACTCAAAACAATTAGCAACCAACACCAAAGTCAGAATTTTCAATACAAATGTCAAGACAGTTCTACTGTATGGGGCGGAAACCTGGAAAACTACGAAATCCATCGTCCAAAAGATACAGGTGTTTATTAACAGTTGTCTACGCAAAATACTTCAGATCGGTTGGCCGGACACTATAAGCAACAACCTACTGTGGGAGAGAACAAATCAGATCCCAGTGGAGGAAGAAATCAGGAAGAAGCGCTGGAAGTGGATAGGACACACATTGAGGAAAGCACCGAACTGCGTCACAAGACAAGCCCTCATATGGAATCCTCAAGGTCGAAGGAGGAGAGGAAGACCAAAGAATACATTACGCCGAGAAATGGAGATAGATATGAGAAAAATGAACAAGAATTGGATGAAACTAGAAAAGAAGGCCCAGGACAGAGTGGGTTGGAGAATGCTGGTCGGCGGCCTATGCTCCATTGGGAGTAACAGGTGTAAGTAAGTAAGTAAGTAATATTTAGCACTTAATTAGTAAAATTGAAAAGAAACTAAATTTAATATATATATCAATCGGACATTAGGAAAATTTGTTTAATCAATTAGTCAGTAGATGTAGATGTGGTCAGAAAGTAACCAGAGGAAATCTAAGTAATTCATGGAGAATGGAATATGTTCAACAATTTTATAAGGCCATTTTGTCTGGAGTTTCATTGAATCGCTATTATCCAGTACTTATCCAGTTCATAAAGACGTCTACCATAACCGTGAATACAATTCCTAACGTTCAATAAACTAGTTTATGGAGACTGAAGCTAACGGAATCAGAATTTGAATCTGTACAGATTTTATTAATTTCAAGTACTGCTAAATTTAACATGTTTTCATTTACATGACGTGTTAAATTTCAAGCATAAATCATTTTCACAGACAAATATCCCAAGTAAATAATGTACAAATTCAATGGCAGTAACAATTTTCGTACCGTTATCCATCGGTAAACATCCGTATTGATAACTCAGTGTCTGTAAATCTTCCGACAATTAACATAAAAATGGAAGCCTAGTAGGAATCACAACAGATTGAGCGACATGTTCACCATTGTCATCAGTGAGTGAATATCTCATAACAGACCCAGTTGAACTCCACTGGTCACTACTTCTCTAGAATTTCAGCATATAAGTCTTGAAGCCAATCACTAGTGAGCATATGCTTATTCATATCAGAAGGTGTTTTGTAAATATTATAGTAATTTCAATGGTTGATATCATGAGTCGATTGAAGCTAGACTACAATGGAAAACCTGGAAGCACTGGACGGTCGTTTCTTCCTATTGTGAGACTCTTCATCAGTGCGTGTCCACGATCTTGCCTCGAGAGATTCGAACCAAGGATCTATCAGGGTCGCGCGCGAACGTTTAAACACTAGAACACTGAGGTGGTCGGCATCCAACAATGTGAATGTCTAACATCAATCAATCCACAAAATTGAGCGACACATTCACCTTTGTTATCAGTGAGTTAATATCTCATAACAGACCCAGTTGGCTCCACTGGTCACTACTTCTCTAGAATTTCAGGATATAACTCTTGAAGCCAATCACTAGTGAGCATATGTTGATTCATATCAGAAGGTGTTTTGTAAATATTATAGTAATTTCAATGGTTGATATCATGAGTCGATTGAAGCTAGACTACAATGGAAAACCTGGAAGCACTGGACGGTCGTTTCTTCCTATTGTGAGACTCTTCATCAGTGCGTGTCCACGATCTTCCCTCGAGAGATTCGAACCAAGGATCTATCAGGGTCGCGCGCGAACGTTTAAACACTAGAATACTGAGGTGGTCGGCATCCAACAATGTGAATGTCTAACATCAATCAATCCACAAAATTGAGCGACACATTCACCTTTGTTATCAGTGAGTTAATATCTCATAACAGACCCAGTTGGCTCCACTGGTCACTACTTCTCTAGAATTTCAGGATATAACTCTTGAAGCCAATCACTAGTGAGCATATGTTGATTCATATCAGAAGGTGTTTTGTAAATATTATAGTAATTTCAATGGTTGATATCATGAGTCGATTGAAGCTAGACTACAATGGAAAACCTGGAAGCACTGGACGGTCGTTTCTTCCTATTGTGAGACTCTTCATCAGTGCGTGTCCACGATCTTCCCTCGAGAGATTCGAACCAAGGATCTATCAGGGTCGCGCGCGAACGTTTAAACACTAGAACACTGAGGTGGTCGGCATCCAACAATGTGAATGTCTAACATCAATCAATCCACAAAATTGAGCGACACATTCACCTTTGTTATCAGTGAGTTAATATCTCATAACAGACCCAGTTGAACTCCACTGGTCACTACTTCTCTAGAATTTCAGCATATAAGTCTTGAAGCCAATCACTAGTGAGCATATGCTTATTCATATCAGAAGGTGTTTTGTAAATATTATAGTAATTTCAATGGTTGATATCATGAGTCGATTGAAGCTAGACTACAATGGAAAACCTGGAAGCACTGGACGGTCGTTTCTTCCTATTGTGAGACTCTTCATCAGTGCGTGTCCACGATCTTGCCTCGAGAGATTCGAACCAAGGATCTATCAGGGTCGCGCGCGAACGTTTAAACACTAGAACACTGAGGTGGTCGGCATCCAACAATGTGAATGTCTAACATCAATCAATCCACAAAATTGAGCGACACATTCACCTTTGTTATCAGTGAGTTAATATCTCATAACAGACCCAGTTGGCTCCACTGGTCACTACTTCTCTAGAATTTCAGGATATAACTCTTGAAGCCAATCACTAGTGAGCATATATTGATTCATATCAGAAGGGGTTTTGTGAATATTATAATAATTTTAATAGTTGAGATCATGAGTCGATTGAAACTAGACTACAATGGAAAACCTGTAAGCAGTGGACGGTCGTTTTTTCCTATTGTGGGACTCTTCAGCAATGCGCATCCACAACTATAATATCCAAAAAAACCCTCCTGATAATAAGTATTATTATTATTCAGATAATATTCCAAAAAATCTGATCTTTATTAGTACTGAGTTATTACACTGACACTATGACTTCAATTCGTTGAGTATTGATGTGAATTAAGGTTAACGAACTCTATTATCAGCAAACATGGATGGTGGCCAGCAGTGAAATCCATGACGAGCGACACTTTGTCCAACTTGGGAATCGTTAGCTGAATGTACCTGCATCCCACAAATGATGTTCACTCCGGGACTCGAACCCTGTACCGTTGGCTTCACACGTCATATGTCATCAAGTTATCCACTTAGCTACTGATTTCAGATAGCCTGGAATATACATCAGCTCTGGGATACAGATACATCTAAATGACGAATCTCATATGAAACTAAGTGTAGTGCGTCCTCTAAAAACATCCCCGTTTCTATGCACATAAAATCACATTGGATTATAGCTTTTACTCAGAGTTCGCACCTTCTCTTCATTCTTTCGGTTGATGTGTGGAACTGGTTGGGATTATGGGAACCAACTACGAAGACAGTATTAGGTGTTTCGATAGAAGACTTATCAATGCTTGACTTGAAAATTTTATCTTCTTATTTGTGTAGTTCATGTTTGTTTTTTGTGTCGATCTGTACAACCTTTTAGCGATGCTAAAGTGAACTTGAGAGTATCTACCTACTTACTAGGGTTAAATGAAGATTATAAAGCAGTTTATTTTATTTATTTATTTATTTTAACACATAGGTATAGGTTCAAGGAGGCACCAAGTACATATGGACCACACGAATCTCAATTGATTTGTGTGAGGGCTATGATACTGCTCGGGTGCCCAAACCGAAGCAGGTAGTTTAATTAGGGGGCCACACCCCGAGCCTTCGACCTGAACGTCTGATCCACAAGGCAGTGGAGCATCGTAAAGAGATGCAGTCCCATGGTAGCCAGCCGGTGACCAACGATTGGTTCATACGCCATTTGTTCTCGCAGGATATTGGAGCTAGCCCATGTGCACCATTGGTTTGGGATCCGGTTAAAGCGCCGCACACATCAAGAAATTGCCAAATTCATTAATTAAATTGATCAAAATTTCTTCAAATAAAATCTGAAACTTCTCTATTCAATTCAAAGACATCTATTCCACTGACTTACCATCATTAGCTTTCTTGTATACAGCAGTCCAATAATATGTATGATATGTTGACATTCCTTTACCATATATACATAAGTGGCTCATTATTATTATTACTTGTGTAATTAATACTGATTAAGATTTGAATGAATAATCAACCTGTAATAGATATGAATATACATTGAATTAAGTGAATTATCACATTAATATATCAAACCGAAATGATTTAAAGGATAATTATGAATTCAATTTGAGATAATTAGTTTGCTGAATATTCAGTCAAATAATTGACATTGTGATCTTCATGATTTACATTCAATATACAGAAACCAACTATAACGTAAGACCAGGAATATATGTGCATCGGTCCAAGTTGCCAACACTTCACTCATTAACACAACAATATGAACAACGAATTCACAGAAGTAATCAATTCAGTGGTGATAATATATAAAAGAAAGATTGTATGTAAAGTGATAGTATAGAAAGGAAGAATTGGTTCGTAGAAAGAAACATATGAAGCGATTTTAGCCTCATAGTTGAAGAGAAGACAGATAGTGTATACACCTATACGATTGTAATCGATTCTGAGCTATGTTTCACACACAGTCTCCAACCATTGGTTACGATAGTCACGCGGACCGCAACCAAGTAATCTGCATCTACCAACATGGCTCACACTTAACTTTATTCCAACTATCCACAACACCGATTAGCATTGCACGTCGTGGTAATCGGTGTTCAGGCAGGCATACATAACACGTGACTCAACCATCTCAGTCGATGAAGATTCTCAACCTCATCAAGAGATTTATCATCATTCTCTAATACCTTGTGTCTCACCTCACTATTACTTACCTGGTGATCCGAGCAGATGTGAGCAATATTTCTAAGATATCTGTGATCAAATACTAGTAGGTTGCGAGTATCTTGTACTATTAATGGGCATGTTTTGCAGCCGTGAAGTAGAACAGAACGATCTGCTGTGCAGTATACTCGTCCTTTTGTTGATAGACGGATATCTGGCCTTCGTCATAGGTGACGTAAGTTGGTAAAAGTCAGACGAGCTTTTTGAATCCGTGCTGAGGTTTCGTCAGACACCAACCTATTAGGGCTTCGTTATAATATCCTCGAAACTGAAAGTGCCCCTTACTAACAAGTGCTCACTAGCACGAAATTTAATTCCAGAAATTCTTGTTGACTACATTCAACCACTTAGCGTCTCGAAATAGTAAACACAATGTCAAATCACTAGCACCAGTGATCACATTGTAACTTTATCAATAGAATTCAATTAACAATAGAGGACTAGACAAATATAACACTAGTCACTTTTCAGTGATCAGCGAACTATAACCATGTCAACAAAGTACAGTATGGTTCCTATGACTAACATGGTATTCAGGAGAAATTGACTACAATGTAGTTAGTACAGATTGTTCTGTCCTGTACTACAATATGTTTAGTGTTATGTGAATAATTAGAGTAATTTTTTTAATTACCAGTAAGCAATTTGTAAATTATCTATCAAGCTACTACCACTGTAGTGTGTGCTACTAATGTCGACAAATGTAAGTAGTATGTATTATCAATTGAAAGTGATATGCCTGGAGGTAGAAGGTTAAGAAAATTGAAGAAAAGATAACGAGATCAAAGAATGATTGGTGTGGAAACGAATGAACTATGATGTCTGAGACAAATGATTGACATTTTGCGAAATAAGTATTTACTGTAGTATGGTTCTCAGATATGACTAAGATATTCTGTAATTTTGTAGTCGAATACATTCCATTGTCCCGATTGATGTTCTCGTTCACTAAACCACTACTAAACTACAGTATAGTTTTTTTTTCAGAAAACAGTATTAGTCAACTTGTCAATATTCAAGTTTCTCAGTATACTTCTTTTACCTAATTAAATGATTTTTCCTTATCTATAAACTGAGGTTTTCGTCACCATTGAAATCGACATTGATAGCAGAAGAATATATGTTGACTTAGAGATTGGTCAGTTAAATACAACTAGAGGTATCTAACACCCATATTTTAGAGAGAACTAAAACTGTTGACAGATAATAACTTTGGTTATAGCTAGCGGACAAATATAACCAGCAGTATGTTATATACGTTTCTTGAAAGTGATGGTGCTATCATGATGTTTTATTTTATTTTAACACATAAGTATAGGTACAGGGAGGCACCAAATACATATGCGCCACACAAATCTCAATTGATTTGTGTGAGGGCTATGATACTGCCCGGGTGCCCAAACCGAAGCAGGTGGATTTCTTAGGGAGCCACACCCGGAGCCTTCGACCTGAACGTCTGACCCACAAGGCAGTGGAGCATCGTAAGGAGATGCAGTCCCATGGTAGCCAGCCGGTGACCAACGATTGGTTCATATGCCATTTGTTCCCTCAGGATACTGGAGCCCATGTGCACCATTGGTTTGGGGTCTGGTTAAAGCGCCAGACATTCGCTTTTCGTCCTCTCATTTTTGTAAACAACACCCCCGCCACGAGAAGGCAGTGAGTAGGACTTCCCTGGCAGATACTGTATACGCATGGCCATGTGAGAGCATTTCGAGGGGGAGAGCGGACTCTCTCCACTCTCGGCCGTACCAGAGCATTTGGGGGCGCTATCATGATGAATTTGAATTAATATTTGCAAGTGAGAGAGAAGCCTGAGAGCTTACTGTGAATCATACTTCCCACAAATATTGATGTAATATATATTCAAATTCAACGGCATTTCATCAAATAGAATCAATACCGACTAATAAATCAGAATAGATATCTTTCATTCTTATGCCATTATGTATGCCGTATCAAGTGAATAAGTGATTAGAAGATGTCTGGGAATTCAGTAATCTACTAAGAGCGAACCACTAGGACTTATCGAGAAATTTGTAGGTTTGGGTAGTCCTATGATGGAGTGCATATTTAGACAACATTAACTGTTTACTATTAAAACCTATTGTAGTATATATTGTTTATTTGAGCTACCTTTGTACCAGTTCGGATATTTATTTGATTTATAATGGTTGGGTAACCACCCCTTATGTTTATGTAGTTTTACTTGAGGCAATATATACCTTGATCACTTCAAACTGTGAACTTCCGACTTAAATGGATTACTGTTGTTCGCTTTCACAAACATCATATAAGTGGCGTTTAAAGACAGCATTACTTATTAATGAGATTAGTTTCTTTATTAATAGAAATCTTCTAATCATATTACACCCAAAAACTATTGATTGATCACTGGGTGACCAATGTCATGCGTGTCTAGTCCTTATTATTAATGCGGATCGAATGCGGTCCAGTGAGACCCATTTAGCTTTGTATATGCGTTTGTGTGGGAACATTGTGCCGCCTATAACAAATTTGTGGAATGCATATAAGTTTGCAAGTCTCTTCCAATTTTCGTTCCTCTCAACCAATCTATATCGTTCCATGATATCTTCATATCTGTTGTTGTTCATATCGACTTTGGCGTTAAGATCTCCCACCAGGATGGTCATGTGTTTTTCCTGGGCACTTCCCTGTGATCGCTTGCAACCTCTCGTACAACTGATCATTATCGTCGACATTGCTATTATTGGTGAGTGCACAACATTGAATAATATTCATTGTAATTCCTTCCTTCTTTGTTTTGAAGGATGCTTTGATGATCCAGGATCCGTAAGATTCCCACCTAACAAGTGTATTTCGTGCTTCTTTGGATAGCATCAGAGCAACTCCCTAAGTGCGGAGCATTCTCCTCTACGTGACCGGAGTAAATCAGCAACTCTCCCG
>CAMPQF010000014.1:0-24996 GCA_946903255.1 Schistosoma spindalis
GGATTATTATTATTATTGCTGGCTTTATTCAATAATATATTTTTGGTACAATATAGAATTCTTAACACGAAGTGTTTCAGCAATTTTCCTTTTCTTATTTTTTGATCAATCTTGACAATATATATTGAGTGGTCGCCCGTTAGATGTTAGCAGTTCAGGAATTAACATCTGAATAATCTTCATTCTTTTCAAAGCATATTTCCGACCACCACTTCTTATGTAACTTGTACTGCGAAAGGTCGTAATTATTTTCAAAGATGCTCCTAAATAAGTTCTGTGATTAATAGACAATGATGATTTGTTGAAACATACAAAAAGGACGAATAACTTGTTGAAATATTTAGACGGTAGAAACAAGTCACTCAAATATTCAAACAGACTGCCTTAAAGATAGAATTGAGGTAGTATGATATGATTCTACTTTATTGGGTTAGATTCTCTTCAACTGATAGTTATCAGTTATAATATATTTTAAAAGTTAAACTTCACATTACTTAAAACTGTGTAATTAGTTTGATGTGGATTTATATCGCAGTATGATGAAGTATTCAGTTCGACTGAATGCAATGAAGTAATATAAACAATGTAGTCAATTAATATAATATATAATACAAGATTCTAGATCATCAGAAACAAATAACACAAGATCATTCAGCTAATGTAATGTAGTAAGCGAACATGAATTTATAGTTATTAAGAATAATATGAGTTCAGGTTGTTATAACTTGTGACCTATGTGCCCTGTTAATGGATAAGTAATAATACCGCCAATTAGGGAGCAGTGACTTATCGATCGAATCAATGACGCGTAAAACCCCGTACGAGCAGCCTAGAGTCCTGATTGGTCCTGCTTTCCGCCTAGCTCAGCCAGTTGAGTCCAGAACACTAATCTCAACCTCTGCAATATAAATCATTTATTTTAAACGTACGGGGTTTATATACCAATCAAACAGACCACAACAGCCAAATGTGGCTGTGAATGAGAGAGGCAGTGACTAACAAACAAGAATGGTAAAGCGTATAATAATGGTTTATAGGTCAAAATAAAACTCATAATAAGAGGGATATGAATATGAATAGTTTAGTTATTTAACAATTATACGACAAAAATATACGTTTGGTATTGGTCCATAAATGGATCCCAAAGTTACCATTCATAATGCTTATCGGGAAATAAATTGTTGAATTTTTTCAGAAAGTGATGATGTGATTAAAGTATAAGAAATTGTTGCAAGAATATTGTGTGATAAACTGATGATTACGTGAAAATATTGAGGGAAGCTTCCCACTATTTCCTTTTTAGATATATAAATCTGGCTTCAGATATTTGACGGCTGTGACTTAAGCAAATTTGTAGAGATTAGATTTTTATTATCATTTGACGATCCTGAAGGATTTCAGTATAATATCAACTTGCTGTTGAGATGGTGGAGAAAACTTGTAGGTCAGGTGGATGATTAAGGCGGAGTTTTGTCCTCTGAACTAGATGGTTTGAACACAGAGTTCCCATTGTTTTTGTGAATAATCATGGACAAATATGGGACCAATAATCTAATCATTCCAACATACAATAAAAATAAAGAAGTAAACAATAACAAGTTAAAGGTCAACACTAACCGATCAAGATGGAGATCGACAGTACAAACTGTGCGTCATATGTGGAGAACACTTCACTTCTACTTAAAGTTTGTGCTGATGATATTGTTCAGAAGAACAATGAAAGCTTCACGACAAATCCATCCAGCTCAGAGAACAAGACTCCACCTAAACCAAAGGTGTCGTAAGTTGGCAAAAGCCATCTTAACCAACTTGTCCTTGATCCTGTTCTCATAAAATATCCAGAGCACAAAAATATGTGAGAGAACAATTGTTTTAAGTAAATTCTGTCATCAGGCTTTATAGTTTTAAGTCCATAATTATTGTTTTATTTTAGAATAGTCAAAATAAATCACGTTAGTGAAGTGAATAGTGTTGTTGTGTATGTAAGAAATAGTAAATTGTTGCATCTGTTACTGCATAAACACTTCAAAACTGTACCGTTTGTAAATTAATAGGGTCAGTTACAAATAATGTAGTGGATTCGTTGTAAGTTATCACGCAATCAATGTAATAATAATAACAACTGGTATGGATATGGAAATATGGGTGAAGTGATCGTTTAAATAGTCTGTTCAGTAAATACACGGTCTGAGAACTATATTTTACTGAATTCAAAGTACATTAAAGCATCTCCTCCAGAATACAATAGATCTAATGCATTAAAACTTCCATCTATGTTTTTATTGTCTAAAAATCATCCATGATAGTCTTCTAATATTAAGATTTTCAGTTGCCTCTGCATATCACATTTTGTTTCGTCACACATCATCTCATTATTGTTTCTGTATGATAATTACATATTTAGATAACAAAAAATATCACTTATAGAGCTGCATTTAGTGATTAAAACTTGTGACCTAGTTTATTGATCAAACTAGCACTAAGAAATCCAATGGTAATCATTGATTAATATGTAGGCCAACTGCCATTATACAGCAGCCATAACTAAGTAACTCTAGTTGCTAATTTTGCGTATTTATTGACAAGCCTTTTTGATGATCAATGCGATCGACTTTAAAATATTGAGTTCTGTTTCCCCGAATTCGATCAAGATCACTGGATGATATATAGTTCAAAATCAAATACACAAACCACTACCATACTTTCGAATCTTTTGGATAACAAGATAATCATCACCCCTAATTGATACATTAAGTCTGGAATTAATAATTAAAATTATTCTGGTAGTTGGAGGTATTCGACAGGATTACCAATAAAAATCAAGGAGTTTCAGACAGTCGTTTTATTTTTGTATGAAACTCCTCAGCAGTGCAAAACTAGGTTTCATCTTATCTTCCAAGTACATCACATTGTACTTCATCACTGATCTAAAACTAAAAAAACCTTTACATTGAACAGTTTAAACGATATTCCATTTTCAATGTTAATATATTGTTACTTACTTTGATTCTTTCTAACTATTCATCATTAAAATAATGTTAGACTTCATCTACATGTATCATCTCATTAATATGCATCATGATTTACGAATTCATCAACAAAGCATACCTGTGATTTGAATGGAACTGGAGTTCGAACGCACATCATGCACCATCTTAGTAGTACAAACCATCACTAGTATATTCCCGATTCACATCACCACCTCAACTGGCTTTCTATAGTGGAAGACTATGATATTCATGCTTGCATTTTCTTCCAGACTTCGTGTCTTAAATTTCATTCACCGTTAATCATCGTTTACTTATTCTACCCACTCAACTTCCCATTTGTTATACATTAACTTCCGTTACATATTGTATCCCACTATTTTCTGTCCTATTGATTAACCTTGAAAATTTTATATATATATATATATATATATATATATATATATATATATATATATATATATATATATAATTTATATAATCATAATTTATTCAACGTTAAGGGTTTCTGATTGTTGGTTCACCTTACTTATAGTATTTTTTTTCATGGGTACGTATATCTGTTGAATATCTATGTACAAGTTATTTGTTTACATCTTGTGTCCAGAAGTCAATCTTTTTTGTTTGTTTGTTTGTTTACTTACGTGTTGTGTAATATTTAAAAACCTAGACGTTAGCAGTTTAAATCTACGTGAATGAATTTCGTCTATGCTATTTTTTGTGTGTATGTGTTTATGTAGGTAAACCATGTGTCGAAAATGTAATTAAATAATAAAAGAAAAGTAGTTTTTATCAGTGATTGTCTAATTGATCATGGAATATAATCAATTTAGTTTTTTTTAATTCGCCTAACTGTTTTCACCTTTACTTTTCTCCTCAGTTCTATTTATTTCTATATATTGCACCATACTACTTACTAATATTCAGTAGTCAAAATAGTCGTCAAATATATTTGAATGTATGACTTCCATGTTGTATTGTAGTTCTAATCATGAACGTGGATCTATGATATTTAATGCATTTATCAATGTGACTGTATTTCTTGACACTTACTTTCACTTTCGTATTTAGTATAATTGTTTTTTCACTTGTATTAGCTTACATAGTTTGTGTTCATAGTCCTCGTTTTTCACTTCTAGTCACAGATATTGACTATTGCTCAGTGTACTGAAGCACTCCGTTCCTTATACCGATACACCTAAGATAATTCATGAATCAAAGTTTGTAAAATTCACTATATATGTTATCATCTACAACAGTATTGTTTTGTTGACATACCTTTTGTTTTTATATTAAGATTATGAAGTGATTTAGGTCAGACATCCATTGCTAGTCGAGAAGCACTGAACAAATGTCCCTTCCTAGTATAATACTTCTCAACATTGTCCATCTACTCTTCTGCCATATGGATGAATGAATCTCGTACGAAAATTCAAGAGTCACTTTGTTAAGTTGAATCGATTCGTCCATAGATTGTAGTCTCTTTTACAGTTTTCGTCACTAATTGTACATCGTGGATTCACTATGTACGGTTGTGACTGCACTTCTTTTTTTAAAAAGTAGTGACAACCTTCAGTGCTCGTTGTTTTTCAATAGTTATTCAGTTAATTTCAATTTTTATGTTGAAATCAATGTTCTTACCTCTTCATATGATTTTAGAATGGTAAACAACCAATCGATAAGCCGAAGTTTATACTTTGTCTAACATTTGCTGAAAATGGTGATCTGCTGACTGGTGATTCTGCTGGAAATATTATTGCATGGAAACGAGGTAAATAAAATAAAGTTCGTTACTCTTTGTTAAATTCTTTGGTATGGCCGTTTAATCTTTTTTGTATTTACAAAATGTACCTAGAATGTTTCGCTTTCAAAGCAGCTTTGTTAAAACATGGTAATATTTTAGGGTTTTGGACAATGTGGTACGGGTTACTAAATAAATCTATCGAATGATTTTTTCCCTCCCGGTTATTTGACTAATCAGTTGGTAAATAGAATGTCATTGATTCCCCATGCAAACATAAATGAGCTAATCGATTATCGAACTAGAAAGAGATATGTATCATACATCTGCTTTCCTGTCATTTCAGCCTAGTTACACAGGACCCAATCAAAATCAAACAAGCAATCTGTTTTTTTCCTCAACATAATAAATATCTATTTGTTAAAAACCAAATACCATTTTAATATCGATTAGAAAATGATTCTCACGTGCTAACTAAACATATTACCTATTGGTCACTGACAGAAGTCTTCCCTATTATATTTACATTTTTTAAACTGATCATATGAGAAATATTTTGTGAAGGTGTGAGTTTTTTAATAACGCCTTAATTACCCTATAGAGTATGACACTTTCAATAGAGAAAGTATAGTTTTACTATCTTTCTTCATCAAATCATAAATGATCTTAAGAAAATGAAGCTACATTTTAGCCAATCCGAATACAAGTGATATATATTGATGATTGAAGTTTGTATTTTGAGTTCGGATCAGGATCAAACATTCAAATTGATGTTTTGGGAATAGAATGCAAGAATACTTCTTATTTAATATTGACATATAGATATATAGTGTATTTTATCAAGCATCTTTAAATCACCTTCGAAGTCATGTTAAAATGTTATATACATTTTAATTCTATTTGTTTTCGACGAAACCATAATTTATGGACGACCTTTGAGTGACACTAAAGTGATCTTGAGAATATCCACCTACTAACTAGGACTAATTGAGGGTTATGCCCCAAAATGCCCTGGTACGGCCGAGAGTGGGAAGTCCGCTCTCCCTCTCGAAATGCTCTCACATGGCCATGCGTATATAGCCTCTGCCAAGGAAGTCCTACTCACTGACTTCTCGTGGCGGGGGTGTTGTTTACAAAAATGAGAGGACGAAAAGCGAATGTCCGGCGCTTTAACCGGATCCCAAACCAATGGTGCACATGGGCTGGCTCCAGTATCCTGAAGGAACAAATGGCGTATGAACCAATCGTTGGTCACAGGTTATCATGGGACTGCATCTCCTCACGATGCTCCACTGCCTTGTGGATCAGACGTTCAAGTCGAAGTCTCGGGGTGTGGCTCTCTAAGAAAACCACCTGCTTCGGTTTGGACACCCTGGCAGTATCACAGCCCTCACACAAATCAATTGAGATTCGTGTGGCGCATATGTATTTGGTGCCTCCTTGTACCAATATCTATGTGTTAACATAAATAATAATAATAATTGAGGGTTATAAAGCAGTATGAGGAATTAGAATTATGATTTACAATTGATGGTTAGGCTTAGAAATTAGATTTAGGGTTTTCATCATGAACCGACTTCAGCTAAAATACCAAAACGCTATTTAGCCAAACGAGTAAATTTCACGCCAAAATCCAAGGCGTGTTATCCTAAATCTGATTGGTTCGTCTAATAGTCTTACCAATAAATGTTCGTGACTTAGTAGCGCATTCGCATTTCAATTATCAATATGAGTGCAATATTTAGCATTTTTTTCCGTTCATTTAGTGAGTGGATGTGGCATATTTATTTATTTATTTATTTATTTTAACACATAAGTATAGGTACAGGGAGGCACCAAATACATATGCGCCATACAAATCTCAATTGATTTGTGTGAGGGCTGTGATACTGCCCGGGTGCCCAAACCGAAGCAGGTGTGGCATATAAGGAAAAGTATAATTTTCACTGAGGATTTCATTGCACGCTTTGTCCTAGACTTTATTGGCTTTTTTCCATCCAACAATTGGATAAACGCCAAAACGATACATTTACAGAAGACACATGTTGATTGTTGAAATGAAGTCTCGAATGAAAATATCTAACACTTTCCGTTTCATTTAAGTGAGCGAATACTGCATGTAAGAGTATAATTTTCACTTAGTATTTCGTCTCATGCCGTGACGTTCTCTTTATTACATTTTCCCGTCCGACAAGCTGGAATGCAGTACGATGGTGTGTTCACAGAAGTGGTATGTAGATTAGTTTGTACTATGAAAACCGCTTCCCCAGTGAAAATTACGTCCTTACATGTATCAATGACGCAGAAAGTGATCGGAGAAAATATCGGAAAATCCTGGACCTTTCTCACTTTTATTAAATATCAAAAGAGATGGTTCTCATTACTTCTCCAGTTCGTCCCTAATTGTGTAGTTTTTGTCACGTTTATCAAATTGTAATAGCCTTAGTAACTTCCGCCTACTTAGCTCTTAATAAGTTGCAAGTTTTCCGTCATCATATATTGAATTTAGTAGAAAATTTCAATAGTTTTTATCTTACATATGAGTGATTCGTCAGTAAATTATACTTCTGCCTTCTAATCTTCTTTGTTGAATGGTTTTGAATTATCATCATTATAATCACTATTATGATTCAGGTACAAATACAGTGAATCAAATATGTCAAGGTGTACATGAAGGCGGTATATTTTCATTATGTTTAACAAGTAATGGACATCTTATATCTGGTGGTGGAAAAGATCGTCGTTTAGTATTCTTTGATGCAGCTCTTAATCCAACTGGTCATACTGAAGAATTAACTGAATTATATGGTGCTGTAAGAACTATTACACAAGGTCCTGGAGAATTATTAATTATTGGCACAACAAAGAATATGATACTACAGGTATTATATACTTTAGTATTATTGTTGCATTGAATATTGTCTGTTTTACCGTTTTTGGTACCTCATGACAAGCACTTTTCGATCGTTTTTGAACGTAATCTCACTTTAATTGATTGTTGGATGAACGTTTACGGGAATCAGAGTGTATGGACAACCTTGGAATACATTGTAGCTGGAGAGAAAACTGTTTTGTTGTGAAAAGGTTTATGATGAGAAAAGAATACAGTTTCAATACATTATCAAACATTTATGTTTTAATTATTAGGGTTTTCATCAGGAAATGACATCAACTATAATACAGTAATGAATTTTTCTTGAAACCTTCTTAGTTCGTCCATAAACTTCAATTTACTGAATTTTCTAAAAGGTAAATTTTGGCGACACGCCACATAACAGTACCTATGTCACATATTGTGAAGACTGAATAGATCATATTTCCCAAGTCCACCAGTCGGCGAGGTGTACAAACGAAGCATATCACCGGAGTAAGTAAATTTATCACTAAACCTAGGTTGAGATGTGTGCACGATTATTCGATTTTATCAGTTTTCTCATTAGAATAATGGAGTCTGGTCAACCGTAGTAGAATTTTTACTGGATCAGCATACAAAATGATTTAATTCAACTAGTTTTCTCTAGTGATATAAATTTCTTCTTTTCTTTTAAATAAAGGCTGGTCCTGGTATGGAAATAAGTCCTTTAATGTTTGGTCATTCTGAAGAATTTTGGAGTCTTGCTAAACATCCACAAGCTCATCAATTTTTAACTGGTGGACGTGATCATTTAGTTATTCTATGGGATTCATTATCAAAACAAGCTATATGGTCAAAAGAATTCACTGATGCTATACATTGTGCTGCATTCTATCCACTTCAATCACATTTAATAACAAATGGGACTATGAGTCCAGTTAATAATGATAATAATATAATTGATGAAACAAATAATTTAGATTTTAATGTATCAATGATGAATTCACATGATTTATTAGTAGTATTAGGCACAAGTACAGGACGTTGGTTAGTATTCAATTGTTTAAAACAAGAAATAATTGCTGCGCATTCTGATGGACTTGGTGAACAGATCGAATGTGTTGCATATTCACCTGGTATGTTGTTATTATTGTTTTCTTTTCTTTTGTTCTCATATGTATTCATTTATGCATACTTGTTTTGTTAAACTTATAATTTAATTGTTAACTCTGTTTCTGTCAACATTACATAGTAGTAACAGATGTCACGTTTATCTAGTTCTTTGATCAATAGTGATCGAATTCCATCAATCAGTTTGCTCGTGGTTACCCGTCTAAATGACTTGACATCACATTCACTATGTCGGCGAGAAACTTGACAGACTGTCTTCTTCAACCTCATGTTTTCTTCACACATACATACATACACACATTCTAAATACATACATACATGCATACATAAATACACACACACATACATGCTTACAGACACAGATACATACTCACATATCTCTCAATTTACACATCTACCTACCTACATGTCTACTTACCTACTGCCTACCTGCCTATTTAGCTTTCTAATTCCTTGCCTATCTAAATAACTGTTCACCTGCTTACATATCGATCTTCCTATATCCTGACCTATCTATGTAATTTTCTATCAACCTACCTATTTCCCTCCCACCATCCCTCCCTCCCTTCCTCCGTCCCTCCCACCGTCCCTCCCTCCAACCCTCCCGCTCTAACTACCTACCTACATAAATGCCTAACAATTTAACTACCAACCTATCTACATGACTACATATTTACCTACATGCATACATACCTATTTACTTATGTACTTACCTAACTATCTGGCTAGCCACCTATCCACCTACCTACATATGTACCTAAATATCAAATTACATATTTTAATACCTATCTACCTAAAAACATGCCTACTTAACAACCTACCTACATAACTGTCTGCCTACATATCTACCTACCTACCTACCTAACTACCTACCTAACTAAGTCTATACCTAACCGCCTACCTACATAATGCCTATCTACCTACATATCTACCTACCTACCTATCTGACTTACAACATAACTACATAACTATCTACGTACCTATCTGCCTAATATCCTGACTGCTTACCTACCTAAATACTTACCTGCAAAAATATTACTACATAAATACCTCTCTACCAAATGCCTACCTAGCTTACTGCCTACCTATATTCCTAAATATCTGCAAACCTACCTAACAAACTTCCAACCTTACTGATTACTTAACCACCTGCCATCCTATATTCATACCTCTATATTTCTACTTATCAAACTACCTAAATGTTTGCCTACCTATCTAACTGCCTACCTAGATACTGCCTACATACCTCATCAACTACTAACATAATTACATACCTAAGTACCTACCTAACAACGTACATACATACATACATTCATACATACATACATACATACATACATACACACACACATACTACATACATACATACTAGATACATACATACATATATACTAAATACATAAATACATACATACATACATACATACATACATACATACATACTAAATACATACATACATACATACATACATAAATACATACATAGATACATAATTACAGACACAGATACATAGCCACATATCTCTCTATTCACACATCTACCTACCTAGATCTCTAGCTACCTACTGCCTACCTGCCTATTTAGATTTCTAATTCCTTACCTGTCTAAATGACTATGTACCTGCTCACATATACAAATATACATACATACATTTATTCATACATACATACATTCTTACATACATAAATACATACACACATACATACATACTAAATACATACATACATACATACATTTATACATACATACATGAATACATTCATACATATTAAATACATACATACATACATACATACATACGGCAAACATACATATATTCATACTTACACATATACTACATAATTACAGAAACAGATACATAGCCACATACCTCTCTATTTACACATCTACCTACCTAGATGTCTACCAACCTACTGCCTACATGCTTATTAAGCTTTCAATTCCTTAACTGCCCACATATACAAATATACATACATAAAAACATGCATACGTACATACTTACATACATTCATACATACACACATACTACATACAACATACAACATACATACATACATACATACATACGACAAACATACATACATAAATACACACACACATACATGCTTACAGACACAGATACATACTCACATATCTCTCTATTTACACATCTACCTACCTACAACCTATATTATATATAAAGTACTATCATGGTGTACACTAGTTATTTCTGAAGATTATATTGTATAACATTTGTCGGAAATTGAATGCCTGGCAGCAGAACGTTGAATGGTCGAATTGAAGAGAACGAGAGGTGAGTAACCGAATTATTCATGTAGGAACGATGAAGTCTGACACATTTAATAGAGAATTTGCTAATAAAGTGTTAAATATATGGTTTTCACACTACCAAAGTACAACAAATTCATTTCATTTTTCTATTGGTTGTTTTAGTCTTCCTATTGATATTTAGGACTGCTATTGATCAGTACCCGCTAGCATCTTTCATTGGCTCAAGGTATCACATAGTGATTATAACCACATGTTTCATTTACGAACAAATATTTCTTTTCATTTTTTTTTCCAATTTTTCACAAATCAAATTACCGCTTGACAACTAGTTATTTTATTCATAAAGGATTATTTGTATTTAAATACTTAACAGTTACGTACCTCATGGTATTCTATAAATGTAATTTATTCCTTAAATTATGATGTATTCTGAAAACCATTCAACTGTTTCACTCTCGATATGTTTAAACTCCATGAGTTATGACTTTCAACTAGAAAATCATCTTGGAGTCATCTTGAAGTCAGTTACTAATGAGCTACCTATTAGAGTTTAATTGAAAGGGTTTCATGAAAATTGGTTTCATTTATTTATTATATTCGTCAGAGATCGGTTACGGTTCATGCAGCTCCTGTGGTCACTGGACAGAAATCTTGTCCTATCGCAGGAATAATCGGTAGTTACCACTTACGACCCTATCGAGGATAGAGCCCAGAACCTTCAGGTTTCATAACCAACGCTGAACTAATAGAATCGCTTGATGAATTAAAACTACTACTATTTTTTTCCTTAAAATCATCTGTCTACAAGTTTAAAGCAATTAAAATCCACAATAAATTAAATGGTTAATAAGAAATTCACATGGGCATATTTCAAAATATCCCCCTTGTGAATTACCATACGTTCAATACTTCATTTGCAAAATCTTTATCAATTGTCCAGTCCTAGATTGTTCCCTCATTTCCATACCCATTACTATCCGTTTCCGTTCTCTTCTATTCAATCTTCTCAACGTTCTGTCTCCAGGCATTCCTCTGTCTATTATCTGTCAATATCAGTAGCATACATCATAACACAGCCACTTGAAGTTCCCTTTTCTATTCATGTATCAATCATCATACGCATCACTAATTTCCGTATATTTACAAAAACTTATTACTATTAAATAACAACCCAAATTATTTATGAAAACTAAACCATTACAAAGAGTAAATCATCTTAGTAAGATCATAATCAATGAAATATCTATTCTGTAAACCTACAAACCAATATAACAAATAATATTGATTGAATGATTAAAAAAAACGTGCACTGAAAGTTCAATGATTTTTAAAACCATAAAGTTCATAGTAACACTAACATTTTAGTTGATTTTGAGTTCATCAAAATCATTAAATAAACAATAAATAATGATAATACCAGAAGAGGTTTAATGAATATTATTAGTAATTCTAATATTTGACATCATGGGTCAATTGAAGCTAGACCACTATGGAAAGCCTGGAAGCACTGGACGGCCGTTTCATCCCATTGTAGGACTTCTCAGTAGTGTAGCTCAATTTGGTGGATTAGTTGGAGTTAGACATTAACACGATGAGTCCCATAATAAGGATGAAACGGCCTTCCAATGCTTACAGGCTTTCCATGGTGGTATAACTTCAAATGATTCATGATCTCAACTATTAAAAATAAGGATAATTTAGCAAAAAGAAATTTTTTTATTCCCATAAGACCATTAACTTAATCTTTACAATCATATTTAATTTGTCATATTTGTAGTTAATTAAAATACATAAGTCTATAACAAGGCAGAAAATCATTGAATTATATGCAATATATTGTACTCCCATGTTTCCACTGCAGGAGATTGAATCTTAGAATCTTTAATCCATAGTAGTATAATTTCTACTTCGATCAATTTGGCACAATGATTATCCGATGTCATTAACGATTACTGTATCACAGATAAATCTTGATATAAACTATTATGTTTATTGAGATTTCCGGTTAACCTATTTAACATCCTATTTACGAACTATTGAGTTTCTTCTAATATGAATTAAAACGAAAGGTAACTCTAACAGAAAGGAAATATAACACACAATAACACTTCTACATTTGTAATCCAAAGATTAATATGAAATAATGATGAAACTTTTAGGAACAGAAGTCATAAATAGAAATGGAATAACTGTGCATGTACAGTAATACCTAACGACGTTGTGACACATAACGTGACTCAAGAAAATTAGATAAATTGGCCTATCCAGAAGCTAGAATAAGTTATATGGGCTTAACATAGTGTAACCGATACTACAACATTACGTTAAAAATACAATATCAATATAAGAGAGGAGAAATATATCGTTTTTACATTGTAATATAAGATTAATAGCAAATATACTTACTTACCTATGAATTTGAATCAAGCCAAAACGAACATGGATGCAGAATAATAATGGAATTGGTTATATATCGTGGTTTCTCATCAGCTGCTTACAAGCAAATATGTATTGGGATTTTACATTGAGGTAAGATATAGTGTGAAACAATTGATATAAGTGAATTAAAGAATTAGGAATGATAAGGGTTATCAATAACAACTATATATATATATATATATATATATGCAAGAACAGGTCAGAGGTTATTTGATGTTAGAATGTGTGATGTAATAGTTGAGTGGAGTTCAGAAGCAGCTATGATAAATTATGTGATCAGTTTAGAAGTAATGATGGATTCATGAAATTAAAAACTAATAAGATGGGTTACGTAATAATTGAATAGAACTTGAAAAGTTCACATAATTTAAGAGAATCAAGTGAGTGGAAATGGGTGAATGATGGAGTGGTTTAAGAATTCGGTAGTGAAAGAGAAATATAACACAAACTAGACATTAACAAAAGAGCTAGTGACAAAAAATCGAATTACCAGGGTAATAATAGGTTTATTACTGTTTCTACCTATGCCCGTTACACCTCAGAGAGAACTATTGGCCACACATCAGCACTTTTCATTCAACTCTGACCTGATCAATCTTCCCCTGTTGCTATTCATCCTTTTCATGTCTGCTTCCAATTCCCAACACAGTGTGTTCTTTGGTCTTCCTCTTTTCCGTTTACCTTCAAAATTCCAACTTAGTGCTTGTTTCGTGATGTAGTTTGGTGATCTCCTCAACGTATGACCTATCCATTTCTAACGTCTTTTCCTAATTTCTTCTTCAGATGGAAGCTGATTTGTTCTTATCCACAGTATAATAAATATACAGTTTAGAATGAGTTATCTGTATCTCAACATTCTGTCTAAAGATTCTGATCAGTTCGTAACTATAGTGTTACAAAATGAAGACAATCAGTTGATTATTGCAAATAATTACGTAAGAATGGGAAAGGTAAAATTCAGTTTGTAGTATAAATATTTAATGTCATTTGTAAAAAAAATAACAGCAAGTAATTAGTAGACTGGATACAATGAGAATTCCTAGTTATGTATAATATACACTTGTGGGCCAGGGTAATTTTACATTGGTATTCAGGAGAACCAGAGACTATTCAAACTTTCACTTGACAACCCAAACAGTACAGCTCAATCCCGTTTAACAGGAGGGCCAAACACCGTCCAGGCTTAAAATTTAAAGCCCAAATAATACGGCTCAATCTCGTTTCTAAGATAACCAGATACCATCCAGGCTTAAACTTTATAACTCGAGCAGTACAGCTCAATCCCGCTTCACAGGAAAACCAGACACCATATAGGCTTTAATGCTGTAATCTGAATAGTACAGCTCAATACTGTGATACATTTTGATTCTTACCCAATAAGAACTTCTCCTGTCTTCTTCTATCTTCTGATTTGCAACTGTGAAGTACTTTACGCTTGAGTGTCGTAGTTGTGTACCGTGTTCTGCGTCAATCAAGTAGCGAACTTAACAGTCACTTTATATGAGTTCCTATTGTTTCTGTTAGGAGAAAAAATTCTTTGCAGTATAATTTATGTTCTTTGGAATGACACAGATCAAACTGTACAAATTCTCTCATTATTACCAAATGAATATGCTGGGGGAAAGCTTTATATTATTTATTGTTTATTTTTATTCTTTAGTCAATCGTGAAATACGATGATACATTCACTTGGCTGAACATCTAGTTGGGCTGGTTAATACATATAAGTGTGGTGAAACTAGTCAAATTATATTTATTTCACGAATTCAGTATAAAGTGGCCAAAGAAAGAACGATATAGCCTTACTCTTTCGAATCTCTATTCTTAAAACCTTCTTAAGCAAAGTCGTATCATTATTCTCCTGAGTTGTGTTTAATTTTCAGTTTTTGGAACAAAGATGTTTTTTCAGGATTCTTGATCCAGTGGTTAGGCGCTCGCGCGCAAGGCTGATAGGTCCTGGTTTGGAATTTCGCGAGTTGGGATCGTGGGTGCGCACTGCTGAGGAGTCCCGCACTAGGACGAAACGGCCGTCCAGTGTTTTCAGGTTTTCCACGGTGGTCTAGCTTCAATTGATTCATGATTTCACTTTTATTAATTCATAGTGTTTAGACAGGCTATATCAATTTATCAATATATCTAGTCGGTTTTTCATTCCTTAAACCAAGAATTCATTGGAACAAGTGACGATTAGATTATAATGTGATCTTTTGTAAAACGATAATTAGGCTTATAACGAATTCTACATTGCTTCCAGGTGTATAAAATTACTAACAGAAAGGGATTTGTGGTTGAGATCATGAGTCAATTGAAGCTAGACCACCATGAAAAACCTGTAAGCACTGAACAGCCGTTTCGTCTGATTGCGGGACTCCTCATCAGTGCGCATCCACGATCCCGACTCGCGAAATCCTAGCCAAGGACATATCAGTCTTGCACGCGAGCGCCTAACCATTAGACCACTAAGTCAGCATACGATGGTGTTAATGTCTAACTTCAACCGATCCACGAGATTGAGCGACACATTCACCGTTATTTTTCATAAATTAAAGAATATTGGTATCACATCAATTCTTCCAGATATTTTAATACCCCTCGTGATATTCCTGTCATTTCACGAGGAAAACTATATTTACATTAGAAACTTCTACATACCCTCCCCATATACACTGTAGAGAACGAGAACACTATTGGGCTGACAACCAAATGTATTTGAATACAAAATTACAGAATCTCTTAGTAAAATTTGAGAAGCATACAGTGAATAATTCATTTGCAAAATGTTAATCACTCGTCCCAGACCTCATTGTTCTTTCGTTTCTACATCCCTTGTTCTCTCTTCTCGTTCTCTTTTCTTCGATCTTCCAAATATATCTCTAGGTATTTTACTTTTTATTGTTGATACATACTAGTTATATTTTTCGACATCAGTAGTACATACCTCAACACCACGACAGACCAAGTAAAATGTATTCCCTTTTTTCACTGTGACAGGAAGGTTATGATTTATGGGGAGATTTTGTCATTCCTTCAAAAAAAAAATGAAATAAAAGACAACGAATCAAAAGTCAGGTAGGATTTTAAAAAAATTTATAAGTAGCATAACCATATTAATACCACATCTGTAAGAGAAACGGGTGTTTGTAATTAGTTTACCGATACACAAACATAATCTTTAATTACCCATTTGCCCGTTTCGGTGTGTCCTGTCATCTGGTCTTCCAATGTCCTGCCAGTACCGAGCTTTGAATGTATTGAAACGTTTCAATATGTTTGACAGTTATTGTCACTTCGATGCCTCATTCCGCTAAATACTACTTACAAACAATCCTGTAAGTAGCATTCACTACACTACAATTACTAATAATATGATGATATTGTTTTGCCAAGTTAATACCCTTCCCATTCATAATATTTGTATGCATGTTTGTATATGGATACTTACATACATGTGACTCTATAAATATATATAAATTCACTGAAGATATGCCAGTAAATTGAAATCACACCAGAAAAACAAAACTATCACATAGCTAAGTATTTTATATTTTTGTCAAAATTACACTATTATCAAAATGTCATGTAAGCTAATGTAAACAACAGATTTCTAATTACTGACACATTCCAGAAGGAAAATTCAAAAAAGAAAACACGACGACGACAACAACAACAACAGCATACAAATGTAGAACACCTTGAATGAATAGTAAAAATCATATGTTGTTATGTCAGTCAACTACAACATAGGACCAGGTATATTAGTCTAATGTGACCACAAAGTAGAAAAACTTTGGTTACATTGGAGGATTTATTGCATAATTTGTATAGAATATAAATTTCTCCTAACTAATAAAAGATTTGTATATGACTTATACAAGCTTAACAATCAAAACAATATTATTATGATGATGTGGGGAAATTGTTATGAATTGTACTAATTATGAATGATAGATTCATTGTCTGAACGGATGATAGTCAAGTGATAATTCTCTTTTTTATTAATTCAAATAAGAATAACACATGTAATAGTTGAATTCATAATTCGATTAAAGCTAGACCATCATGTAAAACTAGGATGCAATAGATGGCTGTTTCGTCCTAGTATGAAATTCCTCGGCGGTGCGCATCCATGATCACGTCACACACTAATCAAACCCAGGACCACCGATGATAATTTTTAATATTCTAATCCAAATAAATAAATTTGCATTGAACGAATATATATGGGATATTTTGCACAAAATAGATATGAATAAAATATCATATGCTCACTAGTGACTGGCTACAAGATGGGTTTCTTAGAGTTCCAGTGACAAGCCGTGACTAGTGGAATTCAACCAAGTCTGTTGTAGAAGCAGTTACTCACTGAAGACAATGGTGAATGGTCGCGCAATATTGTGAATTGGTTGAAATTAGACATTAATACCGTTGGACGCCTGTTCAATGGTCTAGAGGTAAAGCGTTCGCGTATGAGATCGGAGGTCTTAAGTTCGATTTGTGTGTAGCATGATCGTGGATGCTTACTGATGAGGAGCCTCATACTAGAACGAAACGGTCATCCAGTGATTCCAGGTCTTACATGATGGTCTAGCTTTAATCGAGTTATGAACCCAACTACTAAAAATGTTTCAAATATGTTGAAAATTTGAATGATTGTTAGACATTCGTTGTTCAGATCATTGATGAACCTATGAATCTAAAGATATTAAGTAAGAAATTATTAATCAATATGATGCGTGATTATTTGTTTTCGGAAGGTTCGGACTAGACTGACAAGAGAAACTTTGGTATTATTTTAAGTTTCATAGCTGAAAATTTTACAAATATAATTTCCTATACAGTATTTCACATTGAATGAACCCCCCTCTATCACAACTTATCTAAACTTTGACGAATGTTCTGATATACTATGTATGATATTAAAGCTTAATTATCAGGCTTACTGTTGAGCATATCAAATAATTATGTCATCATAAAACATGAACTAGGAAATCAATATTTTTTATCACTATTTAACTCTTAACTATTGATTATGTGATGTCCAAACGAAAAATCAATGATTGATAACTAATCGACTAGATTATATGTTTATCCATATTGATTTGATTATAAGATTTCGTTGGATCAACTGGCTATGATTATACGATTTACTAGTCTTAGTTACAGTATCTCACACTCACAGTTACTTTTGGCTTGATCTTGTATAATTGTTACTTTCTATTTTATGATATGGTGCCGTCTGAATAGAAACTGTGTACGCCTGAAATACACGATTTTTATAATAGAGGCTAAGATTGTGTTATGAACAGCAAACGGGAAAGGTTAGGCAAGAACAATTAATACTGACTTATATTTGGCTCTAGGCAGCTCGTACTGTTTAACGCGTCATTGATTTGGCATACTGTCAGAACCATATAAGTCGGTAAATTATAATCGGCGAATTACTTATATGATAATAAACGGTGCATAAGTAAATAACAGATTAGTTCCATTGAGTTAAATAAAAGCGCTACAACTCACTTGTTCAGACAATTCAGCGGTATAAATCAAATAGTGAAGTAAAAAATTTTCTATCGTTTTGGTAAGCGATCTAAAATACTAGTGTCTAGTTTAAACAGTTCGTGTCAACAATTTGATTATACTGAACAATTTCTAGATAAATTATATATAGTATTATTCGTGTGTTAGCTGGTTGGAGATAGTCATTTGGAAGCCTTGAATATAGGTATCGAGCATGTTGAAAGTCGTCAGTAAGTGGTGATTATATTTATAACGGAATTAATGTTAGCGACTGGATCTGAACACAATTTATCCAATTTTACAGTCTAAGATGCTACCATTGAGCTATTCGGGCTTCAGTTGACCTCTTTAGAATTCAGGTATTTGCGTGAACTGATCACTGAATAGTGACTAAAACCACGTGCGTTTAGCCCACAGTGTTGATCATATTTTACCGGCAAATTCGAACGTAATCACTAGTTTTATTGACCTGATTTAGAGTGCAAAAGTTAGATCGGTAGGATTCCATTAACATTAAGGCCTAGATAAACATTACATTGATTATTACTAGATGATCAATCAATTCAATAATAAATCAAATCATCTATAGATGACTTTGTTCAGATCCACTAGTTATTATTAGTCTCCTTATGATTTCAACCACAACTTATCGATAACTTCCATGTAACACGTAACCTTTGGCCAGGGTATCCTGACTATAATGTACAATCAATTAACATATTATGTTTAATATTACAAAGAAATTCTAATGAGAATCAGCTGTTTTCATTGATTGTTTGTTAATAATAGTTGTCAGTGTTTATTTACATTAAAAATGATAACAACTGATAAACAATAATGATAATAATAGTTAACAAAACAACAAACAAAACAGCTACCGAATGAGGTCAATTTTGTTTTGTTTTTATTTATTTTGTCAACATTCATTATTGACTGGAGGGGGTGATAACTAACACACCTATCATTTTATGAAATAGCAGCTATAATAATTGGTTAAAAATGAAAATTTATCAACTACTTCTTATAGACCAATTATCTTAACACGATGTGGTGCGTGCTACTTATGTTAATATAAGTAGTATATGACGGGAATCAGGAATACACTGTCTGGCAGCAGAAGATAGAGAAGATAAAGAAAGGAAGAACGGGGGTAGAAAGCAATTAGTATGAAAATGCGAAAACAATGAAGTCCGAGACAACTGTCAAACATTTTGCAAATTAAGTATTATAGTATGGTTTTTCTATTTTACCCGGTAACTGTGTAATTGTGTGCTATCTACGGTTCGGTTGTCCTCACCTGTGTCATCCTTCACTACAACTGTACTCTTCTATCATATAAATAGATTTGATATTAAGTTCACTTAGTATTGTTTGTTTGGATCTTCCTATTGGTGTTTAGGACTGCAATTGATCAGTATTTATGTGGTATATGTGCATACTATGTGTATTACCTGGATATGGTCTATCAGGACTCAGTGGCTAAGTGGATAACGTGATAGTGTTTAAAGTCAACGGTACTGGGTTCGAATCCCAGAGTGAACATCAACTCTGAGATGCAGGTACGTTCAGCTGACGAGTTCCAAGTAGGACGAAACGCGTGTCTTAGATTCCACTGCTAGCCACCATCTATCTTTTCATAGATTTGAGATCAGTTGAAACATAATAATATGTACTTTTAACTTAAATTATTATCAAACACACACAGAGAGATAGATTTCATTCTTTAAAAGATAATAAAACAGTCTCAATAGTGGAATAGAATATGCAATTGTTAATTACACTGTTTTCAAAACAAAACAAAAAAATCCTGATCAAATTATATGAATTTATAAGTATAGGGTTATGGAGGTTGTTAAGCTTTGTATTAAGATCATTAGTTGATCAATGTTAGACCATTATTGAAAGCCTGGAATCACTAGAAGACCATTGTATCCTATTATGGGACTCCTCAGAAGTACGCATCTATGAATCAGCACACAGAACTTCAATCCAGCACCTTCGGTCACGTGAAAATATAAATTTTTAACCAGATCTTATCTAAATCCTGTGCATATTTCTCATATAAAACTTTGTGCCAATAATTAGTAGACTTGAACACTATTGCTACGAAGATTGGCAACTATGTAAATAACAGAAATGAAACATTAAGTGATACGGAATATGATATTACAGTAAACTGAATCATGTACATAGCAGGATGAATTATTGCCTGATGAATTGATTTATGTTATATGATGTAAGCTGATCAGACCTTCAGTTATGTGAATTATTGTATAGATTTATGTAGTATAAATAATAAATGGCAAACATATAAATAACCACACATAGGTATAAAATGAACATGGATGCCAACATAAATAATTATCGAAATAATTGATTGTCACATGACTACTTGGTCTGATATCATTCAAGTATAGGTTTATACAAATTCATTATATGAATTCATGGTTTGACTACAAGTTTGATTCAATGTCTACTAAATGTATACTCAAAGTGAGGCTGATATATATGCTACAGTATACGAGAAAATCATTCAATTATTAATCGATAAAAGTTTTATTCGACTGTAACAAAATTTCACATGAAGTACCTAGTTAAAAGTTTAATCTTTCAAAATCGGTTTTCGTTGTTGGTTGAAGTGAATGTATTATCTACTATGTATTAAATTAACTAGAGAACAGTAGACGAAATCGGGACCTACTTACTTAGTTACTTACTTACGCCTGTTACTCCCAATGGAGTATAGGATACCGACCAGCATTCCCTAACCCACTCTGTCCTGGGCCTTCCCGTAGAAAACTAACTCGCTTCAAATAAACGCTAACCAGAAAAAACAAAGATGAAATCGGGAAATAGGATATATTTCTGTGAACTGGTAACATATATGAATTTTAGTTGTAAATATGTACACAATATCTAACATTTTTCCGTTCATTTAGGTGAATGAATACTTCATAAAAGAGAATAATTTTCATTGAGACTTCCATTCTATATTTTAACTTCATTTTATTTGGTTTTTACATCAGAAAAATTTGGATGTGCTATAGTATTGTGTTCATTGAACAGCACTAACCAAACAAATGAACGGGAAAACCGCGTAAACATGATATATTTTACAATTTTATTGAATACTAAGAAACGATGGTTACCCTCGTAAGAAATCAGTAAGAAGTTCAAAATTAAGGTCCCACATTAGTCAGTACTTGTCTCTTTGAGGAATAAACCCCAATACTCATTCTCCAAATCACGTACGTGTCACTGATTTATTTAATCTATAAATGATCCACGACAGAAATAAGATGTTTCTACTAACTGATTACTTAGTAACTTATTATAAATACAGTTATAACGATCACAAATGAATATTATCACTAATCGAAATAACTCCATATCATAACACTTTTTCCCTGCATTCTAGTTTACTCGAAGAGATAAACGTAAGCTATTGGACTGTAGTATTATGCATGAAAGCAGGAAGGACCTATAATTTTGAAGGATCTAGTGCTCCCATGAAATAAGCAAATGTGACCACTACTAAGGTACTACTACTTAGTAAAGTGTTCTCTAAATCATCTTCTCACAACACAAAATTGACTTTATTTTGATCATATTTCATTAATAGTATAGGGTGGTGGAAATTGTTGAGTTTAGATTGATATCATGAATGGATCAATCTAAAGTGATATCAATATAAGCTCAACAACCTCCACAACCCTATACTGATAATTATCGTGTGCTCACTAGTGACTGGCTACAAGATGGCTTTCTTAGAGTTCCAGTGACAAGCCGTGACTAGTGGAATTCAACCAAGTCTGTTGTAGAAGCAGTTACTCACTGAAGACAATGGTGAATGGTCGCGCAATATTGTGAATTGGTTGAAATTAGACATTAACACCGTTGTATGCCAGTTCTGTGGTTTAGAGGTCAGGTATTCATGCGCGAGACCGAAGGTCCTGGGTTCTCTTGGTTTGTGCGTGATCGTGGATGCTCACTGATGAGGAGTTCCATACTAGAACGAAGCAGTCAGCCAGTGCTTCCTGATCTTCAATGGTTGTCTAACATTCATCCATTCATGATATCAATCTAAACTCATATTTCATTGTTAAATATTCCGATCAAACGAAATACAAATTAAACATCTATCATATTCGTCAATCTCAAACTTGGATTTAAAATCTACATCTACTATATAAATAGACTGTACAAAGTTCCAATGCATGTAAATATTTCGTTAGAAAGAAGTAAGTATTAAATCAATATCTGTTGACCACTTTTTTACATTGCTATTCATAATGATCGTGTATTGTTCCTGTCGAGTCGTCGGTCAAATTAAATCTTATATTTTACATATATATGTGTACTTGTAGTTTGAAATCAAAGTATTATGTTAGAAATACATCTATTACTGCGATTAACATCATCATATTTATACTGTAAAATTATGATAAAATACTCTCTAGTTTATCTTATATCTAATGCTTTAAATGTATTATTCAATCATGCAATCTCAGTATTACTTACATACTTACTTACTTACACCTTTTACACCTCAGGGAGGGCCATAGGTTACCCCCCCCAGTATTCTCCATTCAACTCTATGCTGAGCAATCCTTTTCAGTTGTTATTCATTCTTGTGAGGTTTCATTCCGATTCCCGACGCAATGTGTTCTTTTGTCTTCTTCTTTTCCGTTTGCCATCAGGATTCTAAGATATTGCTTGCCTCATGATACAGTTTGATGATTTACTCAATGTATTTCCTATTCACTCCCAACATTTTTTCCTAACTTCCTCTTCAGCTGGAAGCTGGGCATCGGATCAGCAACTCCATCCCATATAAAACATTCATGCTAAAAAAACGCTAGTCTCAGCATATATTAAGATGTATGTTGTTTTAAATCAATATTTAGGATGGATTCACTCGTTTCTCTACTGTAGGTAAAATCCAATTCATCATCTTCTGGTCATTGAAATCACTTTTTTCTTAACTTTATTTCATTCCTTTAACTTTATTCTCATTTTATTCACTATTTTCTGATGTGTTTATTCTGTAGAGTATGTTGAAGCTAGATAACTATACTACAGTTAGACAAAGCCTCTCATATAACACTTACAAGCAGAAGAACGTGTGAGAAAATCAGGAGACCGTGAATATATTCAACTCATCAATCAGCACATAGTGCATCCGGGGGAATTCTAAATATTGCTAGTGAGATTCATTGTGAAGTCACAGTCAAAGAGTTTATGGAGAAGGTTGTAAACATATGATTACTTTCAATAATCCTTATTTTAGATAAGTGTTCGTGCATGAGACTGATAGGTCCTGGGTTCGATTGGTGTGTGCAGGATAGTGGATGAGCACTTCTGAGGAGTCCCGTACCAGGACAAAACGGCCATCAATTGCCTCTAGGTTTTCAATGGTGATCTAGCTTAGATAGACTCATAAATTTGACTATTTACATTTTGAGTTGTTTTAATTAAATTTCTATATTTAATTTATAGCTTTTGTGTTGCTAATCGACAGAATTACAATCAATTTAAAGTTTCTTTAATCTAGATTGCAACAATCCATTTTACTGTAACATTGAAAATGAATTATCTATAGTTAGCAAAACTGATTGTGTTACGCACTATCGAATAATTGAATGTTTGTGTGATTTGGAATTTATAAATCAGAAATAAATAAATAGAATGGTTACCAATTATCGGGGTAGTGGAGATTGTTGAGTTTCACTTAAATTATAAACTTATCATTGCTAGGCCACTATTAGGATCCTGAAAGCTTTGGAAGGTTGCTTCGTCGTAGTATGAAACTCCTCAGAACTGCGCATCAACGATCACGCGCACGGTAATCAAACCCAGGATCCTTTATACTACTAAGTAGGCATCCACTGGTATTAATGTCTAACTTTAGTCAACCCACGATGTCGCCTGAACATTTCACTGAAGCTCAACAGTCTCCCAACCCACATACTGATAATCGTCATGTACTCACTAGTGACTAGCTTCAGGAGGGAATTATCGGTGTTCTATCGAGAAGCCGTGACCGTGGTAGTTC
>CAMPQF010000015.1:0-24978 GCA_946903255.1 Schistosoma spindalis
TGACGTAAATCAGCTGGAGACACAATTTTTTTAGTTAAACCCATCTAGTAAGAAAATAAAAGGAATAAAGTTAAGCTGGTCAAGAACATAATTATATTGTCGATCAGTACAAAGTTGGCCATGAACATTTTAGATTCCATATAATTACTTCTAACTATAATATGATGCCTTCATAGAGTGCAACAATTACAACAAAGTGGTTATGAAAAACACAACTAGCTAACTAGTTCTCATCACGACCGTATCCGCTACCTTGACATCGCGTTTGAGAATGTCTATCGTGACGACTCAATAGAACTATATTGGCTAAAACACATGCTCCTTTAGGTCCCACCACGCCAGGCAAGTCGGTAGGAGAATAGTAAGATTAAAAGCATCAACTTAATGTCCGAGGGCGAAGTCGTATTGCTGACTGTGAAGGAGTGCGACAGTAGTAAGGAGCCTCCCCTGGACAACAAGTACCTGCGGCAATGCTGCCTTGTGATAACAGACGGGAGAAGTTGAAAAAGATTACCCTAAACTGTCACACCTAACCTTAGCTTATGGATTTCCATCTACGGTAGTAAGGCCTATTGAAATTTGAAGCTAACACATCAAAAACTTCAGATAAAATGTCTGAGAGAGACCAGCCTCAAGCAGTCGTAATTTAGACTCTGCAGCGACGTTCCCAAGTCGCTGGAACAACCACTAATCCAGCTTCTTTTGCAGGTACCTTAAGATATATTCTTCCACGGTGTGAGCAGCCGAGAAGTCACAACCACCCTCATACTTCTAACAGGGCTCCAGACCACCTTGTTCAGTCAGTCAGTAACAACGTAGAACTTCGTACGTTGCCATACCACATTAGCCAGAGGTGCAGTTGTCGGTCCAAATCCCATAGTGGTAGATTTATTTATTTATTTATTTTAACACATAGGTATTGGTACACGGAGGCACCAAATACATATGCGCTACACGAATCTCAATTGATTTGTGTGAGGGCTGTGATACTGCCCGGGTGCCCAAACCGAGGCAGGTGGTTTTCTTAGGGGGCCACACCCCATAGAGGTAGTAAGAATATAAGTAGTAATCGGAAAGATTAGGGTTTGAACTATATATATACTATATTCTATGAATACACAACATAACCAATGAGTAAGAAGAATTTAATTAATTACCTACTTTTTAATTATACTAATTCAGTAATAGTATATAACTGCATAATAGTTGGAAGCCATGTTTTGTGTTGAGAGATAGTGCAACTTATCAGTTAGCCAAATCAACATAAGTGGAGCATGGAGTACACCTGCAGCTCATTACTCGTACTCAACTCCGAAAAACATCGCTTCCACCCATATTACTACATCATTTGAGACTATTTCCCATCTTTAGTAAACTATAAACAGAAATGCCGCTTAATATAACCAACTTAAGCATAATGAACATTTTTGGCGGACTTCAATTTTCTGAGCTGGATGTTTTAGTCGTGGAGCTTTTATTAATCACCTGAACAACATTATCAACAAACTTCAAGTAAAAGTGGGACATTCGAATTTCTCCACATATAACTAACAGCTTTTCTGCCGACATTGATTAGTCATCATTAACCTTTAAAGTACATTAATCTGCATCTTTATATCTTATTTGATATCACAACACAAAAGGACATGATATTTAAACCCTTTAAACGATGGTACATACAATCTTGAAAATGTATTCAGAATGATTTTTTTACATGATTAATGAGGAAATACAATCTCAAACTACAGTTCATGAGAAAAAACCAGTGTCAATTAGGTTGAGATTGGGTTACAGCAAACTATTCAGTGTGAACACCATCCATGGTGTTTTGATGACAAAGACTCAGTTAAAATATTCTAATGTTTTATTGATGTTTACTCGAAAAACAAATGTAATTGAATTGATTACACTGGGCGAAAATTATAAAGCATCATCTACGGAGCCGGTGTTTAAACCCTAATTATTGGGACAAGGGAAATAAGGGGATAGAATAGTTTCGTTCACAGTCATTAATCATCGTTGGAGGCTCGACAGGAGAATTCTGCCTGTTTTGAAGCACATTATCGGAATCTGATCATGCTCTAATACGAGCACGCATTTGCTTGTGCTTCAATGGATGGAAAAAACCATATTAAGACCCATTCGAGGTGAACTCAGTAGCGAGAAAGCCAAAAGTAGATTCTATGAACAACGGAGGTTACACTTAGGCGATTCTAAAAACAAGGCTGACCCAGATGTTGCTTGGAAAGATATACAAACAGCTGTGGAAACAGAAGCGCCCTAGTTGTGGCTGAATCAACCACATATTCATCATTCGTCAGGTTTTAAAACACAGACATACTCATCAGCATCAGACAATGATAGTTTTTCTTGACTTAAAAGCGGCATGACTCTGTTGACCGAGAGGTTCTATGACAGTGTCTGTCATTAAAGGTGTACCTCAGAAGTACGTAGACTTTGTGAAGGCTCTTTACTCGAACGCCACTAGTCGAGTTAGAACTTATGACGAACTGTCATCTGATTTTGTAACATCAAGTGGCGTCGCACAAAGCTGTCCACTATCACCAATTTTGTTCAACTTTATCATAGACATACTGATGGAAATAACTTGATCGTCGACTGAATTTTCAGGAATTTATCTCCTACTAGGAGGTCCACTTATCGACTTATAAGTCCAATATGCAGATGACATAGTTCTGTTTCGTGAAGATGTTAATAAAATGCAGAGTTGTTTGGTAGTACTGAGCAACAATGCCAGAATGCTTGGGATGCATTTCTTCCCCTCTAAATGCAAATAGCTGCTCCAGAATAATCTTGATTGTGTAGGAAGTTTGACTCATTCTTAGGGACTCAGGACAGTGTCTGATTACAATTCACGAACATTTCGTTTTGTATCGTAAAATACACCTAGGTTCCTACCTGAAGTCATCAGTGACCCACTGCTTTTAGATACGAACCCTCGTTAATTGAAGGCTTCTACTCTGTCCAGAATTATTTGAATACTCAAGGCCGTTGTCCGTACCTGACCTTGTGTAGACTGTGTAGCACAACAACTTCTTCATTGGTCAGTATTTGTGCGGAACCGTGTCTTTCTGAGCATTTCCTCATTATTCGTTTTTTTTTTATCCTGAAAGTCGGTACACTCTACAGTGGCGTCCTTACTGAAGGCATATGTAGATGGAGTGTGAATAAAATCCCGAATGAAAACCTTACAATTATATGCTCAAAGATGCCACAGTTATTTGAAGTTTGACAACTCCTTCACATGTAACACTTTTATAATGGAAGGGTATCAACTCTTCTGAGAAACATTTAATCTAAGCTGGCTAATAGTTGCAAGGGGTGCGTAGCACGACTTACCGACACATGATATGGTGTGAATCAGTGTGTTCAGCAGAACTAACGAAATCCGCATCAATGTTGAAAACTTGGAGAACTATAAATTTTAAGGGTTCATTTACCACTACATGAGTCACTCATTCAGAAAATGAACGGAGGAATGTTCGAAAATGCTAATACCGTACTTTTACTAAACTCAGAAAAACGGAAGAATAAAGTGATAAAAAGTGAGTTATTTATACGAATATTCGTCAAGATTAGGACAAATAGTTTGATAGAAATTTGGCGCCGAGTATAGAGAAGTCATTATATGTGAAAATCACATTTAAAATAATCTTAGCGTTTGAAATTTAAATAATTCCAAAGTTCCATCCAGCTAACTTGTCTGGACTTCTTCAAGGTAATAATCAAAATCGTCAAAGAAATATATGGCTTTTTAATTATGTTATCATTCTGTTAAGCTTAAAACCTGGATACCTAGTTTCTACTTTGTCTAATACTACATCCTCATGAAGGGGGCTAATTTGGTGATTTAACAAAGTTTAGGCGCTATCCTAAGTTAGGTTTAATCTTGCCTTTCAAGCGTTTCATAATAACCTCAGAAGTAATTTGCTTTTGGGGTTCAAAATGATAAGATATATTAGTACGCAAATTGTTATTTAGGAAAGATCCTCATTCATCCTATGGTCAGAGGGGGGATACAATTAGAGTGCGAAGGAACATAACTACACTGGCATACGAGTATCTATAGAATTTTTTCATGCCAAATAATGAGTAACTTGATAATGCTTTGATAAAATAAAATACATATGGTTTTTGTGTAGTAGTATTATAGTGAACGAGAACTCATGTAGGAACAACCAACTTATTATCTAACGCGAAATAGCAGAGTCCGTTGTATTATATATATATTGTTACACTCTAGCCTAAGCTTGTTCTCTACCACGCATTGGTAAATATTACAATGCAATGAGTTTGTGCAGACGATGATGTAACTTCCACGTAAGATCTTATAGATTAGGCAGTTACATCATGATCAATCTACAATTTTAGGATTAAGTCTATTATTAGAGCAGTACTAATATCATAGTAGACAACAATTCTATACATTCAATACAGCGATGGAATTTTGTTCTCTGAGCTGGATGTTTTGGTCGTGGGACTCTCATCGTTATTCTGAGCGACATCATTTGCATAAACTTCGGGTAGAAGTGAAGTGTTCGAATTTCTCCACATGTGATTCACAGCTTGTCCTGTACACCTAATTGTTGATTGGTTCTTGTTGACTTTAAAACTGTCATTGTTCACTTCTTTATTTTGATTATATGATCAAAATGACGAAGTGGAGAATAAGGAACTGTCGTTGTGAGCAGCGGTGATACTCTATTCATCACGTTTTCCCTGGTGCATTCCAATGTCACACTCCACCCCAGAAATTGATTTAAGGACTGTGGGAAACAGAGGATGCAGGTTGTTGTTAGCACTACAACACCTAGGTTACATCTAAAAGTTGTTGTAAGTCCCACAGCATTACCAACCTTGAATCCACTAAATCCCATTTGTAAAAGTGAATAGAGTAAGAACAAATATCGTAGCAGAATAGCATGATATCATTTATTTTGTGGATTCTCCTAAGCTGCCTAAGATTCAAAATCATTGTATTAATTGTTAAAGCGAAACAGATGCACACACTTTTTCAAAAACGTCTAGAATAAATTGAGTTGATGTACATCCGGCTGAACGTGTCCTGCCGATAAATCTATCTTCTTAATCGGTCATTCGAATAATGAGTATTACCAAGATCTGAGAAGTGAAACATATTGTCAGGTACATATTCAATTGTAAATCTAATGTCAGGTTTTACTCAGTTGAAAAGTTCCAATATACCAAAGGCATGTTGAAAATCACAACATACAACAAATGCATCATCCACACACCTGACATGAAACTTCGTGTCATTAGTTGTCGATCTCATAACTGTTTGTTCCAGGTTTTTTACAAATATATCTGGCGGCACTGAGCTCGAAGAAGTTCCCTGGACAACTACATCGACTTGATGGTGTGGAATATTGTTAAACTGAAATTCAATATTCTTTGCGCATGTCGGTAAAAGTTACCTGACTTTCGGTAGAGGAAGTAGTCCGGCATGTTGGTTTATAATTTGTTTGGTTTCATTCAGTAATATTACGATAAATAGTGTTAGTCTATCACACGAAATTATGAATTTATCAAATGTCGGTATTTTCTAACATCTGGGTAAACTGAAAGGTGTCCTGATGGCTGTCGTTAGCACATTCAAGGTGGCTAAACAAGAATACTATTAGAGTCGTGGATGCATGTTGCCTGATCATGGTCAGGGCAAGCAGTATAACTAATCGCTAAAGACGTAGGGTGATGGCTCACTATTGTTTGCAATAGCACTGGTGAATGTTTCGCGGTATTGGTACTAATCACACAATCCTCAAAGCCGAACATGAGATAACTGAGAAGACAGACATTCAGCATTTGACACGGAGAAAAGGTCAAAAATAGTGAATACGTGAATATTCATTTCAATCGGATGGCATGGCGCAGCCTTTCAGACGTGATCATTCTGTATAGCTTGTCTTTATTCACATTAAAAATATTATCCTATCTTCGTCGTAAATGTGTTCTTCAGGAGTACTGAGTATCATATTGTTAATTGCTACGATACGATGAGTCGGTGTACACAATAATGTGACCCTCTTGTAATATCTTATAGATTAGGCAGTTACATCATGATCAATCTACAATTTTAGGATTAAGTCTATTATTAGAGCAGTACTGGTATCGAAGTAGACCATATTTCTAAAAATATCTTATTTGGCTGTACTTATGGTTGCGCCATCTTCTATAAACTTGTTATTGTTTTTAAACGCCTTTCGAGGATTTTGTCGTTTGATTCGATTGTTACAGATAGAATTCTGATCTCACTGTTGATTGTTAGTAACTAAACGAAGCCTTGTAGTAATATTAGTCTTTAGAATTACTGTCTACTATGATATTAGCACTGCTCTAATAATAGACCTAATCTTAAAATTGTAGATTGATCATGATGTAACTGCCTAATCTATAAGATCTTACGTGGAAGTTACATCATCGTCTGCACCAACTCATTGCATTGTAACAATTACCAATACGTGATAGAGAACAAGCTTAGGCTAGAGATAGAATATATTTAATATGAATAGAAGATACAAGATAACATTCAGCTGGGACCACACCTGCAAGGCCGAGCCATGCCATCCGATCGACTCGGACTAATTCAATTCATTCTCCCCGTCTTCTCGATTCTTCTGTATTTCTCCGCGTTAGATGTTTAATGTCTATTTCTCATATTGTCTCGTGGTATGGCCCAATGCCACTACAAGTCTCTCACCACATGATCTTTAAAACCGAACATATAATTGCTGAGAAGGTTTACATTCACATGTAACATCATAGAAAACGTCAAAAAACGATGAACACGAGAACTCAGAATCAAAACGGCATGAATCGACCATGAGGATATGGTCATTATACACCCTCATATTTCTCATACCAATTATATGATCCCTAGCCCAGCTCGAATGTATTTCTTCAGAATTGCTAAACATTATATTGTTGATTGTCACAATGGTAAGTTCCAGTATAAACAATGATGTGACTTCCATGTGAAGTCTTATAGATCAGGTAGTCACATCACGACAAATCCTTAATATTAGGATTTGGTCTACCATTAGAGAAGCAAAGATAAGTGTACAAAAACCGAAACAGATGATAATCCCACAGCTTCACGAACTAACTAAATGAAACTAGTGGTTAGGCCCGATGCAAATGACCTTATTTTTATGATCCTATCCTGCATCTAGAAAAAAATACATACAAATCAGTCATTCAATAAGGAGAAGTTAAACAGTCACTACATCGACCACAATTCATGAGCTTGTAGTGACCTACTTTTGTCAACAGAACGCGATTAGTTCAATGAAAACAATTATTATTATAACCAATTGTACCAGTGACTGTTTTACTGTGCTCGTTTGTTTAGCTGTGCTAATGACAGCCATTACACTTACTCTCCCGTTGACTTTGAACTTGTACGAATCCGGTTACGCTCAGTAACCACGCTTGTACTCCTTTGGCACGATCTCGGTATTCTTTCGATACCACGAGATTGCCAACAAATACATCTCGACTACAGCCATCATCTGCCTTCTGATTTTTGGCCTACCGGAATCTTATTGGTCTATTGGCACGTAGTTTTGTAGCGGTGTTCATAGTCAAGCTCAACTCGACACCACGCTACAAGCTTTTCGATGAACTGTAAAACGGATATTAGCAGGCAGCGAAAAGTAATGAAGGTTCAAAATAATGTATAGAGAATGAGTTACATCAACTGAAGGTATTATGTGTGCGATAGACTGAAAAATAAAATATAAATAGTGAGTGTTATTATTCACAAGTCTGGATTTTATGGTGTCTGCATTAGTTGTCACTGAGTTAATCTTAGCATAAGAATGTCGTTTTAGCGCAAGTAGACTGGAATCTTTTTATCTTGACTGGGTAAATTGTAGTCGTATTGAGGAGCTCCAGTGTTTGCCAAGCATTACTCTCACACTGATGTGTAGAGCCTCCAAATATTGAGTAAAATTCGTCTAATATATGTTTGGGTGTTGTGGTGTGCAGTAAAGATAACTTAATGCATTGTCTCATATTACGGTGAATGCGCTCCCAACGTTGTCACCCAGTTTGATGATTTTTTATTGCACTAATTCATATTTCCTCTACCAATAATATCTTCCATGACTAATTTCTTCTACTTACACTATTACCTCCACCATTTTAGGATGAGGCTCAATTATTTTATCTCTCTTTACTAAGAGGGTGTGACATCTTAGACCGATGAATAGATGTACGACGTTCTTCTCTGTGACTGACTGAACGATATAGCCAGTAGCATGAACTTACGAATTTTCTTTGTTATCTTGCCTAAACTTTATAATGGATTCATTTTGAAAGTTATTATAACCGGACCATTAATAACACTTTTGCTATTCAGAATTTTCAGAGAAGTTTTCAACCAGCGAAGTTTATCGACGTCTTAATAGCTTGTCGGATATCACGTAATCTTTCCCACTCACAGGTCAGCCACTGAAATTTCGGGGATGTTTCTAATACTTTCGCCTCCATATTTCTTAAACTATATCCGTATAGCAGTAAGAGTCGACGTTATTTACACTGCAGTTGTAATAACTTATGGTAAGACCCATAGACTTTCACGAGAATTCTTCTACCACTCAAAGTAAGACAACAGCAGTCTTAATCTGAACCGCCTTTGAGGTAGAGCATATACCCTCCTGTACATCATTATTCATCACCCTAGCCATTTGGTGTGATCTTTGGAGTGACTTACTAGGTTCCGCTCCGACAGTCAGAGTGCTATACTGTTAAAAAAACAGGTTTTCATGAAACACCAGCATCAATTTTCTGAAAACCGAATACTTAGAAGGTAACCCCTTCTCTGACGAACTTTCCACTACACTGATCTTCAGCATTAACGTTCAAGAAGGAACTTTTTCAGCATACAACAGTCAATCCAACTCAACACGTTTTGATAGAACCGTGAAGCTCCCAGAAAAAGCAAATGATTACCTCATGCGAGACAGTTTCGTCCCTTATTTTTTCTATCATCTCCCGTTTGCTATGACACATCTGTTGGATTCTAACAATGTATGGTATTTGAAACACTGTAAAGCCTACAAATTTTTAGATTAGCTTAAATGTCTTGTAAACTGAAATAAACTCAAAGTACAAACATTTCGTCAATGATGCATTTTTTTCATTCACTTGGTATGTTTCTGTGAATCTTCTATTTGAAACGTCTCATGACCTACATAAGTGCTTAGAGAATGAATAATGTTTTCGATGTATACTAACATCTATTTCAACTCCACCGGATAGAATTTACGCTTTATTTGTTCTTCAGGAACTTCATCTGAGTAGTATGTAAGTTCTGCAGATTACAAAGCCATCTAATTATTGGCAAAGCGCTAGAAAATGAGTGGCAGAACAGGTTGATTGGTAACAGAAGTGATCAAGCAGTAACACCTAGAGTGATCATTTTTCATACCTACAGAAATCATCAGATAGTCTCTTCACAGACTCTGAAGAAAGTATTAACAATATTGTTTTCAGTAGAAAGATCACTAACATAATGCACAGACATTTTTGTAAGCTCACTAGTGTTTCATTCTAAGGAGCTGTTTCCCCAAGTTTAACTCACTTCTGAATCATTTCACCAGTCTATTCGGGAAAAGAGAATAATAGAAGAATATCAAACATACAACGTTTAGGTATTCGTTTCCCAGTGTGAGTGTGGATTCACGTTAACTGATAAGTTAGCCAGAATTAAATTCTGTTTCACGGACTTCAAAATCACTTTTGATTAATTTGACAGCTCGATTTTAGGTCCCGAAAACTAAAATATTAATTCAAAATATTTGTTTGATACAACTAACTACTGTTTTTACGATGGTTACTGCTTCATTTTTTCAAGGCTTATGTGCCGTTATGTATTATCGCCAAAATGGTTTATTTGGAGATCATAGCAAATGCCCTACTGTTACTTACACATTCAGTAGCATGTTTCACAAGTCCATATGCTAAAGTAAGTTAATCCGTTACGGTCTGAACCGTAGTTGGTATTAGCAAATGTTATTTAGCAATTTTTATTGTTTTATGCTCTTTATATTTGTGAGAATAGTTTTACTTTTACATGTTTGACATTACACGGGAAATAAGAAACTCTGAAGGTTGGCCTCGTTCGATGTTTAAGAATATTCTTTAAATTGGAAATTCAATGAACCGCACTGTCTACCAACCCTTCTAAAGAGAAGCTTGCTGGTTGCATATCACACTCAGATACCTTTGATTTGGTAAATGTTCGATCTCCAGGTTAATTTCGGTTCTTGAAAATTCAGTACCTTGTTCTTCAGTAATAAGTATAGGAGGTCTATCGACCTATATAGGTCGACTAATATATATTAATCCTTGCAGTTCGTAACACTGTGTAGGTCCAATCTTTTTTTAAATGTATTAACAAAATGTGCCGATATTACGCATTCTGATAGAAAACTCCAGTAATTCGCCACTAGGTGTCAGAAACGAAACTCTAAACGTAGACGATTTGATCTCGGTTTTCGAACTTTCATAGAATGTCCTCAAATGATCAATCCTAAACGCAAGGAAAAGATAAGACATTGATACTAATGTCATCGTTTAGTATACGACAAGCCAATACTATATCATCCCGTAATGTGTGATAAGATAACGAAAATAAGTTGAGGTGTCTCAGTCTGTCTTCACGAAATAGACCAAATTGACCTTTTACCACTTTAGTCCCTCGTCGTTTGACTCGTTCCAGTATATGCGCCTCATACTTGAAACACGAACTCACTGCTTGATTTCCATATTCCAAATGCAGCCTCACGAAAGTCGGGTATAATATCCCAAACATTTCTCGTTTAAGTAATGAAATGACCTATGAATAGCCTTTAAAATCCTGAGGCTGTTGACAACGATAGCCTCACAGTTGCTCTCCATTTTAAGGTCGTGGCCTATTATGACTCCTAAATTTTTATAGTCCACTACTTTAAGTAACACTACTCCTCATATTGTGTAGTGATATAAATCGTCACAATTATTTATTTGCATCACTAGACTCTTGTTAGAATTTACTTCTAATGGCCACCTGTTCATTCGTGCAACCAATGAACTTAGGTCATCTCGTAATTTTCTATCTGATATACTGCTTGTGGGTCTCTAAATCTTTATTTCATCGGCAAAGTGTAGAGCAGATGACTTTGATACAATTGGTATGACATTTAGATTAGGTAAAAAAGAAGAGGGCCGAAAATTTTACCTTGAACAGATTCACATGTTGAAAGAGCTCCACTTGCCCTTACCCGCTGTCTCCTGTCACTAAGAAAGTTATTTATTCGGTTTATGATTTCATAAGGGATCCCAAATCGTAGTTTTAATTTAACACCCAGATGAGAGACCTTGTCAAAGGCTTTATTAGATCCATGGGAATTACATTTACCGGAATATTACTACCATTTGCTGCAGCTCAATCTTCTTTTTTAATGAGCAGGTTTGTCAACTATGACAGGCATTTCCTAAAACCGTGTTGTTTCCTGGATAAAAGATCATGTCCCTCCACATAGTTTAAAATAGTCATCTGAACAATCTTTTCCACTAGTTTAACAAATAGACTGGTTAGACTAACGGATCGATAGTTACCAACTAGGCCTTTGCTCCACGCCTTATACACCGAACTGATTACCGCATCTTTTCAGTCTCTGGGAAGTTTAGAATGCCTCAAAGACATCAAATAGTATTGCCAGAGGTTCAGCAATTACAGTCTCCAGAGCTTTCATAATCCTCGGATGAATATCGTCAGGACCACTGGAATTATCAAGTTTGAGATGCCGAAGTAGTCTTAAGACAAAACCTTTCTGAATAACTAAAAGTTCTATCATCAAGCCGCCACAATCACAGTCAATCGTTGGTCGTTCCTCATTGCTGATAGAAAACACTTAAAAGATTTAGCTTTTTCGGCATCATCTCGCCAACATTAACGAATTCCATTCTACCAAAAGTGATGAGATTCCATCACTTCTCTGAGTTTGCCTTTTTATCTATGAGAATAGTCGTTTCGCATTGTTTTTACTACCCCTAATCAATTTTTTTCCATATGACTTCCGAGTCTTACCTAACAACGCTTTACAAAAATCCCTACTGTTGCAATAACTAAATCTATACTGTTCTAAATCAGTAGAGATGAATGCATTCCGATGCTTTTTCCTACGTCGAAGAAGTGTCTTGGCTTGTTTAGTTATACATGGTGGACAGGTATTCTATCTACGTGGTACTAGGTATGATAGAAACGAGGACGTAAGTGAACTAAGCTTGTCTTTATATAAATACCATGCTTCTTCAACTGATGAGCCAGTATCTACTGATCGATCCGCAGCGCACTCTTGAATGGCGAGTATGTTAGCTCTCCATACATTTGGGTGAGGCTTAACCTGATCGTATATCATGTCACTAGCTCTAAACGTCAATGACAAAACAGCGTGATCACTATTCACTAACAGTTGAAGAATACTTAGATTGGCAATACCCTCAGTCGTATGAGTGATTACCAAGTCTGATGAAAAAAAAACCTTGGTTTGAACCGAAACGTGTGGGTTTGGATACACGCTGTACTAATGCATGCTCTATTACCGTTGACAGGAACATACTATAAAGGATTCTATAGATCCTACTATAGCCATCTCAGTTCAACTAATATCAGGTGCATTAAAGCCTCTTAATATCAAGCATTTGTTGTTTACACTCCATAACTAAATGTGCTCTAAAATAAAGTCATCAGCTAAACAGACTGGGCTGCGATAGATGACACGGAGTATAAATGTACAATATCCGATAGTGAGCTCATAGCTAATGACTTCACAAGTTCCACTATCATGGGGTTCGGAAGCCTGGAAGCGGATATTTATATTATTGGCTATGTATAATAGGAAGCCACCTTCTTTCCTACATTTGTGCCTATCACTGCTTAAGTAGTGGTATCCAGATAATTCTGGAGTAATGTCGAAGTCGTAGACTAACCAAGTTTACGCCTTTATTCGTCTACTTATGCTCCTAGTTCATATAGTATATTTCTTAGACTACGAGCATCTGCATATAAAACTCGTAGGGAAGCGACCATATCCTCACAGGCCTTGGTAGCATGCACTTCCAAGACCTGACTATTGGAAAACCCATTAAACGGAGATTTTCCTCACCATTTTGTAAACGGGTTTCTAGATCAGCTACTTTCTACTTTCTAGAAATATATCAGGTCTTACCAGAAAATTGGTATTGTAGTGAATACGGGCGCTACTTAACAGATCACGTTGCTTCTCCGACCCTAGGATAACCTTAAGGAGTCTACATGGTCGGGGTTCAACAATTTCATCGATCCTCTTACCTATTCTTATCAATTTCTTGACCTGGACTCCTTTAGAGCTATCTGGGAAGATGCTACGGATAAATGCTCAGGGCTTTTCCAAACCATGCGCGTGTCTAATTTTGGGATCAGCGTCGTTTGATTCAAGCAAATTACTTACGATAATACTCGATGAGAATAAGTTTTCCCCAACCATGCTACGATGGAGTTCTGTCTTACTTTCAGACTTTGGTAGAGTATCTTGTGACTCAGAATGGGAGTTCACGAATAACTTGCCAACTAAGTGGGTGCCACTTATAGCTTTTTTCGCTTTTTGTTCCCGTACTGTCGTTCATTTTTCGTCATTTAGGACAGCCACACTGGGTCTATTAATAACGGTGATGGTTTTATCTAAGTCTTCAGTTTCTACTGTAGAAGCATGAATACCCATATCGATATGAAGTAGCACTTCACTCCTCGTTCGTTTCAACGTACATTTTACTTTTCTGACAATCACAGTTGGGTGTTTAACACGTCCTGTGACAGCATGTACTACACTGACGCATTCTTCACTGACAGTTTTCGTGTTACCGACGCCACCACCATCATTCTTCTAACAGGGGCATTCCATTTAGTGCCCACTCAGTATGAAAGACTGGATCATGCTCTGAGTTTACTTGATAGTGGTTTTTGAACCTTCCTGTAGTATCACCAGAGATTATTTCTGGAGGGAGCAAACGGAGAAGACATGTTGACACCCAAACCATTACTTAAGACACGGAATGCTGATATAAGGTCAGTTAGTCAGTAACAACGTAGAACTTCGTACGTATATACGTACATCAGTTCGAGTTGCCATACCACATTAGCACACAAATATAAGGTCACCTCGCGTTATATGATAAAGGAGAAAGGATCAAACCTTTTAATCGTTCAACTTAAGAGAGTTTGTAAGCGCCCGTGAATTACTGAGTTTGCACTTGTTGGAAATGCTCGAGTATAATAAAATCATGAGTGAGATGTGAACTAGCTGCTTGGGTGCAATATTCTAAGTGAGGTCTAACATAGGTGGGCTATAAAATCAGAACATATTTTCATCAAAGCATTTGAATACTCGACGAAGTAACCATAGCACCCTGAAACCTTTGGTAGGTACTGCATTGCAAGTTCAGTATACTGGTGAATACTGCCTTGTCCAGTGTGCATTAACACATTCCTCTCAGAACTAGTCTTCAAACCCCAACTTTGGAATCATCTAACGTCCTTCACATTTTTAATTTAAGACGGGTTCAAAGTCGTTTCCTGGACCACGGTGGAATGGTAACTGACATACATCCTATTGCCACGGATATAAGTTGTTGGGTAACCTCTGAATATAAGTCCCCTTATACCCATCAGTATCCAAGACAATCTGTTTCCATAGATCAGTCTACCCTTTATAGATGCTTTTTTCGCAGAATTTTGGTTGCAGTAGCAATCTGGAAGTTGAAAAATTACCCTACTTGACTGAAGGCTAAAATTTTTCTAGCCAGTTCTACATAGATCAGAAACATGATAAATTCAAAGCTTCGATTTTCGAAAATAACAAACTTCTGTTACCTTAGGAGCTGTATCTAAAACGTAGGATAGGGTTCTTGTTTTGTCCAATTCAGGTACATATAAAGACTGAGGGATTGCAAGCATTATTATTTGGCTTTCAGCAACTGGTTTTCCACATGGTCTTTTTCTTCTCATCCTCCTTAGTAAAACAGATCAAGTGTCAAACCATGATGTAACATCAGTCCAAAAAGACACTATGGGACTAAGCCACTTTAGCAGGCCCAGACCTAATGGTTGGGATCCGCACCAGTATTGAAATGCGTAAGTTGGAAAAACTCAAAATCTGCCACTATATTAATATACTGGCCTATACATATATCAGAATTCTGACTGATTGATCGCTGAAAATACAGCTTCGAGTTTAAATATCCCCCTTTCCCAGCCATAGCTGACTTCAAAATTCTTCATAAAGTACTTGATATATTCCTTAAAAAAAGGAAGTAAACACGTATTTGATAATTTTCTATAAAAGACATATCAGAAACAAAAAGATTATTGCTCGTTGGATCCACAACTGTTTGATGAACGCGTACATTTATAGATCCTAAAGTAAATTTTTCTTTGCTATAGTATCAGCCAGTTTACAGTCATATGGTCACTTATTTTTAAGACCTGGATTTTTTGTCTAATGTAACACCTGTTAAAACTGTTTCAAATCGTGTAGTGGTGAAAGAATCCTCTTAATACTTTGGAACTTTTAATGATTGCATTTTCCGGATGAATTACCATTACTACGCTACTTTGTGTTTGGTCTGTGAAAATGCGTCTTATGGTAAACCAAAATTTGACGTTATCATGTTAAGTGAAACGTTTGTGATCACAAATGCTAGAGGGTTTACTGTTGATTTCATAACATGATTTGATAAAAATTCATGCAGTCGAAGTTTTGATATTAATCTTATGAAGAGACCGTGCTTAACTAAGTACTTACGCCTGTTACCTCTCATAGATGAGCATAGGATTCCCACCAACACTCTCCATCCAAATCTCTTCTAGTCGATCCTTTCCATCTGCTATTCAACTTTTTCATATCTGCTTACAATTTCCGATGCATTGTGTTCTTTGGCCCTCCTATTTTCCATTTCTTTTCACGATTCCAAGTTAGCGCTTGCCACGTGATGCAATCAGTCAAACTGTTATGTAATAGGTATGGTTTTGTAATATGAATTCTATATATATCATGACAGTCTAATTGAGATATTCATTTTCCGGATTATGTTTTGATTTTCCGTTCAGTTTAACTTGAATAAATTTAGATAATTTACAAAAGCATAACTAGTATCCTAGAGATAATTTTAGTATTTCCTGTTAATATAGGGTGATATCATACACCATGAACTGACACCAGATTATATGCTTACAAGACTTAGGAATCATTCAGTAAAAAATAGTTTGGAACGAATTTTTAACGAAATCAATATCATTCGTAATGTTGGCAGCCCTGGTCACCTTAAAGTTAGAGAAGTAAGTGTATTAACACAAGTTTAACTACGTTAAATGAAGTTTATTAGAAATTATCTGAGCAATCGCAGTTGGGAAACTGATTTGGATACTTTTGAAGAAAATACAGTGGATGGTGTTAAAACATTTCATAACATTATTGGTTACAGAAACGACACAAACTATAAGAAATATTTGATTTTGGCTTGTCATTATGAATCAAAACTTCTCCCTAATTTTGTTGGATCAACAGATTCAGCAATGCCTTGTTCAATGATTTTGAAAATTGTCGACCTACTAAATTATGGGATTAAAGCATTGAAGGTATGGAGCTGTTTCTTTGCTTACTTTTTGTGATTATTATATATTTTTTATTAATTTAAACCAGGTAAAACACTTTTTTCGACAACATAACCGAGATGTTATTTGAAACAAACCGTGAGAAATAATATTTTAATCAGCAATATATAAAAATTTTACTTAGAAACCGTCAAGTTTATACTTGTAACCCAATTACACTTAGTCAGGAGTTGCTAACCGAGTTGTTCATGATACACACCTTAATTATATAAACCTTAACAGACTAATAAAAGTAGTTCAGTTTATGAAATAAAATATAGGATTGACAAAAACGTTTTGCATTTACAGTCAATCAAATTCCGAAAGATACAAGTAAAACTCTTGAGAATCGTTTACTTTTATCAGCCAGTATTGTCTATAAAGATTAATAATCTCTTAACAAATATAACAAGTGACTGAAATACCTTAATATTGGCACTGATGTCTCCTTCTAGTGATTTTTTGGCCTAATTTGATACTTCCAGGTTTATCTGGATATTAACAATTGCATAATTTTGCCAATATCATTTTTGAAAGAATAAATTCACAACTTCATATAAGGATGTTAAAAAATCAGCCTACAACCCCAAAATCATCTATAGAAACCCAGCGACGAATCATTTTCTCAAATATGAAAAATACCTCAGAATTAACCACTAGGGCTTGTTAACCTCCTAAAAATGGTTTTGCTTAAAAATTGACATATATACTTCATTTTACTTTACTCTGATCAAAGGATGCAATAGCTAAATAATATATGTCCTTCATTATTCAAAAGACCTGTTTCATGATCTATAAAAAGCGCTGAATTAGATGAAATAGAGGACTACTCCACATACATATGAATAAGTAGTTACAGCTATCGTCACTTATATAAATAAATATGGTCAACTACGGACTTAAAATTTATTGAATAAATATCAAAATTCTTTATCGTAGAGATCACAGAAATGCTATAAAATTTATCGAAGAATGAAATTTAAGTCAATGTGTAATCCTCAGATGTGTTGACATAAATCTGGTCTACCCATAAAGTCGATCAATAACATCGTCAGTGATCAGACTAACAAATCAGTTGACCGGAATATGAAAGTAAATTACAATCTTAAAAAGCCTACCAAAACAGCAAGTCATAAACAAGATCGTTAGAACAGAAGTAATTCTGAGAAAGTGGAATAGTTTTGAAGACCTTATTCCAGTTTGAAGTAAACACTGATAAAACTGTTCAGAACGACAATCAAAGTTTTTCAATTAAAATATCTAGCTGAGAGAAACCACTAGAAAATGACAATCATTGTTGTACTATTCTACGTAGTTACTTTTTGGTTACGCTATATATTATTCGTTTAAACAACATCAACACAAACTTCTACCTGAAGAGAATGAAACTTCATCGAAATCATCCATCTGAGCTACAAATCTCAACTTATCATCATTTTACTTAGATATCGGAATTCCTCAACTAAATGGTTTTTAGAAGACTGAGTTTACAAATATCGTTAAGTGTCATTTGTAATAAAAAGTATTTAATGAAGTTAATATAGTCGGGTTACATAGTAAGTAACAATTGTCACGTTACGAAGTAACCGATATTCTTTCATCATAACACCTCTAGAATTTCTTACATGTAAAATCTATTTCAAATGGACTGTTTATATTGATGACAGATTATATTATCTCATCAAAAATTAATTAATACTATAAATTAGAACTAAATATTCCAGTGAAAATGCAGTCAGTGTGTGTGTGTTTGTGGATTTCATATTAAAAAAATTATCAAGTTTATAATTTCAAACAAACTTCCAAATATTTAGATCCCTTTTGATTTTATATAAGACTTGTTTTTATTTTGAAATATTCTTCACATACGGTGAAATCATACAGTGAGTAACGTTATAACCAGAAGTAAAGTACTAAGTAAAAATAGATCAGCCGAAGATGTTGTAAATCTTCATTGACTAAGGTGGCTGGAATATATTACATCTGACCACAACTTACCCCAGCATGCAATGGAAACTACTATAAGAGTAAGCTGTAGAAAAGACTAATGACAATTAGATCATCACATATTCTGAATCCTCAAGGTTATTTACTGTTGAATTGGGACATCTGTTATGAGACAGACTTTTTAGTTGAAGTAGTTAACGATCACACACACCTTAGATTATATGGCTCAAAATCAATCTCGGTCATATAAATAGATACACTATTTATATTGCACTATACATTGAGTTTCCAATATCGTTCCATACTTCTCACTGTCTAGTTTGATCTCTTACTAGTATGATATGTGCTACCTATACGAACAGATGTATGCATCAATAGTCGGAAGTAAGATTCTTGCTGACAGAAAAGAAAGGAAAACAGAAATAATCCAAGTAGCAAGAAGAATGAAAGAACGATAGAGCTTGTGAAAGACAATTCAAAGAAAATGTGCAAATGTTGTATTCAATGTATTATTTTCATATTTTACAAATGCAGTGATTTTGCTCTATACAACTAGGTGATTTCATTAACCAAATCATCGTTCATTACACTTTTTTCTTTAATCCTTTTGATTTTCACTTCTTTTACTTTAAGATCTCTTTCTGATGATGTGAATTAGAATATCAGACCAATCGAATGACTGATTACATTTTGTTATTGGATGATTTAATTATCTGTAGGTAAATTAGTGATATGCGCAGCAAAGGTCATTATCAAAGAGCAAAATGTTCATGTACGTCTTCTTACTATCGTGGAAATCCTTACAAATCTTTGAAATTATGGTGTATTTAGAAAAAAATTAGGTATTTATACTACTGAATAATCCTAAATTGATTATACTCAACATTTATTTGATAATCACTTCTTTCTATTCATAGAAATCTGATATTGGTTTGAAGCTGATATTTTTTGATGGAGAAGAAGCATTCAAGATGTGGACACATAGTGATAGCTTGTATGGATCTCGACATTTAGCTGAAAAATGGAGTAAAATAACGTCTAAATCATCTAATGAAACAGAATTGAGTAAAATTGTAAGTAATTCAGATATACTGTAGTCATAGTTTGTCTAATGAATAATGTTTTATCATACATCCTGATTTCATACTGTTTAGAATTTAATTAAATAGAAATTTGAATAAAGCGAAGATAACAATTGAGACAGAATAATATGAATTTGTGATATTCCATGGTTTCTCATCAGGTGCTTACAACCATATATGCATTAAAATATAACATTGAGATATGATATGATGTGAAACAATTGATGACAGAAAGAATTAGAATAGCAAGGAACTATACTCTGTCGTAGATATATTAATGACACACTTCTTATCTGCAGCAATCAGAAGCGTTCTATTTACATACTCAGTCTGTTTAACAAAGGACACAATGATATAGATTTTACTATGGAACATGAAGTTGAAGGTAAACTCCATTTCTTAGATATTAGAATCAAACGAACTTCAAACAGCACACTACAAAGATACATCCACCGCAAAAATACGTGGAATGAAGTTTATGTAAATTATAACAGCTTTTGTCCAGTAAGATACAAAAAGGGGATTGTACAAACCCTTTTTGACTGTGCTCATAAACCTTGCTCAAAAGAAAGCCTGGAAGAAGAATTTACGTTCATTACAACTTGCCTACATGAAAATGCAGATCCAGCGAAGTTCATCGAGAAGTATACCAGAACCAGCGTACGTGTTAAATATTGTACAGTGGTAAAGAAAACCCACTTTTTATGTCTGCACTTCAAAAAAGATGTAATCATTGGAATAATTAACCACAGGATAAATGCTGCGTTGAAGTTTGATTATCCGTCCATTACGTGAAGCAAACTTCTCACTCACTCAAACAAACAAAAACTAACAGGTTCTCATTTCTTAGTTTCATCATGTTTTGGTGGTATGAAAGAAAGCTGCAAAGGGCTAGCTTATGTTGGTCCTTCACGACTCCCTGGTTGGGGTCCGAGAGATGGTGTAACGCAGTGGCTAGAGACGTTATCAGATATGGCTCAGAATAGAAGCCAGTGGCGATCCTGCTGTAACCTTCGTTTACTTTCTTCATAAAAAAGGTGGTCGTATTCTTCCTTAACTGAAAGATCTGTTCTGATTGTACCTTTCCGTTTCCCCCACCATTGTTCTCTCTCTCTCTCTCTCTTCTTTTTTTTTATATAATTCCCCACGTTCATTACTTTTTTTTTTTCTTCTCTTTTCTCCTTCTCTTCTAATTATCACTGTTTTGTGTGGCGCATATATATTTGGTGCCCCCCTGTACCAATATTTATGTGTTCAAATAAATAAATAAATAAAACTCATTTCTTAGTACTTCCAACTGCATTTACCAATTTACATGTACGTGCCAAAGCGCCTACAGTGGAATAACAGAGAGATGAGTAAATGTTAGAATTTCCGGGCACGTTCCAAAGGATTTGAAACTGAGGGGCGCAACGTCTATAAGCAGCTCAATAGCTCGGCATTTAATTGAATGCGGACACACCTTTGACATCCTAAAATTCTTTAAAATTACTGTTATTATCATTTGAACACATAAATATTGGTACAAAGAGGCACAGAATAAATATGCGCCACACAAGTAAATTGATTTGTATGTGGACTGTGATACTACCCGGATATCCAGACCGAAGCCTGTTGTTTTTCTTAAGGGGCTACACCCGGAGCCTTCGAATCAAAGGTCTGATCCAAAGAAAACAGTGGAGCAACGTCAGGAGATGGAGTCACATGATAGCCGGTGACTAACAATTGGTTCATACGGCATTTCTTTCGCTCAGGATTCTGAAGCCCATGTGCACGATTGGTTTGAAATCAGGATTTTCCAACTCCCCTAGGTGGATCCTCCATATCCACGAGCCCGTTTAAAGTAATGGACATTCGCTTTTAGTCCTCTCAACTTCGCAAAAAACACCACTTTCACGTGACAGGCGGAGATACTCACTACTATACTATCGAGGAACACAAATAAGTGGAGCGTTTCTCCGGTTAACCAAAGTAGTAGTATTTCATAAACATAGTTCCCTTTATCATTTTGAAAAGAGCAAGAACAAAGATTCTAGCAGAATAGCATGAATTCATTTTATTTCGTAGGTTCTCATCAGCTGCTTACAACCTGTAGTAGTAATAAAGAATCACAAACGTGATTTATTTATTGAGAAACAGTTAGTAAATAACTAAAGTAAACGGAATATACCCACCAAATCTTAAAATAAAAGGATTGCTTCCGCAATAAAAGAACACCTCTCTAGGCCAATCTTTCTTACTTTTAGTAATCAACTTATCATTACCGTGGTAACTCATTATTTATTTATATGTTATTTTTATGGTCATATTTATTTTGCTGTGTGATCTTCGCCAACTTAATTCTTACTTTATTTACACTAAACTTATCCTTCCATTTATCGGCTGTTTCATTCACTTAGTTCTCTAAACTTATATAAACTCCCCAAATCCTGTTCAATTTATGCCTAACCCATCCTATCACTTTCTAATTCTAGACAATTACCAACCCGTAACTAAATGTCCTTTATATCTATATTTAAATGATTGTAAATTCTCCACAATTTTCATAATTATCAAACAGTCTATCTTATCTGTTTCTGGACTTCATTTAATTACTGTCTCATACATATAATCATTGATAATCCTTGTCATTCTAATTCTTTCTGTCATCAATTGTTTCACATTATACCATACCTCAATGTTACATTTTAATGTATATAGGGTTGTAAGAAACTGATGAGAAACCATGAAATATCACAAATCCATGTTATTCTGCCTCAATTGTTTTTTTTGGGCTTATTCAAATTCGTAACGGGAACCAATTGCATCAATAGAAATTGTTCTCTTAAGTGACCTGAAGAAATTAAATAGGTCATTATGACAATCTTATTTATGTTGGTTCTTTCTAATGAGTTAATTGTAATAATTAAATAAATAAAGCCTACATACAATTTTATGCTAATATTTCAATCCTACAGGAAATTATTAGCATCCAGAACAGCTCAGTAGTAACATCTGTAGTTGTGACACCAATTGAGTCAGTTTCGAAATCCACAGAGTGGATGAGGACTAACTAACATGAGTCAGGTATATAGTTACCTGTTAATTACATCTAACTGTCTGACATACAGAAGAATGCATTAGATTATTTCGTGTTTATGTATTTCTGTGGAAGAACTCAAAAGATGACAAACATTTTCAGTGAAAATAAAGGCCAATGACACAGTTGGGAGTGGCTTTTCGGTATCAATTTGGGTCTTACATGCAGCCTGCACCCACAAATCTACCAGAAATTGTGAACTAAGAATCCTTAATTTTTGTAATGCAGACATTGTTTTTAAACCAGAGGAATCCGACGGTTTATAGTTAAAAACAATAGTCAATTTTCAGAAGGGGTTTTGTGGAGCTTTTAGTAATTTTAGTAGTCTAAATCATGAGTCAGTTGAAGCTAAACCATCACCATGGAAAACCTGGGAGCACTGGGCGGCCGTTTCACCCTAGTATGGGACTCCTCAACAGTGCGCATCCAGGATCCCGCCCCCGACGAGGTTCGAACCCAGGACCTATCAGTCTCGCGTGCGGGCGCTTAACCACTAGACCACTGAGCCGGCATCCAACGGTGTTAATGTCTAACTCCAACCAATCCACTGCTGAGGAGTTCCATACTAGGATGAAACGGCCGTCCAGTGCTTCCGAATTTTCCATGGTGGTCTAGCTTCAATCGACTCATGATTTCAACTATTGAAATAGTCAATTTGTCAAATAATGAAATATTGATAAAAACGAAGTAACCATACTTTATTTAAAACTGAATTATTTTATTTTTCTTTTCATTGTAAACCCGTTGGACAAGCTGAATGTCATCGTAACTATTGGTTTAGTAGACAACATTAGTGTTTTAAAGTGATAGCTGACAAGTTTGAACCATAGACTGTAACATTGAAATCCAGGTACATCTGACTAATATATTCTAAATAGAAAGAAGTATATGTCAAAATGTTAATGGTTAAACACTATAAAAATATACGGATAAATCTATAATTTGTTTCTCAGATTATTGATTATTAACGTGATTAAATAAGAGATTTATTCATTTTTACATCAATCTATACAATTTTTCTTAGGTAATTATGTAGATTTTGAACATATAGACTGTTACTAACCAATTGCAATGTATTATGGATTTTCTTTAGAAAAAAAAAAACTTGAACTCTACGTTCTCAACATTTTTGAATATCTAACAGTATATTGTTTGGTCACAACACATTTCATATTGATTTATAGCATAATATAATATAGTGTTTTCATTGTGTTTTTCTTTTTTTTTTAAATTAAAATAAATCGATAGGATCTTCTTGTCTTATTGGATTTACTTGGTGCAAAACAACCTCACATACCAAAGTATCCTTATGAGGATAAAGGAAGTTTTAATATACTCATTGAACTGGGTATGGTATCCATGATGTTATTATTATTTGGTGTGAATAACAACATTTGTTCTGTTTTAAATGAATAATTTCATAATGTCATTATGGATAGGGGTTGTGGAGATTGTTGAATTTTTCATTGAGATCACGATCATTGAAAACCTGGAAGCAATAAACAGTTGTTTAGTATTTATTTCACAATTATCGAACACTAAATCTACAACAACAAAATTGGCTCTCAGTCAATTATATGAAGTAATTTACCTTGAATAAGCCAGGACTAAACTCTCTAGTGAAACATTGAAAGTGTTTGATTTCAATCGCTAAGATCTTTATGAATACATAATTTTCTGTTTCAAATTTTATTTAAGTAATTATCAGTAGTAAAAAAATCATTTTGCATTTCATAATTTTTCTGTTAATACTCTATGCCTTTAATTAACTGAAGTTGTAAATGTGGATCATTGAACTTCGATTCCTTATTATGTTAGTCATATTATGTTCATCATGAGACAAGTAACCTCGATTCAAACTCCATTCAACTTTGTTATGATAAGCAATTGAGTAGTTTCTTTTGATTTCACATAAGTATATGTAGCTAAGAGTCGGGTACATAAACCTATACTCAGTAAATGAGTTGTTATTATTTTGATCTTGTTGGAGGTCGCATGAACTACTGAAGAATCTCAATTCGGAACAAAATACTTGCTTTATTGTTCTCTGATTTTCTATGATTCTTCAACCGAGTTTATTCTCTAGTGAAAAATATCTTCAAATTAAACTTATACTACATAACTAAATCTTATTTCACCAGTACCCTCTCGAAATG
>CAMPQF010000016.1:0-24952 GCA_946903255.1 Schistosoma spindalis
ATATACTGCTGTTTAGTGAGAGGTTTGGCTGATATGACTTTTATATCCAGTTTGTCTATGTGCTACTCATCAGATGTTGGGAAATGGGCGCAATAGTTTGAGAACTTCTAATCCCGAAACATTCTCTTTTTCAACGTGTTATAGGGTACAATTTGTTCATCAATAAATGATAAAACTTTAGTTCAACAAGTTAGTGAAGACTATCCACTTAATAGTTTGGATCACAAGCTAACTTCAGTTCAAAAGCCATTGAGAACCTGAAAGTTTTGGACTGTTATTTCATACAAGTATGCAACTAGTCAGCAGTCCGCCATCATGAGACTAGCAATGATTATCGGAGACAATGAGGGACAACTGCGTAATACCTTGATTTCACTGAATTTACGAATATTAATCACAAGATGCCAAATCACTGGTCTTAAGATAGACTCCTGTTGAAATCATAGTTGTCCATTCGTTAACAGTTCCACATCCCATCTGTTCAATAATTAATACTCTTCAGTGTTTATGCTACCGAAAGCGAGTTCATGATGTAAGCCCAAAATAAACTCTATTGAAATATACAACTTCATTAGGATATTCAACTGTTTCGGAACACAAATCTGTCTTTGAACCATTTATTACTTCCATTCCTTGTTAATCTCCACTAGTGAATTCATTTTACATTACCAAATCGTACTTCCATTTGCAGTCATTTCTGAAGACTGAATACACAATTTCAGGAGTGAACTTGTTTCCTAACCAACTACCTAACTAACCACATGTTACGATTCGAAGTGAGCTGATATACATGAGAATCAACATAGACACTGTTTAATGAGTTTGAGTGCAATTGTCTTATTGGCAGACATTGAAACTATTTCTTCTCTACTGGTGTGACATTGAACAATGATCTCCTCCTTCAAATATTCATTTATTTCAACTCACAAGGAGGATTCTGTCCCATTTACCTGATTCAATATACACATAACACTAACGTCTATCCTTTCTGTTACTTTCTATACAATTTTCAAAGTAAAATTTACTATTTTCTATTCTCAGTGTAAATTATTTGAGTGTTTAATTAACAAGCATATTTCTGTTGACCTCGGTTGTTCACAGAAATACCATTGATTATACTTTGTTGTCGTCTATTAACACATTCCATCTCATTAATTAAATAATATGGTATTCTCTTTACTGTATGGTGCTGTATAGTGGGCGTACTATGAATCTCAGTTAAAATCTAAACTATCGCATTCCAATGATGTGCTTATGTGACTGACCTTCACCTACATACATTGTCTTAACTTAAATGAGTTAAAATCTCATTTTTACAAAAGATTGCTACTTTTCTAAATATAAAATAAAGTGAAAACAAACCATTTGGCTGTCAATTCATAGAAGGTCTAGCTCCGCTATAACTGAAAACTGTAATCATTTACCATCTGAGTTGTATTGTTTAACTAACTTCATTATTATTAGAAGCAAGAATAAGTCTTGTTTGTGACTAATGTTTTATACCACTTCAGATAGACTTATGTACACCGAGTGAGTTGCATGACGTCGAAAATGTAGTGTATCACACTGACGATGTGAATCAATAATACTACGGTGAATACGACAATGTTTGAATCCATGAGTCGATCTAAGCTAGAACACCATTAAAAACCTGGAGGCACGATATATCACACTTGGCGAATGAAATTAGATGAAGTCCAGGATATATGACTTTTGATTGAAATCACCAACCAATCAATATGATCACTCTATGAGAAACCGGAAATCACTCAGTATTCTGTTTGTTGTAGTAAGCGACGCCTGACCATTGCAGTCCCATACTGTCACACGCTGAAATCGATTCTGAGACGTATATTCTCTAGCAAACGCTTGACCTCTTGCCATTCAGTCTGAGACAACGGTGTTTACGTCTCACTTCAACACATTAACGATAACAATATTGAATCAAGGTTACCTTCTTTTCATCATTGCTGCTGACTGCTCATGCCGACATGCCAATCCTGATAATAAATACTGACAGAAAACTTAGCGTTAAAGCCAATTTTTCTGTCTCTAGTCGTGTGGCTACGAAAATCGAAGTACTGGTCGTGGTTGTTTTTGAAGACAATGGACAAACTTCAACCCTTTAGGACCACTGACTACATCATGGATCACTTCATGGAACATTGCTGGAGAACAAAGTAAACTGAACGAAAGGTGGTTGTATTTGAATCGATCACAAAGAAAGGTAATTCTTGGTATATGTGATAAAATTTTATCCGAAGGAATCTGAAGATAGAATTCCGGAACATCGGCTTCACAAAACACTTTAGAACAATGAACGCGACTAGGAGTATTTTCAGCTTCAACTGTGGTGTGTCTTTGCATTAACAAACGGGAATCCAATGTCAATAACGCAATCCTTATCTTTCATAGCACTTAACGAAGCAGCCATGACAGTTTTAATCAAAGCATCGAAATCTTCTTTGAAAGCTGGTGAAGCCAAGTGCAGTTAGTGTCTTCCTTAAGGTAGTCCTCAACGTGAACAATATAACAACCAATGTAATCTTTGTGAAATTTTTTCCCATATTTTCATGAGATTAGGAGCGATTGTATTCGCTACAGTGTGCTTGATTTGATATCTGTAATGTTCTTTAGCGACGCTGAGACAGGACTGTTACTGATTTATTGAACCTATACCTTTCTGCATTATTACTTGAGTGCCAGCTTAACCCTATAGAATTAATTCATAACAAGCATTCATCACACCTAAATAAATACAACCTGTCATCAAGCTTTTACTAAACAGTGAATAATTGAATAACGTATGAATGAGGTGCCTTCTGAAATGTTGATGCGATATTCCGACATTTCAGGTTTAAACAATGAACGTCGGCAATTTTCAATGATGTTTTCCAGTGGTGTGACTTCATCAAACTGGACATTCACAACGGATTCATTGTTGATTGCAATTGTCACATAATCACGTATACACGGTACTCTTAACTCACAAGTGCAATCTTGTAAACTCTTGTAAAACTAATCAGCTTTTACTGAATGAAAACAATCACGGAACTACAGAAAACCATATTTTATATTGTACAAACAAAATTAAATCAGCCATTAAATAAACAATCATGAAAGTCGTGTGCTGTCCCATGGAACAATCTCCGATTTACTGAAATGATTAACATAATGGAAGGTGTTTACAATAAAATAAAAAAGGAAAATAACAGAGTCAGTATGATGGAAACAAACAAGAAGTCGTTTGTGATAAACATGGAATACTTTTCTTCTTTCTATAAAACCATATTCCAATGGCACAGACGATGCATATAACAATGAATGTGACAACTACTGGTACGATAATGTACGCGTAATTGCGAGACTCTCCTTGTTTCTTATCTTCATTCATTTGTGTTGTCACATTCTGAAAAAGCAAAACAGTACAATAATTATTCAATATCAAGTATTTACCGAATGAGTTTCAGTGTTTTCAGTAGTCTGCTTCAATTCAGTTCTTAGGTCGGTTACAGTACTTGTTGGAGTTGTTTTGTCGTCTTCGATAAGTGTTGGTCCATTCGAAACGCTGATATTCGAGCTATTCTGAAGAATAAAATAGTAGCAGTATTACTAATTATCAAATATTTACCGAATGAGTTTCAGTGTTCTCAGTAGTCTGCCTCAATTCATTTCTTAAGTCGGCTACAGTAGTTACTGGAGTTGTATCTTCTTCACCTTCGATAAGTGTCGGTTCACTGGAAACGTCAATCAAGCTACTCTGAAGAACGAAACAGACGCAATATCACTAAATATCAAATATTAATTAAATAATTCATCATCCATCATACACTATTGTCAGTATGGATGACACAAGTGAATTCAACAAATAGTTACATAATTTATATTTGCACAATGTGATCAATGAATAATGGTTTAGGATATCTGGTAGTGGTTTGACAGTCAACTAACTGACGACTTATACAGGTGTGCTGAAATTTGTTTCCTGGATGTCACCTCTAATCACAATCTAAATATTGATCAACATATTTACAAATGATGGCTTGATTGATGCAGTCTATGAAGGACATATATTTCTCAACAAGAAACTAGAAATACCTATACTGAAATTGAGCAATCCGAGTATAAGAACTTTCACCAATCATTCAACCATTCTACACAATTTTCGACAGATTATGCCTCATCATTCAGGCTGGTTTCACCGGTATTGTACAACAGTTTCTGTAGAAATACGGTTCCATATTAGACATCGAGAATCACTTCACATTCTATGAGCTGGAAAATTGATATATTTCCAGGCATTACTGTTAAACAACGGTTCTATTGATTGTTGAATGTCCACATGGAAACAAAGCACTGTACTGATGTCCGATTAAATATCGTCAACGTATACAATACTTTGATTTATGCAATGAGGGAACAATACAAATCACTACTTATTCGTAGCAATAAAATGTTCTTCCGAGTAAATTGATTGATAGGGTGGAATATGCTGATACTGAAAACAACCAGTGGAGTCAACCAATTACTTACTTTATTCTGGCAAAGACTGACTTTGAAGTCATGAGTATTCTTATCAGTGCTGGGAATGCACATATTAGCATTTTCACACCACATGCACTTTGTATTCGATGTTGTTGAGTCTTTACATGTTTTCATCGACTTGTGTTTTGGACAACCTTTAGTGAAAACGATAAGCTGATTGCATTTTAAGTTAATAAAGAAAACATTAGTGAAATACAAAACATGTAACAATAACTCAATGAGATTATGGCGATTTCGCAGTTGAGTGACTATTTCATTCACTGTGAATTTGTCATTACATTGCCCAATACGAAATTCAGTACACTTTCAATGTCATTCACATCTCATAACATCATATTGATATTGAACAAAATTACGTTCAATAATGAACGATGAGTTCCGACCAGCGAATTTGGTGGATTTCAATGACTGTCAAAATTCAGAAATGTACATATTGGGCTCTAAATGAGTTCAGCAAAGCTGACTGCATTTGATTTTAGATGGTTGTCGAATTTCATTCAATGATGTCAGTTTTATGACTAAAAGATGGCTTGTATACCACGCCTACATATGAATAGTGGAGAATTATGTTGAAAACTCATTCAAACAGACTACTTGGAAATCGCTGCAAGAAAGCCAGTTGCTCAAAGACAGATAATGCATTTTCAACAATGTGTTTCTGCGATTTCAATACCTCGTGAAAATTCACTATCATATGTTCGAGATGAAAAAAACAGATGACACTGCCAAGTCAATGCGAAATCAACTAACTGACTTATATCATCTGATCTATCGTTTCGTGGCCTATTGTTTAAGTAAATTTTATCAAAGTGATGAATTTGATCGTGGTTCAAAATGTGTCTCTAATAATTTGAAATATTCAACAGTGAATAGACGAGTGATCTGACGAGAGGTGAGGCTGGTGGTTGGATATCATTTAATAATTGACCGAAATTATACATGAAATTTTCAATTATATGAAACAAACATTGTGCGACGGAATGTGTGAATAGTCAACTCTGATAAAATAAGGTTGAACATACCGCCGTCAACTTCAAACTCTACCAAAGTTCCAGTTTTGATCCAGTTTCCATAAACAAAGATAGTCGGATATCTCTTTATTTCTTTAATAAGTAGTACAGAAGAAGACATTTAAAGTATTGATTTTTATTTTATGTATAACAAGTTGTTTGTTCGTTTAAGGAGCAATCGAAATACGAAAAAGTTTAATATCTTACTGTGAAAAGACATTTCAATAGATCATCAGGTAACTCTTAACCAAATGCTTCATGTATTTTCTCATATTCAATCAGTAAAGACTACATCCATGACCTAATTTGGTCATTCATATATCCCCGTCTGGATCAGTCAACCGATAAACATATGCGAAATATTCCTCCAAATATCCAATGACCCTTTATCTCATGTGACATGACATGTGTTGACATACAGAACATAGTGTACAAATAGATGGTAATATTATTCTAACAAATGTTTGTTCACGTATTTGAATGTAAGTCAGAATATAAATGACATTTGTTACCTTCTTCTCCACACCGAAATTCACTGTTAACTACGGACACCGATTCACTCTTACGGATTTCCTCAGTAACCTGAAAAGATATAATGGATGTCTGAGTCAAGATCTGGCAGGAACAGAATGTCTAGCAGCAGAGAGATAAGAGGATCGAACAGTTATTATTGAAAACAGAATGCAATTTGTATGAAATTGCCAGAGCAATGACGTCTGAGTCATTTTGAGACAATTGATGGACATTTTGCAAATTAGGCATTTACTATATGATTGTTAGATTGTATTAACATTTTCTGTAATTTCCTATCAAATTCATTCGATTGTCCCCCACTCGTGTTCTTGTTCACTACAGTAGTACCCTAATGAACACTGTTTGTACTTAGTCGGCGTGAAGACACCAGAATTTCTTCAATTAACTTCTTATCATTCACTGTTTTATAAAAGTGCTAGAATAAAGTGTATCACAAAAGGATTGTTAATAGTTTCATATAGTCTGTGTGCACATTAACAAATGTTGATCTCCCCCTGTCGTGTTCAATGTACCTTGATGCATTCGACTGTATTGAATTGCATTAAATAGTGGAATAATCTGAAGTACTTGAAACAAAACAACAGTTACATTCAATTGTGCGACTTACGTGCTCATAATACATGGATATCTTCCCGCTCGGATGTATCAGATTTAACATCTTTAATGTAAAATCTGCAACAAGAAGACTGTCGTTATTTAAAATTTCAGGAATATGTGATGAGCATGTTATTGTCAAACGTGATATTGTGTGTGTTTACCCACACAGTGATCAGATTTAGGCAGATATTTACCGTGTTATCTCAGATGATTTCTTTAGTTGAATCCGAAGAAAATATAATCTGCCGAACTTCATGCAACTTCGCCTGTAGCTCTTCTAGAATTACTTACGCTCACAAGACCGGGTAAAGAATTAGGTTTGAGCATGAAGTTGACAATCCCATACTGTAGAACTAAATCTTGATAAAAAAAACGCCGATCAGATTAAACAAAGTAAACCGTTTAAACTCTACCCTAAGAGCTCAAGTAAGAATTAGGAGGCCTCAGCATGAAAACTGAGGTTCGTCCGAAATCACGAGACTGATGCCCAATGTAACTGCCAGAGCGACATTTATTATAATTACATGAAATGTCCGGACAATGTGGGATACAGGGAGGACTAATCAAATAGCTACTGAAATTAGGAGAAACACATTGGCGGTGCTCAGAATAAGAGGAACCTATTGAAAAAAATCTGGTCACGAACAGGAAATGCTTCACACACCCAAGGAGTTGCTCTAATGCTGTCCAAAGTAGCACGAAATGCATTTGAAGGATGGGATTCTCACGAATCCAGAGTCACTAAAGTATCCTTCAACACAAATAAGAACGGGATCACGATGAATGTGTTCCAATGATATGCACCCAACAATGACAGCAACGACGACAATAAAGATCAGTTTTATGGGAGGCTAATATCTTAGCAAAGTGCACAAGAAAGGAACTGATCATCCTGGTGGGAGATTTAAACACCAAACTCGAAAGTGACAAAAGCGGAAATGAACAGAATCGCAAGTGTTATATAAAGATAAATACAATACGTGAAGCAACTATATGGTACAACGAAGAAAATATCGGGGAGATATACTAAACCATGGAGACCGGACAAAGAAGGAAAGACAATCATCAAGATTCAAGAATTGAGGAATGGATGGGTAGAGTATTTTGAGGAACTGTTGAATAGACCAGCTCTATTGAATCCACCGGACATCGGAGAAGCACACACACACCTACCTATAGATGTCACTCCACCAACGATCGAAGAAACCAGAATGGCCATCAGACAAATCAAGAGAGAGAAAGCAGCAGGATCTGACAATATACCAGCTGAAGAATTGAAGGCATACATTGAAGTAACTGTGAATATGCTCCACCTTCGATTGAAGAAGAATTGGGAGGAGGACGATGTACCGACGGACTGAAAAGAAAGATAACTCATCAAGATACCAAAGAAAGGAGATCTGAGCAAATGTGAGGACTACACATACAATGGACCACAGTCAGTACCAGGAAAGTCTTTAACAGAGTGTGGCTGAACCGAACGAAAGACGCAGTAGACGCCGAACTTTGAGATCAATAGGCCGGATTCCGTAAGGATCACTCGTGCACAGACTGATTTGAGACACCACGAATCATCGTCGAACAATCAGTCTAGTAAAACACGTCACCATTCATCAACTTGATTGACCATGGAAAGGCGTTTGACAGTGTGGATGGGAGAACATTATGGAGCCTTCTTCGAAGTTATGGAGTTCGCTAGAAGATTGTCAATATTATCCGAAACTCACAAGATGGAATACAGAGCAAATTGGTGCATAGAAGACAGCTGACAGATGCATTCCAAGTGGGGTCCGGAGTCAAACAATGCTTTTTAATCTCCCCCTCCCTCCTTCCTGTAGTGGTTGACTGAATTGTGAAGGCCTCGACATCTGAGGGAAAGCACTGAATACAATGGACAGCTCAGAATCAGTTTGACGATTCGGACTTTGCATATGAACTAGCTCGCCCATCCGCTACAAACGAACAAGTGCAGATGAATACAACTAGAGCAACAGCAGCTTTCGCATCAGCAGATCTCGACATACACACGGAAAAATCCAACATCCTCAAATGCAACACGGAGGACACCCAGTCAATCACAGATTGTGAAGAATCTCTCTAAGATATGGAATCTTTCATGTACTTGGGAAGCATCATTGATGAAAAAGGAGGATTGGATGCAAAATGAAGGCAAATATTGGCAAAGCGATGTCCGCGTTTGTACAATTGAAGAAAGTATGAAACTCAAAGCTACGGTTATCATAAAACTCCATCACGAGGCAAGCGCCAACTTGTGATCCTGAAGGGAATATTATAGAACACATGTCGGGGATTAGAAGCGGTTATGAAAAAGATGAATAGCAACTGGAAAGAGGTGAAAGGATTGCCCAGGACAGGCTTGAATGGAGAGTGATGGTGAGCGACCTGTGCTTTTCCACGAGGAGTAACAGGTGTAGGTAAATAAGTATGTAAGAACATCATGTAAATGAAACAAGAATGCTTCCTTTAAAATGAATGTCAGATGCTTGGTTTTCGAGGATATGTTACGCTCTCATTTTCACATTGAAACCATAGATCTTCAAGCTTCTAATTAGATCTGATAGTTGGGGAGATATTCACATTGACGCAATATATTATCTATAATTACTCATGAAACAATCGACTTCAAGTGCACATGACGTGAGCTGTGAAGTGTTTGTTTACAAAGAGAACTTGATAATTTAATTGTTTGTGCAACACATTGGTAAATCAGTCGATCAGATGACTCTGATCACAATATTTGTTGAACATGAGAGGTGAAAAGCCTTATATATATCGTCTTTACAATCTCATAATTTAAAAGAATAATATCTAAGAATGACCGTGTAATGAGTGAATGTTTAGATGAGTGTGGTGTTCCGAAGCACACATATGTACAATTTTTATAAACAGATTTCTAATCATTTTCCTTTTAAACCCGTCAATGAAGATGAATCTCTATATTCGTTTATTCACAAGTGGAATGAGATTGTGACTTGATTGAACCACACTGATCTATTTATGACTCGTCAAATCTACTATGTTCGTGCTTATTTCAACTGTTCTTCAAGACTCAATCAATATGTTCAAACAATCAATGGATTTCATGTATAGTTTCCGCCTAATTTTTCAGAATGACTACTCTGTATTTCACCTGTAAGTTTTTGAATAGAATTCAATTACGTGTGCTAAACAGAAAACGTGAGAGTAATTACAAGGAATGATGGTGTAAGTATTAATATGTCACATGTGTTCAAACAATCATTTAATGGATACATACTTTTACCATCAACATTTAGGTGAAAACTTTTTCGGACAGCTAACAAATCGTCTGAAATAATAAAAGGAAAGAAAGTTGTGTTTACATATCTGCATTCTGAATATCCACCCCTTTTCGATAAACACAGAATGAGTTTGGGCATGATTTATCATCTTCTTTTCAACATTTAAATAAACCGGTTCAAATAAATCAGAGTTTGAAGGATCCTTATTATTTTTTCAATGGCGAGTTGAACATTTCAATGCCGACAACTGAGAAGAATATTTTACTTCCCAAACGTTGGTTTCAAAAGTTTTTGGTTAACTAAAATACCGTTGATATCCTTCCGACAATGCACATTTGAAATTATTTTCTGAGATTCTGTTATTCCAATGAAACAGTGTTTTCTCCATTTACCTAGCTATTATGCAGAAATGCTACTCCAATGTCATTAATCCTGATAACTGAGCGAGGGAATTAACTTTAGTTTTATGTTCTAGGTGTTCTGGTTCGAGTCAATCACGTTGTTCCAGTAGGTTGTCATTGGTTGTTCGTTGATTAGATGTTTAATAAAGCGCTGTGAACACATATTTGGGCTACCAAACCACATAAACAAAATAATCAATATGTACTGGCAAACTCTCATGAAATAACCAAGTTTAGTACTGAATCGTTTACTCAAAAAAAGAAAGTGAAAAATAAAGAACAAGACAAAATATCACTGAATGAATGAAGAACTCACTCTCATTCGAAATCTCAAATCCAGACAGCCCACCACCAACTACTTGGGTGTAAATTGTTCCTAAATCCTTTTTTCCTTTCACGTCTATTAAACCTGAGTTTCCTGAATAAAAATATGCAATGTGATTGATAATCTGCAGTGAATGAAGGAAACAAATTGAAATTAACTGGAGACTAAAATGAATTGTATGAACCGTGATTAGTTTGCTGTAAGGCGTCAAACTACTTGCAAGCTGAATAAAATATGATATCAGTAGTAGTTTTGATTGTTAGAAAAAGCATGAAACTAATTTACTGGAGAAATTAAAACAACTTTGATTCATGAAATGAAGTGTGAATAAGCAAAATTCAGTAACAATTTTGTTCAAAGAAAATGATTCGCTTACCATTAGTGTGTATAGTTAGTTCACTAACGTCTGTGCCGTAAAATTTGAACGGGAATTTTGGATGAATTTCCTAAAAATATACAAACATATGAATTAATATCTTCATTGCAAAATGAGATCAACTCACCTCATCAGTAGCCAAATTTACAAACTTGTTATTTTCAACTGGTGAAGGCTGATCAAGGCGGATTGTCCGGAAATAGTAATAATAATGAGACTGAATACGTGTATTAGAAACTAACCAATTACTTACGTATTCATGTGAGTCGTCTTTAGAGATTACTTTGCTATACGTCTCTAGTCCAGGATCCTCACAAATTTCTTGGCAATAGAAAACTTTCGCAATTAGTACGATAGCCGAACTGAGCAGTATGTACTGGTCAGATGATAAAGTATATCTGAAATAGTTCAGATGAACAAAACAACGTTATCTCATTGGATCACATTGAAATTCATATAACACGCTCATTTGTCTCAACTTTACAGTGAACACTCACCTCATCATATTGTCCAAAACGATAATAACTGGTGTTAGATCTTGTCGAGTTTATATAGATTGTGAAGTGTTAGTTTGTTTCTTTCTGATTGACTGATTCAAAGTGACCATTAAGACGATCAAAATTCATGAAATCATATAATCATTATGAATCAATCATCGTTGTAGGTGGACACATCATTATGCAATATTCTTCTAGCTATTGGTGCATATAATCTGATAGTTAACCACCGTTGGTTGAAATGCTTGACCCCTTTTGATGAAAACCATTTTTGGATGTAATTAGTATTACTTTACACAAAGTGACTGGTTAACTTGCGGTGCTCATATTTTCACGAACAAACATTTTGTTGCTTGTGATAATCTATGAATTGGTTGTCAATGGTGCATTGTTTCGATTTGATTGGCTAAAATTATATTGGCCACAAACTGTTTTGAATGTATGTACATTTGAATATTATTTCAATCAAGTTAATTCTATCAGACGATTTCATCATTGTTGAATGTGGGATTGTAACTTATGAACAAAGTCACATCAATTCTATTTGTTTAAGGGATATTTAGTCTCTGCTAAACGAAATGACTCAATTATTGATGAATGAACAACAGTCTAAACTTTCGTAAATGTATAGTAATTTCAGTGAAAGAAACCAAGACTATTTATTTCACTGTGTACTGTTTTACTTGAATCCTCCCATCGATGTTTAGGACTGAAATTGATCAGTCTCTTAATGGCATGTCTGCATACTGTGCGTATCGCCTCGATATTGCCTTAATTTACAAGCATTATAAGAATAGATGGAAAGTGGCCAGCAGGTACATCCAGCTGACGAGTCCCAAATACGACGAAACGCGCGTCCCGGATATCACTGCTAGCCACTATCCATCTTTGCTTACAAGACTATTTATGTTTTGATTATATTTGCAAAGAGTAATTCTTGGTACTGTGAAAGTGAATTGTGCACTTCAAAATCATGTCGACAATAAATAAAATTTTACATTCTCGTGTATTACAGTCTGTAGTTGAATAAACGGTTGTTGAGTAATTACACGAATTCATCAGCATTAGAATGATGTTCATTTGTACATGAAATTGTACTACTAATATGTGGTCTGTTATCACATTATTATTAAGGAAATCATATAACATATTCACCAGGGTTTGATCAGTTATTTATAGCCATGGAAATACTGTTGATTGGAATAGTGAGCTAATCTCATAAAATCACTGTTAATTTCTCATAGGACAAGTCCACATTAGTGGCCATGGCAACTAGATGTTTTTCAAATGAACAAGTTTAGTAAACATTTCAAGTTTATAAATCATTTTATTCAGTATCAATTAAATTGTATTGAGTATGAAGGGAGTTCATGTTCAGTAATAAAACGTATAACAATGATTACATGTAATTCAGAATCGATATGATACCATTCACTATGATAACGAATAATACATATCAGTGAATGCAAAAATATATTAGTGTACAGGCGAATTCTCAAGGGTCAGTAATGACAGAGCTGAAAGTATTGTTCACTTTTTCACTCATGACCACAGTACAACAGCACATTTCTCGAATCTAATTCTTTTTTTCTGCACAACATACATTCAATATGTTTCACTTAGTTCGAGAACTGCCATGTTGTATCTTTTCATTTCAGTAACATTTGGGACATAGGCCTCGTGACTTCCAAAGAATCTCGGTATTCACGAAGTGGATTCATAATTCATCAAAATGATGAACTTGCATAATTCGCTATGCTGAATTAATATGATGTATATGATATTTTCTGATCGGCAATTTTTAAACCAAGTCGGTTTTCGAGTGGTGTAGTTAGTGACCACAAACCCAGCCTGTCTACTTTATCCGGGCTTTGGACCAGCAGTAACCGAAGAAGGGCTACAGGCAGAGTTTCCGCAATGTATCGACAAATTGAAATCAATTCATGGGTGGAATATTAGCATGTAGTACTTAATCTGCTAGATATATTTTTTCATATTTATTACAAAGAAATATCATTGTAAATTAGATTCCGTTGATCGAAGAACTGTCTGATCTAGACGGATAACTAACGGATTTCGATCGATTACAGAGGTCCGCATCACACTTCCAGACACTATAAATTCATATTCACGAATCAAATAAAACTACACTAAAACACTTTAATTCATTTATGGCTTTAAGTAGACCTTCTATCTGTCTCTTTGTTTCCAGTCCACACACATTCCTTATTTACGATTTTACGTTAGTTTGTTTTATGACAAGTCGTTCGTCATGACATATCACGATACACAATGTTTCTTTTGATCGTCTCAGTTTTGTAAATGTCTGTATCACCTACACGAAATTTGTATTGTTTTGTTCATGAAAGGAGAATTTGGTTGGAAAGCACTTGTCCACTTCTGCTTATTCAGTAGTAACCGATCTTCTACACATTAATGGAATGTGACATCTAACACTTCGATCATTGACATATAATGTTGTGCAGTAGAAGACACATACAAGGCATTTCTAATAAGATGTACTGAGCGTAGGAAGTGATCCTGGTTCTAAAGCATTTTCGTTACTGCAACAGCTATACGCAGTAATCGTCTATGACAGTTACATGCTAATTTCGACTATTTGTTAAATCGTTGGAGAGTTATATAATTTGAGAGAGAACTACTGGAATTGCAAGGCGAATGAAAAGTGAAAAATCGGATAAGGCTGAATCGCCATTTCATCAAATTAAAAGATATTTATGTTTAACGATTGCATAACGATCTCAAATCTTATTTAAGCCTCTACTCACACACACTTCGGGATAAATGGTTCATAGTAATTGATCTACCTCGGAAATCGCAATGTTGCTGCACGTGAATTTGTTGTCATATGGTGTGATTGTGTTGATGAGCTCACTGATCTCTGCATTCCAACTGACAATAACTGTAACTCACTCCAACTAAATTCGATCGAAGAACAAAGGCAAGCAAGGCTAACGAGTAGAAGTCTCTGTCACCATCTCAATATTCAGCATCTGGTCAATTATCTCACATAAGTGTAATTTATGCCAAACTACATTGTGAAGCACAGCCATGAGAACGGTTGCACACCCTTAAAAATGAAATTCTACAACAGAAAGATGCATTACGTTTATTCGATTTTCTCTAATTTGCCTAATGTTGAAAGGGTCGTGTAATAATTTGAAGTTGTTGAATTGTTATTCTAACTGACAATTCCCGAAATCACGCAAATTGAACCAAACACAAGTGGGTGAGCACAGACTAACTTAATGCATTCGCAGTTCAAAATGAGGCAGTCATCAAGTAAAAGGGAATCATAAGTTCATATGGACACTGCAACCACCACAGCTTAATTTGGAATTGAAATTTCTATAATCAGTTTATTGTCTTCTCACTAGCTTTGATGTTTTTCTGTCAGACTGTGTATTGGACAGAGACTTGGTGTGATCTACAATTTGCCCATCAATATTTGGATTAACAACTGAAATTGGAACGGACTTAACTGAGTCACTGAACTGTACAATCTCCGACTCACAGACGACAACATGGTCTGTCTGACTGCATGGAACTACTGTGATGATATCTGATGATGAGTGGTGAGTGTGGTGAGTGTGGTGAGTGTGTGAGTGAGTGAATGAAAAGGAGATGCTTATGCTTCTGCATGGAACTACTGTGATGATGTCTGATGATGAGTGGTGATTGATCGGTGAGTGTGGTGAGTGTGTGAGTGAGTGAGTGAGTGAGTGAATGTTAAGGAGATGCATGCTTCTGCATAACATGTGTGTGTCTGTGTGGATTGTATATTGTATTGTATTGTGTTGTATTGCATAGTATGTAGTGAGTAGTGAATATTGGGTAGTGAGTATTGAGTAGTGTGTGTCGGAATGGTGTATTTTATTTGAGTGAAGGTGAAATGGGTTGTTGTGTTGATGTTGATGAATTAGTTTTGTGCAGTTCCATCATTTTTCGTTTAGTCGAGTGTGTTTAAGGCGTTGGATCTGTGCTGCAGTGTGAGAGGGGCGTGGGATCGAGTCCGACCCACATGATACTTGTTCACAATCAGTCGGATCACACCGCAAACCACCAGGTGAGAGTGTGCATATTCTCAGAGCGTTCCGTGTCACTTGAGCACTTGGTCCAATTCACAACACCGACCAGTGACAGTGCCCTTCGTAGTCCGACTCACAGACGACAACATGGTCTGTCTGACTGCATGGAACTACTGTGATGATATCTGATGATGAGTGGTGAGTGTGGTGAGTGTGTGAGTGAGTGAATGAAAAGGAGATGCTTATGCTTCTGCATGCAACTACTGTGATGATGTCTGATGATGAGTGGTGATTGATTGGTGAGTGTGGTGAGTGTGGTGAGTGAGTGAGTGAGTGAGTGAGTGAATGAAAAGGAGATGCTTATGCTTCTGCATAAGCATGTGTGTGTCTGTGTGGATTGTATATTGTATTGTATTGTGTTGTATTGCATAGTATGTAGTGAGTAGTGAATATTGGGTAGTGAGTATTGAGTAGTGTTGTCCGGAATGGTGTATTTTATTTGAGTGAAGGTGAAATGGAATGTTGGTGTTGATGTTGATGAATTAGTTTTGTGCAGTTCCTGTCATTTTTCGTTTAGTCGAGTGTTGTAAGGCGTTGGATCTGTGCTGCAGTGTGAGAGGGGCGTGGGATCGAGTCCGACCCACATGATACTTGTTCACAATCAGTCGGATCACACCGCAACCACCAGGTGAGAGTGTGCATATTCTCAGAGCGTTCCGTGTCACTTGAGCACTTGGTCCAATTCACAACACCGACCAGTGACAGTGCCCTTCCTAGTCCGACTCACAGACGACAACATGGTCTGTCTGACTGCATGGAACTACTGTGATGATGTCTGATGATGATTGGTGATTGATTGGTGAGTGTGTGAGTGATGAGAAATGATTAAATGAGACAGTGAGTGAGGGAAAGAATGTGTGAGGGAGTGAATGAGAAGGAGATGCTTATGCTTTTGCATAAGCGTGTGTGTGTCTGTGTGGATTGCATGTTTCATTGTATTGTATTGTATTGTGTATAGTTTTAGTAAGCCCATTCATCTATGGTTTTTTTGTGTTTATTGAATATAATTTAGACACGTAATCCACTATGTAAGCGACTTGTGTGTGAGTCTGATTGTGCGCATGTCTGCACATCAATGTTGAATCTATTCTCCCATTGGTTGTGGTGTAGGACACAAGTAATCAATAATTTATCCATAATCGATTAACACTCATTAATATATATATATATATATATATATATATATATATATATATATATATGGATTTTTATTACTCATACTCAGTTGGTTTGGCCGTGTGCTTGCTTCGTTGTGGATTGTGGATTGTGGATTGTTTATTGCTGATGATGTTTAATAATAATTCATATCTATAACTGGTGTTGTTCAGGCTTTTGATGGATAATCATCTGGAGTAAATTGATAATTCTACTAGAAGATTTAGCCTGTATTAAATACTCATTTAACGGGATATTATTATTATTATTATTATTATTGTTATTTATTGGAGTCAGATATGAAGGAGATGATTAGCTTCAACAAAGTTGGTTGATGAGCAGTGGCGGCAGCAGCAGCAGCGTTGGCAGAAGCAGCAGCAGCAGCAGCAGCCACATTTAGAAGATGCACCATTTTTGTCTAAAAATTCTGTATATTTAAAACCAAAGTGACAGTTACGTTATTCGGTGAGTCTCATACATGTATATTTCTTGTTATTATTTATTAATTCCTTATATTGTATATTTGAATACTTGGCTTATTGTTATTGCTGTAGTGATTGTTTCTTCGTATTAAGTCACTTGATAATTGACTAAATGTTTTATCTAAGTCTATTTGGTGAGTGCCATGTGATCTGATTCCTTGTTGATAGTGCATATACATAAGCGTTCGTGTATGGTTAGTGTGGTGGTCCAATTCACAACACCGACCAGTGACAGTGCCCTTCCTAGTCCGACTCACAGACAACAACACGGTCTGTCTGACTGCATGCAACTACTGTGATGATGTCTGATGATGAGTGGTGATTGATTGGTGAGTGTGGTGAGTGTGGTGAGTGAGTGAGTGAGTGAGTGAATGAAAAGGAGATGCTTATGCTTCTGCATAAGCATGTGTGTGTCTGTGTGGATTGTATATTGTATTGTATTGTGTTGTATTGTATAGTGTGTAGTGAGTAGTGAGTAGTGAATATTGGGTAGTGAGTATTGAGTAGTGTTGTCCGGAATGGTGTATTTTATTTGAGTGAAGGTGAAATGGAATGTTGGTGTTGATGTTGATGAATTAGTTTTGTGCAGTTCCTGTCATTTTTCGTTTAGTCGAGTGTTGTAAGGCGTTGGATCTGTGCTGCAGTGTGAGAGGGGCGTGGGATCGAGTCCGACCCACATGATACTTGTTCACAATCAGTCGGATCACACCGCAACCACCAGGTGAGAGTGTGCATATTCTCAGAGCGTTCCGTGTCACTTGAGCACTTGGTCCAATTCACAACACCGACCAGTGACAGTGCCCTTCCTAGTCCGACTGACAGACAACAACACGGTCTGTCTGACTGCATGCAACTACTGTGATGATGTCTGATGATGAGTGGTGATTGATTGGTGAGTGTGTTGAGTGTGGTGAGTGAGTGAGTGAGTGAGTGAGTGAATGAAAAGGAGATGCTTATGCTTCTGCATAAGCATGTGTGTGTCTGTGTGGATTGCATGTTTCATTGTATTGTATTGTGTTGTATTGTATAGTGTGTAGTGAGTAGTGAGTAGTGAATATTGGGTAGTGAGTATTGAGTAGTGTTGTCCGGAATGGTGTATTTTATTTGAGTGAAGGTGAAATGGAATGTTGGTGTTGATGTTGATGAATTAGTTTTGTGCAGTTCCTGTCATTTTTCGTTTAGTCGAGTGTTGTAAGGCGTTGGATCTGTGCTGCAGTGTGAGAGGGGCGTGGGATCGAGTCCGACCCACATGATACTTGTTCACAATCAGTCGGATCACACCGCAACCACCAGGTGAGAGTGTGCATATTCTCAGAGCGTTCCGTGTCACTTGAGCACTTGGTCCAATTCACAACACCGACCAGTGACAGTGCCCTTCCTAGTCCGACTGACAGACAACAACACGGTCTGTCTGACTGCATGCAACTACTGTGATGATGTCTGATGATGAGTGGTGATTGATTGGTGAGTGTGTGAGTGATGAGAAATGATTAAATGAGACAGTGAGTGAGGGAAAGTATGTGTGAGGTAGTGATTGAGAAGGAGATGCTTATGCTTTTGCATAAGCGTGTGTGTGTCTGTGTGGATTGCATGTTTCATTGTATTGTATTGTATTGTATTTTATTGTGTATAGTTTTAGTAAGCCCATTCATCTATGGTTTTTTTGTGTTTATTGAATATAATTTAGACACGTAATCCACTATGTAAGCGACTTGTGTGTGAGTCTGATTGTGCGCATGTCTGCACATCAATGTTGAATCTATTCTCCCATTGGTTGTGGTGTAGGACACAAGTAATCAATAATTTATCCATAATCGATTAACACTCATTAATATATATATATATGGATTTTTATTACTCATACTCAGTTGGTTTGGCAGTGTGCTTGCTTCGTTGTGGATTGTGGATTGTGGATTGTTTATTGCTGATGATGTTTAATAATAATTCATATCTATAACTGGTGTTGTTCAGGCTTTTGATGGATAATCATCTGGAGTAAATTGATAATTCTACTAGAAGATTTAGCCTGTATTAAATACTCATTTAACGGGATATTATTATTATTATTATTATTATTATTATTATTATTGTTATTTATTGGAGTCAGATATGAAGGAGATGATTAGCTTCAACAAAGTTGGTTGATGAGCAGCGGCGGCAGCAGCAGCAGCGTTGGCAGAAGCAGCAGCAGCAGCAGCAGCAGCAGCAGCAGCCACATTTAGAAGATTCACCATTTTTGTCTAAAAATTCTGTATATTTAAAACCAAAGTGACAGTTACGTTATTCGGTGAGTCTCATACATATATATTTCTTGTTATTATTTATTAATTCGTTATATTGTATATTTGAATGCTTAGCCTATTGTTATTGCTGTAGTGATTGTTTCTTCGTATTAAGTCACTCGATAATTGACTAAATGTTTTATCTAAGTCTATTCGGTGAGTGCCATGTGATCTGATTTCTTGTTGATAGTGCATATACAAAAGCGTTCGTGTATGGTTAGTGTGGTGGTCCAATTCACAACACCGACCAGTGACAGTGCCCTTCCTAGTCCGACTCACAGACGACAACATGGTCTGTCTGACTGCATGGAACTACTGTGATGATGTCTGATGATGAGTGGTGATTGATCGGTGAGTGTGGTGAGTGTGGTGAGTGTGTGGGTGAGTGAGTGAATGTTAAGGAGATGCTTATGCTTCTGCATAAGCATGTGTGTGTCTGTGTGGATTGTATATTGTATTGTATTGTGTTGTATTGCATAGTATGTAGTGAGTAGTGAATATTGGGTAGTGAGTATTGAGTAGTGTTGTCCGGAATGGTGTATTTTATTTGAGTGAAGGTGAAATGGGTTGTTGGTGTTGATGTTGATGAATTAGTTTTGTGCAGTTCCCATCATTTTTCGTTTAGTCGAGTGTTGTAAGGCGTTGGATCTGTGCTGCAGTGTGAGAGGGGCGTGGGATCGAGTCCGACCCACATGATACTTGTTCACAATCAGTCGGATCACACCGCAACCACCAGGTGAGAGTGTGCATATTCTCAGAGCGTTCCGTGTCACTTGAGCACTTGGTCCAATTCACAACACCGACCAGTGACAGTGCCCTTCGTAGTCCGACTCACAGACGACAACATGGTCTGTCTGACTGCATGGAACTACTGTGATGATATCTGATGATGAGTGGTGATGTGGTGAGTGTGGTGAGTGTGGTGGTGAGTGAGTGAGTGAGTGAATGAAAAGGAGATGCTTATGCTTCTGCATAAGCATGTGTGTGTCTGTGTGGATTGTATATTGTATTGTATTGTGTTGTATTGCATAGTATGTAGTGAGTAGTGAATATTGGGTAGTGAGTATTGAGTAGTGTTGTCCGGAATGGTGTATTTTATTTGAGTGAAGGTGAAATGGATTGTTGGTGTTGATGTTGATGAATTAGTTTTGTGCAGTTCCTGTCATTTTTCGTTTAGTCGAGTGTTGTAAGGCGTTGGATCTGTGCTGCAGTGTGAGAGGGGCGTGGGATCGAGTCCGACCCACATGATACTTGTTCACAATCAGTCGGATCACACCGCAACCACCAGGTGAGAGTGTGCATATTCTCAGAGCGTTCCGTGTCACTTGAGCACTTGGTCCAATTCACAACACCGACCAGTGACAGTGCCCTTCGTAGTCCGACTCACAGACGACAACATGGTCTGTCTGACTGCATGGAACTACTGTGATGATGTCTGATGATGATTGGTGATTGATTGGTGAGTGTGTGAGTGATGAGAAATGATTAAATGAGACAGTGAGTGAGGGAAAGTATGTGTGAGGTAGTGATTGAGAAGGAGATGCTTATGCTTTTGCATAAGCGTGTGTGTGTCTGTGTGGATTGCATGTTTCATTGTATTGTATTGTATTGTATTTTATTGTGTATAGTTTTAGTAAGCCCATTCATCTATGGTTTTTTTGTGTTTATTGAATATAATTTAGACACGTAATCCACTATGTAAGCGACTTGTGTGTGAGTCTGATTGTGCGCATGTCTGCACATCAATGTTGAATCTATTCTCCCATTGGTTGTAGTGTAGGACACAAGTAATCAATAATTTATCCATAATCGATTAACACTCATTAATATATATATATATATATATATATATGGATTTTTATTACTCATACTCAGTTGGTTTGGCCGTGTGCTTGCTTCGTTGTGGATTGTGGATTGTGGATTGTTTATTGCTGATGATGTTTAATAATAATTCATATCTATAACTGGTGTTGTTCAGGCTTTTGATGAATAATCATCTGGAGTAAATTGATAATTCTACTAGAAGATTTAGCCTGTATTAAATACTCATTTAACGGGATATTATTATTATTATTATTATTATTATTATTGTTATTTATTGGAGTCAGATATGAAGGAGATGATTAGCTTCAACAAAGTTGGTTGATGAGCAGTGGCGGCAGCAGCAGCAGCGTTGGCAGAAGCAGCAGCAGCAGCAGCAGCAGCAGCCACATTTAGAAGATGCACCATTTTTGTCTAAAAATTCTGTATATTTAAAACCAAAGTGACAGTTACGTTATTCGGTGAGTCTCATACATGTATATTTCTTGTTATTATTTATTAATTCCTTATATTGTATATTTGAATACTTGGCTTATTGTTATTGCTGTAGTGATTGTTTCTTCGTATTAAGTCACTTGATAATTGACTAAATGTTTTATCTAAGTCTATTTGGTGAGTGCCATGTGATCTGATTCCTTGTTGATAGTGCATATACATAAGCGTTCGTGTATGGTTAGTGTGGTGGTCCAATTCACAACACCGACCAGTGACAGTGCCCTTCCTAGTCCGACTCACAGACAACAACACGGTCTGTCTGACTGCATGCAACTACTGTGATGATGTCTGATGATGAGTGGTGATTGATTGGTGAGTGTGTTGAGTGTGGTGAGTGAGTGAGTGAGTGAGTGAATGAAAAGGAGATGCTTATGCTTCTGCATAAGCATGTGTGTGTCTGTGTGGATTGTATATTGTATTGTATTGTGTTGTATTGTATAGTGTGTAGTGAGTAGTGAGTAGTGAATATTGGGTAGTGAGTATTGAGTAGTGTTGTCCGGAATGGTGTATTTTATTTGAGTGAAGGTGAAATGGAATGTTGGTGTTGATGTTGATGAATTAGTTTTGTGCAGTTCCTGTCATTTTTCGTTTAGTCGAGTGTTGTAAGGCGTTGGATCTGTGCTGCAGTGTGAGAGGGGCGTGGGATCGAGTCCGACCCACATGATACTTGTTCACAATCAGTCGGATCACACCGCAACCACCAGGTGAGAGTGTGCATATTCTCAGAGCGTTCCGTGTCACTTGAGCACTTGGTCCAATTCACAACACCGACCAGTGACAGTGCCCTTCCTAGTCCGACTCACAGACAACAACACGGTCTGTCTGACTGCATGCAACTACTGTGATGATGTCTGATGATGAGTGGTGATTGATTGGTGAGTGTGTTGAGTGTGGTGAGTGAGTGAGTGAGTGAGTGAGTGAATGAAAAGGAGATGCTTATGCTTCTGCATAAGCATGTGTGTGTCTGTGTGGATTGTATATTGTATTGTATTGTGTTGTATTGTATAGTGTGTAGTGAGTAGTGAGTAGTGAATATTGGGTAGTGAGTATTGAGTAGTGTTGTCCGGAATGGTGTATTTTATTTGAGTGAAGGTGAAATGGAATGTTGGTGTTGATGTTGATGAATTAGTTTTGTGCAGTTCCTGTCATTTTTCGTTTAGTCGAGTGTTGTAAGGCGTTGGATCTGTGCTGCAGTGTGAGAGGGGCGTGGGATCGAGTCCGACCCACATGATACTTGTTCACAATCAGTCGGATCACACCGCAACCACCAGGTGAGAGTGTGCATATTCTCAGAGCGTTCCGTGTCACTTGAGCACTTGGTCCAATTCACAACACCGACCAGTGACAGTGCCCTTCCTAGTCCGACTCACAGACAACAACACGGTCTGTCTGACTGCATGCAACTACTGTGATGATGTCTGATGATGAGTGGTGATTGATTGGTGAGTGTGTTGAGTGTGGTGAGTGAGTGAGTGAGTGAGTGAGTGAATGAAAAGGAGATGCTTATGCTTCTGCATAAGCATGTGTGTGTCTGTGTGGATTGTATATTGTATTGTATTGTGTTGTATTGTATAGTGTGTAGTGAGTAGTGAGTAGTGAATATTGGGTAGTGAGTATTGAGTAGTGTTGTCCGGAATGGTGTATTTTATTTGAGTGAAGGTGAAATGGAATGTTGGTGTTGATGTTGATGAATTAGTTTTGTGCAGTTCCTGTCATTTTTCGTTTAGTCGAGTGTTGTAAGGCGTTGGATCTGTGCTGCAGTGTGAGAGGGGCGTGGGATCGAGTCCGACCCACATGATACTTGTTCACAATCAGTCGGATCACACCGCAACCACCAGGTGAGAGTGTGCATATTCTCAGAGCGTTCCGTGTCACTTGAGCACTTGGTCCAATTCACAACACCGACCAGTGACAGTGCCCTTCCTAGTCCGACTCACAGACAACAACACGGTCTGTCTGACTGCATGCAACTACTGTGATGATGTCTGATGATGAGTGGTGATTGATTGGTGAGTGTGTGAGTGATGAGAAATGATTAAATGAGACAGTGAGTGAGGGAAAGTATGTGTGAGGTAGTGATTGAGAAGGAGATGCTTATGCTTTTGCATAAGCGTGTGTGTGTCTGTGTGGATTGCATGTTTCATTGTATTGTATTGTATTGTATTGTATTGTGTATAGTTTTAGTAAGCCCATTCATCTATGGTTTTTTTGTGTTTATTGAATATAATTTAGACACGTAATCCACTATGTAAGCGACTTGTGTGTGAGTCTGATTGTGCGCATGTCTGCACATCAATGTTGAATCTATTCTCCCATTGGTTGTAGTGTAGGACACAAGTAATCAATAATTTATCCATAATCGATTAACACTCATTAATATATATATATATATATGGATTTTTATTACTCATACTCAGTTGGTTTGGCCGTGTGCTTGCTTCGTTGTGGATTGTGGATTGTGGATTGTTTATTGCTGATGATGTTTAATAATAATTCATATCTATAACTGGTGTTGTTCAGGCTTTTGATGAATAATCATCTGGAGTAAATTGATAATTCTACTAGAAGATTTAGCCTGTATTAAATACTCATTTAACGGGATATTATTATTATTATTATTATTATTATTGTTATTTATTGGAGTCAGATATGAAGGAGATGATTAGCTTCAACAAAGTTGGTTGATGAGCAGTGGCGGCAGCAGCAGCAGCGTTGGCAGAAGCAGCAGCAGCAGCAGCAGCAGCCACATTTAGAAGATGCACCATTTTTGTCTAAAAATTCTGTATATTTAAAACCAAAGTGACAGTTACGTTATTCGGTGAGTCTCATACATGTATATTTCTTGTTATTATTTATTAATTCCTTATATTGTATATTTGAATACTTGGCTTATTGTTATTGCTGTAGTGATTGTTTCTTCGTATTAAGTCACTTGATAATTGACTAAATGTTTTATCTAAGTCTATTTGGTGAGTGCCATGTGATCTGATTCCTTGTTGATAGTGCATATACATAAGCGTTCGTGTATGGTTAGTGTGGTGG
>CAMPQF010000017.1:0-74985 GCA_946903255.1 Schistosoma spindalis
GATGAATCCAGTCTTCATTTAGTTCACTGTATGATCATTGATCATCATTTGTATTTACTCCAAAATTATTTGATTACTCTCCCTTGTTCTACGTAACTCGCATATCGATGAGATTTCGATCTCCATTCAATCAAATGAAGGTTTTATTTGCCATTGGAATGAAAGGCATCTGAATATTTTGATGTAACTATATTGTCTTTCCAGTCTCAATCCATATTTAGATTTGACACATCTATATTAGACTGAAATAAAGTAAGGGATCAACTAGTAAATATTTCAATGAGAAATGATGAGACCGAGTTGGAGAATCTTTTTGGAATAACCCATAGTTAAGATGGTGGTTGGAGGTAGTCAACAGGAAACCCTGAACCCGGGTTTCGTGTTATTTGGCACTCATCACTAAGGAGCTGATGTTCCCTTATGGATTCGGTCCCGTGTCACCCAGTTTCACAGTCACCTAGAGTCACCTAAACTAGTGACTACATTGAAACTTGGTCGATATCATTCGATCTGCACTAAGAAGGACTTGACACACGTGACATTGATCACCACCCAGTGATCAACCAATTGTGAATAACCCATAGTATTATGCTGTGAAAGCTGATTTGCCAAAAATACCTGCTCATATATATAACAACTTCATAAGTGTTTTTATAGGTCTACTTTACTGAAAGTCATACTGATATGCACTACTCATCTAAGCGAACAAGAGAAAATCATCAAATGTGTTGAGTAGAACTTGGTAAACATTGAAAATGTTTCGGATCACCTTTGATAATTTCATGTTTTAATAAATTTGAGTAAAATCCCTTTTGATTAGTAGTTCATCAGTTATTCTCTTTAAATAGAAGAGATTTTTCCAATCCAGTTGGTAATCTATATTGTTCATGATTTCATCTCTTACTTACTTACTTACTCCTGTTACTCTCAGTGGAGCATAGGCTGCTGACCAGCATTCTCCAACCCACTCTGCCTTCCTTTACAGTTTTATCCAACTTTTGTTGATTTTTTCATATCTGTCTCCATTTTTCTGCGTAATGTGTTCTTTGGTCTTCCATTTCTCCTCCTTTCGTCTTGAGGATTCCATGTAAAGGCTTGTCCTGTGACGCATTATGGTGGTTTCCTCAATGTGTGTCCTATCCACTCCCAGCGCTTCTTCCTGCTTTCTTCTTCAACTGGGATCTGGTGTGTTCTCTCCCATAGTAGGTTGTTGCTAATCGTGTCCGGCCAACGGATCCGAAGTATTTTTCGTAGACAGCTGTTAATAGACATTTGTATCTTCTGGATGATGGTTTTCGTAGTTCTCCAGGTTTCCACCCCATTCAGTAGAACAGTCTTGACATTTGTATTGAAGATTCTGACTTTGGTGTTGGTTGACAGTTGTTTTGAGTTCCAGATGTTCTTCAGTTGCAAGTATGCTGCTCTTGCTTTGCCGATCCGCACCTTTACATTTACATCAGAACAAACGTGATCATCAAACATTCTTCCGAACGACATAATCAGCACAAAATTCAGGTAGAAGTCGTTCAGAAGAACAACGACAGCTCGACGACCAAACCATCCAGCTCAGAGAACAAAACTCCATCAAAATCATCCACCTGAGTTACAAATCTTCTCCACCATCTCAGAGTTTCTTTTATACATTCGATACAATTCATTTCAGTATTTCTTTTTGTCATTCCATCTTATTATTTCTTCAAATTAAACAGAACCTTATCCTCCTTCATTCACAATATTCTAATGTAACTTCCATCACTTTAAAATTATTTGACTTTGATTGATTTGAATCTTATGAAGAGTACCAGTTCCCTTCAGATTACAAATATCCTAAGCTGACGAGTGTCAAGTAACATACAGTCTAATTTCAGGCTTCCATGACAATTGCTTACAAAAACATCTTCAACAGTTCAGAAAGTGCTCATTCTGATATCAATCTTATTTGAGACACCATTGTATTATGAATTGAATGTCTATATGCCCAATTAATGGTTTCATTTAATTATTCAGTCCAATCATGATTAACTTGCTTTGTGCTGATTATATTACTAACCATCGCTTAATTAATAACCACCACCATCCTGTCGTATATTAGCCCGCACAGTTTCTTCTATGCCCCAATAATCAATTAGAATACGAGAACAGCAAGTTGTTCAACTTCCTATTACTATGACTCTAAAACTAACGGAATAATATAGATGAATTACAAGGCCGAAACACGCCACAAATACCTAATGATAAACTGTAAATAACTAGCTTATTTGTAATGCGGAATTGAGTAATAGATGCATAATTATCAGTATAGGGTTGTTGAGATTGTTGAGTTTCGATTGAGATCATGAACTGATTGATGTTAGACCACCATTGAAAACTTGGAAGCACTGGATGGCTTTTCCGTCCTATAATGGAAGTACTTAGCAGTGCGCATCCATGCTCGTGGGATTCGAACTCATGTGCTCACTAGTGACTAGCTTCGTGTGGGAATTCTCGGAGTTCTAGTAAGAAACCGTGACCAGTGAAGCTAATCCGTGTCGGGTAGAGACAGGTATCTACCTTAGTACAATAAAAGATGGTAGTGCAACTTCATGGATTGGTTGAGGTTAGACATTAACACCATTGGATGCCGGCCGGCTCAGTGGTCTAGTGGTTAAGCGATCGCGTGCAAGACTGAAGGCTCTGATTTAAAACCTCGCGAGTGGGATTGTGGATGCGCACTGCTGAGGAGTCTCGCGGTAGAACGAAACGGCTGTCCAGTGCTTCCAAGTTTTCCATGGTTGTCTGGCTTCAATTGATTCATGATCTGAACCATTCAAAGTACTATGATATCCACAAAACCCCTTCTGATATATATAGGCAATGAGCTTTCATTATTCTTCTGAAGAACGATGAAAGCTCCACCACCAAACTATCGAGCTCAGAGAACAAAACTCCACCGAAATCATCCATTTGAACTACAAATCTTCTCCACCATAATAATCATTTATTTCATTTAATTTCTGAGTTCATTCAGATGATACCAAAGATGATCAAACGTCAAAGAATAAACAAACCATATTAAGAAATTAAACGAAATGAAACTTCATCAATCTCATCGTATCCAAAACAAATTTAATCTCAAATAGTATTGTGAATAAACTATAAACGAGTGATTACTTAATCAACATAACCATTTTGTGTACACCACATCGTAGAATTTTATCTAAGAAGATGAACTACTTTATTAATAATCAGTAGTAATATGTCATAAAGCATTTTGTTCAAAGTAGTTGTTCTGTTTAACATGTGTTATATTCAAGAAGCATTTGTCTCTGTGAAATACCTCTCAAGCTTATGGAAGTGTCATCAATTATTGATTAATGTGTGTTACTGGTCGACACTTTTTCAACATTGATTTCACCTAGTCTACTCCACATATTTAGTTCTTGGTTATTTAAAGCCCTTTACTTAATCAATGAAGAAGTCAAAAAAGTTTAATTAAACAAGTCAGGCTTAAAAGACTTTCATCATCTCAGTATCATTTAGTGAAGGGTGGAAGTTTCTGTTTATGTGGAGTCTGACTATACATGTAATTGACCAGCTTAAGTGTAAGCTTGAAAGATTTGGTAGATTGTATGTTCACTCTTATAGCTTTTATGCAATTCACTACTACTGATAATGATCAACTAGTTAGTAGTTCTTTGATATTTTCAAATTTCTACAAAAAACATCTCGATGTAACAGTTGACTGATGTTTGGAGAGTACTTTCTGATAAAATAGTTGCATGTTATTCATTTTCGTATTGGTTGTTGGAATCTTACCATTGATGTTTAGAACTGTGATTGATCAGTCTTATATTGACATCTCTGATTATAATAGTTTTTGAGTTCTCAACTGTGAAACAACTTCCACCAACTAACTTGATAAACAGTAATCATGTACACACTACCGATTATCACTTCTAGATGAATTTCCGAAGTTCTACTGGGAGATTGTGATTTCCAGATTTCAACCATGCTGAGAATAAGAACGACACATTTGATGAGATCAGATGAATTTCATGCAAGATTGTGTATTGACTGAAAGTAATTATAAAGATCATTGAAATATTGCATGGATTCTTAAAACTGGCCTATTCATTGAGACAAATAAAGTTTCTGAGTTTCATCGTATGTACAGTCATGAATGCTTACCGATGCAGAGTTAAGAATAAGATTAAAACAATTAATTATTGGTGTTTAGTTGCTGTCAACGATCCACCAATTGAATTCACTTTATGATGAAAATAGTCTTTCGGTGAAGCAAAGATGGATAGTGGTTATCAGTGGAAACCAGGATGTGCGTTTCGTCTAAAACATCAATAGGAAGATTCAAGTAGAAAATACCTAGTGATCATAGAGAGGTTTTGTGGATGTTATAGTAATTTAATAGTTGAATTCATGAGTCATTTGGAGCTAGACTACCATAGAAAACCTGGAAGCACTAGTATATATACTAAACGACAAGGATTCGAGTCCCTGAGTGCACATCAACTCTGGGATGCAGGTGCATTCAGCTGACGAGCCCCAAATAAGACGACAAACTGTTGTATACATATTTATTCTGATTGTTTCTCTCTTTGATGATATGATTCTTGACTCTGTATTTGTCCAGGATTTTTCCACTTAATAAAAATACATTGAGTTGATTTCGATATGTTTGTTGATGGACCTAATTGTCTGTCCATCTCAAATCTGAACCATTTCCAAATTGAACATGTGTTGAATGTGTGATGGAAATGATGAATAGAAGGAAATCGTTGAGATGTTTAATCCTGAGAACCCTATATTGTAACAAATAAATGGTATTGGTAAGCTTATCTAGAAATTATAGGCACATCATGACAATGATAGATAGCAATCAAGAAAACCTAGTAACCTAGTGAATCCACTGTTTATAATTTTGTTTTTCAAGTCTAGTTGAGGAAAAGTTGAATGCGTTGTGACTTTATGCCCAGCTAGTTATCATGTGATTGATTCTCAAATGGAAATAAGACTTATACAATTTTATTACTATGCCAAATCAATCACGTTCAACCAGTATCAGCAGAATGTCTAACATCAACCAATCCATGAAATTGAGCGAAACATCCACCATTGTCTTCAGTGAGTTACTATCTCACAACAGACCTTGTTGAAATCCACTGGTCACTGCTTCTCACTATAACTCCAAGATATACCTCTTGAATGCAATCACTAGTGAGCATATGTTAACTAATATTGGAAAGTTAAGCTTTCGCGCGCAAGGCCCATAGGTTCTGTGTTCGAATCTCGTGAAACGTAATTGTGCATGCGCACTGATGAGGATTCCCCCAATAGAACGAAAAGGTCGTCCAGTACTTTCAGATTTTCCATGGTTGTCTAGCTTCCATTGTCTCATGATCTCAACAAATTAGTCTTTATTATTTTACCATAACCAAACTAATCGGATAGTTAAATGAATAAAGATGTTTCTTCTCCTTTAGAACCAATCAAATCCCTGATTATTTACTAATCTAATTATTCGTTCGTATCCTGAATTCTTTGTTCTTTTTATTTTAGAAATCCATCTATTCCCTTCATCTTAATTGTAAGAATCATATATAGATATATCTTCTTAAAATTATCCTAATCTCATTCACTAATGATATAAGTAGAATGATTTGTATATCGATCATTTAGCATGTAAGATGTTTTCATTGGTTCATTCATTTCCATTTCTGATCATTGTCATTGTTATATGACTTCTAGTCACTAATAAAAATAATAATAATAATAATAAACATTGTGTGGTGTTTGCTTCTTATATAGACATCAGTAGTATATGACATGAGTCGTGAACAGAATGTCTGGCAGCAGAAAGACAAGAAGATCAAACAGTAAAGATTGAAAACTGAATGCAATTTGTATGAAAATGCAAGAACAAAGGAAGTCTGAGTCATTCTGATACAAGTGATGGACATTTTGCTAATTGAGCATTTACTTTATGATTGTTAAATTTTATTAACAAGTTCTGTAAATTGTTGTCGAATACATCCGATTGTCCACCGCTTGTGTTCGTGCTCACTACAGTAGCAGTAGTAGCAGTAGTGGTTGTGTTAGGGCTATCGAAGCGTCTAGTTCACCTGATTGAGATACGCGCGAAACTGAAGTGAAAAAACAACGATTTGTCTACAATAGCGGTTCATTATTGAATAATACACAAAATTTAGTTACATACCTCAACCTGTAAGGTGTCTGGGGCCTTTAAACGCGTCCTTCAAGTATAAAAATAAAAAGGTTTCCTGTAACAGTAACATAAAGAATAATTATAACATACGATAGTACAAAAGACAGCTGATAGCAGTGTCTAAATTTGATTACAGTTAATGAACAACCGAAACGCGAACCAAGAGCAAAACAATATGGAATCATATGCACGAAACTGTTTATAACCGCTACAGTGATTAAGGCACAGTGATTATAATGATAAATACAATGATAAGTACAATAAACGTCATAAATATATATGAACAATTCAGAATCATACACTACAACTTCCGTCACAATATAAGTGTAAAAATTGTTAGGAATACAACTGCTTACTGAATGTGAATAAGTAGTACAAAACAATATACAATAGAGTGGAAAGGAGATGAGTAGTAATAATGTAAGCAAACTTAACAAGTAGTAGTAGTAGTAGTAGAATTAGTAGCCCTAGTAGTAGTAGTAGTAGCAGTAGTGGTATTACTAGTAGTGTTGATAATTGTAGTAGTATTAGTAGTAGTGGTAGTGTTAGAAGTAGTATTATTAGTAATAGTGTTTGTTAGTAGTAGTAAAAGTAATAGTAGTAGTAGTAGTGTTGTTAATAGTAGTAATATTAGTAGTAGTGTTGGTATTTGTAGCCGCATTAGTAGCAATAGTAGTAGAAGTGTTGATATTAGTAGTAATATTAGCAAAAGTAGTATGAGTAGTAGTAATAATGTTGGTAGACTTATTATTATTATTATTATTTTTATTAAAAGTAGTAGTAGTAGTAGTGTTGGTAATATTAGTAGTATTAGTAATAGTAGTACTAGTAGTAGTGGCAATAGTAATAGTAGCAGTAGTAGTGTTTGTATTATTAGTAATAGTAGTAGTAATAATCGCAGTAGTATTAGTAGTAGTATTATTGTTTTTATTACTTTTAGTAGTAGTTGTAGTTTTGGCATTAGTAGTGGAAGTAGTAGTGGTGTTGGTAGTAGTAGCATTAGTAATAGTATTGTTGATATTAGTGATAGTTTTGATGGTAGTAAAAGTAGTAGTAGTAGTAGTAGTAGTAGTAGTAGCAGTAGTATTATTAGTGTTGGTAATAGTAGTTGTGGTAGTAGTAATGTTATTGGAAGTAGTAGTAGTAGTAGTAGTAGTAGTAGTAGTAGTAGCAGTAGTATTATTTTTGTTGGTAATAGTAGTTGTGGTAGTAGTAATGTTATTGGAAGTAGTAGTAGTAGTAGTAGTAGTAGTAGTAGTAGTAGCAGTAGTATTATTAGTGTTGGTAATAGTAGTTGTGGTAGTAGTAATGTTATTGGAAGTAGTAGTAGTAGTAGTAGTAGTAGTAGTAGTAGTAGTAGCAGTAGTATTATTTTTGTTGGTAATAGTAGTTGTAGTAGTAGTAATGTTATTTGAAGTAGTAGTAGTAGTAGTAGTAGTAGCAGTAGTATTATTTTTGTTGGTAATAGTAGTTGTAGTAGTAGTAATGTTATTGGAAGTAGTAGTAGTAGTTTTAGTGTTGGTATTAGTAGTATTAATAATAGTGGTAGTAGTGTTGGTAGTAGTAGTAGTATAAGGAGGAGTAGTAGTGTTGGTACTAATAGTGGTATTAATAGTAGTAGTGTTGGTTGTATTAGTAGTAGTAATGTTGGTAGTAGTAGTAGTAGTAGTATTGATACTTGTATTAGTTGTAGTGTTGGTAATATTAGTAGTAGTAGTGTTGGTATGAGTAGTAGTAGTAGTGTTAGTCGTTGTAGTATTGTGGTATTGGTATTACTAGTAGTAGTATTAGCGGTAGTAGTAATGGTAGTAGTGTGGTGTGTGCTACTTATGTAGACATAAGTAGTATATGACGTGAGTACTGAACAGAATGTCTGGCAACAGAGAGACGAGAAGATCGAACAATAAAGAATGAAGAAAGAATGCATTTTGTATGAAAATACAAGAACAAGGGGATTCTGAGTCATTTGAGACAATTGATGAACAATTTGCAAATTAACGATTTGATATATGGCTGTTGGATTTTACTAACTACTTCTGTAATTTGTTGTTAAATATTTTCGATTGTCCCCACCCGAGTTCTGTTCACTACAGTAGTAGTGGTGGTAGTAATAGTAGCAGTAGTAGTAGTGCTGGTAGTAGTAGTAGTAGTAGTGGTGTTGTTAATAGTAGTAGTAGTAGTAGTAGTAGTAGTTTTAGTAGTAATAGCAGTAGTATTGTTGTTGTTATTAGTAGTATTAGTAGTACTTGTTGTAGTATTGGTACAGTTGGTAATGGAAGTAGTAGTAGTAGATTTAGTTGTAGTAGTAATTCATTGTCTTCTTGACATACATAGTACACATTCAATAGAATGAAATTATAATGATAATAGTAATGTTCTGTCTTATTATTATTCTAGAAGAGAAAATTCTGTTCTTTATCAAATTTGTAATTTCGATGGTAAAAATATTTCGAGTTTTGAGTTTTGTTCTCTGAGTTGGATGGTTTGATCGTGGAACTTTCATCGTTCATCTTCTGAACGACATTATCAGTACAAACTTCAGATAGAAGTGAAGTGTTTGAATTTCTCCACATGTGATTCACAGCTTGTCGTGTACACCACGATGTTGATTGGTTCTTGTTGAACTTAAACCTGTTATTGTTTACTGAGCTACAAATCTTCTCCACCATTACTTACTTACTTATTTACGCCTGTTACTCTTCGTGGAGGAGTATAGGACGCTCACCAGCGCTCCGCATCCAACTCTGTCCTAGACAATCTTTCCCAGATGGTCCCAGTTGTTATTCATTTTATTCATATCTAATTCTATTTTCAGAAATAATGTGTTCTTTGGTCGTCCACATTTCCGTTTCCCTTCACGATTCTCAGTTAGGGCATTCTTCATGATGCAGTTCGATGATTTGCGTAATGTATGTCCTATCAATTTCCATCATCTTTTCTTAATTTCCTCTGCTGTAGTCTCTCCCAAAGCACGCTGTTTCTGATGATATACCACAGTTATTTGTGAATATTTGTACCTTCTTGATGATGGTTGTAGTAGTCGTACAAGTTTCAGCTCCGCACAATAGAACTGTCTTGACTGTTGTATTGAAGATTCTGACTTTGATATTGATTGGCAGTTGTTTTGAGTTCTATATGTTCTTCAATGGTAGAAATGTGGCCCCTTCTTCACCATGGTAAAAATATATTACTTAAATTTTTACAAATTTAACAAATAGATCTGAATTTTCTGTTCCTTCTTTAAAATTATTTTTAATTCCTAGTCAAATGAAGATATTAAATGGTTGCATAACAACTGAAAAGAATTGGAGAGGGTTGGCCAGGACAAGGTTGAATGGATACTGATATGGTCAATTGAATATCTCACTTCTTCAATACCATCTACACGCAACTATATATATACATGTATATAAATATATCTACTATTGTTTTCTTCATTCATATTACTTATTGGACTGTAGTTGTTGTTGAATCTGTCCATGATTGTTTCTTACAAATTGAATTAGAAATATTTAATGCAACGTTTGATTACTTATCTCACTTACTTTAAGTAGTATTTTTCATTTCTGTACTTTAAATTTGTATCATTATTACTGTACAGGTGTTAGATGTTGTCCGTTTGTGTTCAACAAGTGACTGACTACACATGTCTATATAGATAGTACTTATTGCAATACTGTAATTTAATGTTCACTTTACATTTAGATTTCTTTCACGCTTCTATATATTCATATTTCATTTGCTTGAAATGTCATAATGAATTGATGTTTTAGCAAATTTCTTGAACTTCTTATATGTGTGTGAGAAGAGTCTTTCAGTTGTACTATATATAGGCACCGGTGAAAGAGAATAAAATGTTCCGTCGTATTCGGTGATAATCACTGGCACCCCCCACTACCTCTGATCTCTTTTGTATTTTGTATCTATGGAATTTTTCCTTTTTATGTTATATCTAGTTCTGTGACATTCTAATTGATCTATTTGTTTATAATTTATAGAATGAATGTTCCATTTGGATTAAATCTGAGCTTGTTTTCATTAGTTGACAAGGTATTTATTCTACGAAATTGATAGATCATACTTTGATTCTATAACCGTGTGTTGTGTTCTGAAAGATTAGATCTTGTAGTTGAAAAAGAAAAACAGAAGAAGAAGGAGAAGAAGAAGAACAAAGCTCTTTATTTTGTGATAATTTGCTATGTGGTTGTAACTTTATTGAGGGATTCATGTAAAATAGTGAAACTGTAACACTTAATGTGGTGGTCACTGGTTTGAACCATAAACTCTGTCTGCGATCCTGGACAGTGTTACTAGTTATTTCGCTTCCAGTGTGTATCAAAGCTGAATATGCAAATCTGTACTTGGTACACTTAAGGATTAATATCATGCATAATGATCATCAGATGAGTTCTGTGAATGACCAACACAAATTCATGTTTAACTTAATTAGTCTTTCAGTAGAGGAAGAAGTATTTATTTTACCGAATTACAATTATACTATTGAATGATGATTGAGTAGTGATCAATGTTATGCTTGTCTAATACTTGACTGATCATCGAATCTTATCAATATGACCACTAGTGTAAGCAGTTGAGTTGCTATGTGTTGGTTGGACTTAGTAAATAGGAAACCGTTCTTGACGCACGTTTCATGCTGGCCAGCACTCGTCATCAAGTCCTACTTGTAATCTTGAGGGGTACTGATGCTCTCAATAATATTCCGCTTGATATTTTCAGATTTTACTATTGAGAAATTCAGGTCACGAGTGATCTTCTGTGAAACTGATATAGTTAAAACTGATTGATTAACGATTGAAATCCAACATGGTGCTTATCTATTCTTTCAAGTATTCATGAAGAACGATAAACATTTAGAGCACTTTGTTGGCATCCATTGACTTACACATCTAACTTCAGTAAACATTTCATTTCAGGATACACATTTCAGATTGACATCCATGAATTTTTAGGTTCCTTACGATGCTTCATTTTGAGATTAAGAAAAGAATTCTTTAATAAACATTTCGGCGGGGAAAATGTGACCAGAACTAAACTCGTGTTTAGCAAAAGTGTCGTTGACAAACTCACATTCTTTGGAAAGCATTTGTTTTGTCTAACCAATATATCCTGATGAACGAAATCAAGTAAGCTGATCGATTCACCTTGAGAGAAATCAAAGTATCAGTTCATACCTGAAATGTCCAATAGTTAGATATGCAACGGAATACACAATATCGAGTTTCTTCAAACAAATGCTGTTCACAGAAACCTCAAGATTTGGCTTTTGAGGATCTCTGCAGATGTATCCCGTTTAGATTGAAATTTCACGAATAAAATCTTTTCTAGAAGATCAGAGGTGTTCCTTTAAATGGCTTCTTTGGAAATCTCGTCCCCACTTGCGAGTACCAAGGAAAATTAAAATTAATGTTAGGATTAATAGTAATAATAGGCTAAGGACATGGTAAGATATAGATATGATACACTTCAGTTCATGAATAGTAAAAAACCTAAATATGAATAAATCTGAATGGATCTGAATGAATTCCATAAACAGCCTTAAAATCAACAAGTGGATTCGTGAAGTCACTCGAACCGACTAAACGTTCAAAGAGGGAACTCTTATTCTTACGAATAAAATTGATTGGAAAGAGATCTCTTCACTGAATTTCGTGTTTTTAATGTTTAATTTGGTAATTATATACTGCTGTTTAGTGAGAAGATTGCCTGATATGACTTGTATATCCGGTTTGTATATGTGCAACTCAGCAGTTGTTGAGAAATGGGCACAAGAGTTTGAAAACTTTTAATCCCGAAACCTTCTCTTTTTCAACAAGTTAAAGGGTACAATTTATTCTTTAATAAATAATAAAACTTTAGTTCAAGAAGGCAGTGATGACTATCCACTTAATAGTTTGTATCACAAGCTAATTTCAGTTCAACAGCCACTGAGAACCTAGAAGCATTCGACTGTTATTTCATCCAAGTACGCAACTAGTCAGTAGTACGTCATCATGACCCTAGCAATGATTATCGGAGACAATGAAGGACAACTGAGTAATACCGTCATTTCACTGAATTTACGAATATAAATCACAAGCTGTCAAATCACTGGTCTTAAGATCGACTCTTGTTGAAGTCATAGTTGTTCATTCGTTAACAGTTCCACATCACATCTGTTCAATAATTAACACATTTCAATGTTTATGTAACCGAAAGCCAGTTCATGATGTGAGATGAAAATAAACTCCATTCAAGTATACAACTTAATTAGGATATTCAACTGTTTCAGAACACAATTCTATCTTTGAACCATTTATTACTTCCAGTTCTTGTTAGTATCCACTTGTGAATTCATTTCTCATTACCAAATCGTATATCCATTTGCAGTCATTTCTAAAGACTGAATACACCATTTCATGAGTAAACGTGTTTCATAACTAACTACCTAACTAACCACATGTAACAATTTAAATTGAGCTGATATACATAAGAATCAACATAGACACTGTTTAATGAGTTTTAGTGCAGTTGTCTTATTGGCAAACCTTCGAACTATTTCTTCTCTACTGGTGTGACATTGAACAATGATCTCGTCCTTCAAATATTCATTCGTTCCAACTCACAGTGATGTTTTGTTGAAATAAGTGAATTACAGATTGTTCATGTCAATATTCCAGGTTGAACGTACATTATTCAATCAAATGTCTAATTACTACCATTATTATTATTCATTTTGTATTGTTCGTTCGATTCTTCCCATCGATGATTAAAAGCGGAAGTGATCAGTTTCTTATTGGGAAGATTAAGACAAACAATAGAAAAGAGAGTGTAAACTTCACCTCATTGTACAAACAAGTGGCTCTCAGATGTTAGTAGCTAAGTGGATAATACGATGGTGTTTGACGCAAGTCCCAGAGTGAACACTAAATCTGAGATGCAGGTACACATAACATCAACGTGTATCTGTTCTGTTACTTCCTATACAATTTTCAAAGTAAAATTTACTATTTTGTATTCTCAGTGTTAATTATTTGAGCGTTTACTTAATAACCATTTTTCTGTTGACCTCAGTTGTCTACAGAAACATCATTGATTATACTTTGTTATCTATCGTTTATCACCACATTCCATTTGATTAATCAAACAATATGGTATTCTCTTTACTGTATAGTGCTGTATAGTGGGCGTAATATGAATCTCAATTAGAATAGAACTCATCGTATTCTAATGATGTGACTGACCTTCACCTACATACATTCACGGAACACAAATGAGTGAAAATCTCATTTTTACAAAAGATTGCTACTTTTCTAAATATAAAATGAAATGAAAATAAAACATTTGGCTGTCAATTCATAGAAGGTGTTGCTCCGCTATGACTGAACACTGTGATCATTTACCATCTGAGTTGTATTGTTTAACTAACTTGATAATTATGGCAAGAATATGTCTTGTTTGTGATTCTTGTTTTATCCCACTTCAGATAGATTTTCGTACACCGAGTAAGTTGCATGACGTCAAAATGGAGTGTATCTCACTGACGATGTGAATCAATAATACTACGGTGAATACGACAATGTTTGCATCCATGAGTCGATCTAAGCTAGAACACCATTAAAAACCTGGAAGCACAATAAATCACACTTGGCGAATGAAATTAGATGAAGTCCAGGACATATGACTTTTGATTGAAATCACGAACCAATCAATATGATCACGCTATGAGAAACCGGAAATCACTCAGCATTCTGTTGGTTGTAGTATGCGACGCCTTAGAATTGCAGTTCCACACTCTCACAAGATGAAATGGATTCTGAGGCGTATATTCTCGAGCGAACGCTTAAACTCTTGCCACTGAGTCTCAGACAACGGTGTTTACTTCTCACTTCAGCACATTCACGATATCAATATTGAATCGAGGTTGCTTTCTTTTCATTATTGCTGCTGACTGCTCATCACGAAATGCCAATCGTGATAATAAATACTCAGAGAAAACATTGCGTTAAAGCTCATTTTTCTGTTTCCAGTCATGTGGCTAGGAAAGTCGAAGTACTGAGAATTATGACCACTGACTACATCATGGATCATTTCACGGAACATGGCTGGTGAACAACTTAAAACGAACGGAAGGTGGTTGTATTTAAATCCACCACAAAGAAAGGTAATTGTGGTTAAATGTGATAAAAGTTTATCCGACGGAATCTGAAGATAGAATTCCCGAATGCCAGTTTCACAAAACACTTTAGAACAATGAACGCGACTAGGAGTATGTTCAGCTTCATCTGTGGTGCGTGTTTGCATCAACAAACGGGAATCCAATGTCAACAACGGAATTCTTATCTTTCATAGTGCCTAACAAATCAGCCATGACAGTTTTAATCAAAGCATCGAAATCTTCTTTGAAAGCTAGTGAAGCCAACTGCAGTTAGTGTCTTTCTTAAGGTAGCTTTCGACGAGAACATTATAACAACTAATACGATCTTTATGAAAAGATTTTTTCCATATTTCCATGAGATTAGGACCGATTAATAACGCTACAGTGTTCTTGATTTCCTATCTGTCATGTTATTTAGCGACGCTACGACAGGACTGTTACTGATTTATTGAACCTGTACCTTTCTTCATTATTACTTGAGTACCCGCTTAACTCTATAGAATTATTCCATAATCAACATTCGTAACACCTAATTAACAATAGCCTGTCATCAAGCTTTTACTAAACAGTGAATAATCGAATAACGGAGGAATGTGGTGCCTTGTTAAATGTTGATACGATATTCCGACATTTCAGTTTCAAACAATGAACGTCGGCAATTTCAACTGATATTTCCCAGTTGTGGGACTTCATCAAACTGGACATTCACAACGGATTCATTGTTGATTGCAATCGTCACATAATCACGTATACCCAGTACATTTAATTCATAAGTGCAATGTTGTAAACTCTTGTAAAACTAATCAGCTTTTACTGAATGGAAACAATCACGTATACACAGAAAACCATATTTTATATTGTACAAACAAAATTATATCAGTTATTAAATAGACAATCATGAAAGTCGTGTGCTGTCCTATGAAACAATCTCCGATATATTGAAATGATTAACATAATGGAAAGTGTTTACAATAAAATGAAAAAGGAAAACAATGGAGTCAGCATGATGAAAACAAACGAGAACACGTTTGTGGGAATCTTGGCATACCTTTCTTCTTTCTATAAAACCATATTCCTATGGCAGAGCCGATGCATATAACAATGAATGTGACAACTACTGGTACGATAATATACGAGTAATTGCGAGACTTTTCAGTAGTGTGCTTCAATTCATTTCTTAAGTCGGCTACAGTAGTTACTGGAGTTGTTTCTTCTTCACCTTCCACAAGTTTTGGTTTAATCGAAACGTCAATCAAGCCATTCTGAAGAACAAAACAGACGCAATATCACTAAATATCAAATATTAATTAAATGATTCATCATCCATCATTCACTATTGTCAGTATGGATGACACAAGTGAACTCAACAAATAGTTACATAATTTACATTTGCACAATGTGATCAATGAATAATGATTTCTATTATCTGGTACCGATTTGACAGTCAATGTGATAAGTACACATCATCCTACAACTAACTGACGACTTATACAGGTGTGATGAATTTTGTTTCCTGGATGTCACCTCTAATCACAATCTAAATATTGATCAACATACTTACAAATGTCGGCTTGATTGATGCAGTCTATAATGGACATATATTTCTCAACAAGAAATGAGAAATACCTATACTGAAAATGGACAATCCGAGTCTACGAACTTTCACCAATCATTCAACCATTCTACACAAATTTCAACAGATTACGCTTGATCATTCAAACTGATTACATCGGTATTGTACAACAGTTTCTGTAGAAATGCGCTGTCATATTAGGCATCAAGATTCACGTCATATTCTATGAGCTGAAAAATTATTATGTTTCCAGGTATTAATGTTAAACAACGGTTCGATTGATTGTTGAATGTTTACATGGAAACAAATCATTGTACTGATGTCCGATTAAATATCGTCAACGTATACAATGCTTTGATTTATGCAATGAGGGAACAATACAAATCACTACTTATTCGTAGCAATAAAATGTTCTTCCGAGTAAACTGATTTATAGGGTGGAATATGCTGATACTGAAAACAACCAGTGGAGTCAACCAATTACTTACTTTATTCTGGCAAAGACTGACTTTGAAGTCATGAGTATTCTTATCATTACTGGGAATGCACATATTAGCATTTTCACACCACATGCAGTTTGTATTCGATGTTGTTGAGTCTTTACATGTTTCCATCGACTTGTGTTTTGGACAACCTTCAGTGAAAACGATAAGCTGATTGCATTTTAAGTTAATAAAGAAAACATTAGTGAAGTACAAAACATGTAACTAAAACTCAATGGTATAATGGCGATTTCGGAGTTGAGTGACTATTTCATTCACTGTCCATTTGTCATTACATTGCCCAATACGAAATTCAGTACACTTTCAATGTCATTCACATCTCATAACACCTCATTGATATTGAACAAAATTACGTTCAATAATGAACGATGAGTTTCGACCAGCGAATTTGGTGGATTTCATTGACTGTCAATATTCAGAAATGTACATATTGGGCTCTTAATGTGTTCAGCAAAGCTGACTGCATTTAATTTTAGATGGTTGTCGAATTTCATTCAATGATGTCAGTTTTATGACTGAAAGATGGCTTGTATACCACTCCTACTTATGAACAATGGAGAATTAAGTTGAAAACTCATTCAAACAGACTACTTGGAAATCGCTGCAAGAAAGTCAGTTGCTCAAAGACAGATAATGCATTTTCAACAATGTGTTTCTGCGATTTCAATACCTCGTGAAAATTCACTATCATATGTTCGAGATGAAAAAAACAGATGACAGTGCCAAGTCAATGAGAAATCATCTAATTGACTTATATCATCTGATCTATCGTTTTGTGGCCTATTGTTTAAGTAAATTTTATCAAAGTGATGAATTTGATCGTGGTTCAAAATGTGTCTCTAATCATTTGAAATATTCAACAGTGAATAGACGTGTGATGTGACGAGAGGTGGGACTGATGGTTGGATATCATTTAATAATTGACCGAAATTATACATGAAATTTTCAATTTTATGAAACAAAAATTGTGCAATGGAGTGTGAGAATAGTCAACTCTGATAAAATAAGGTTGAACATACCGCCGTCAACTTCAAACTCTACCAAAGTTCCAGTTTTCATCCAGTTTTGAGAAACAGGCATACTCGGATTCCTCACTGGTTAGTTTAATATGTAGTACAGAAGAAGACATTTAAAGTATTGATTTTCATTTTATGTATAACAACGTGTTTGTTCGTTTAAGGAGCAATAAAATAGGAAACAGTTTAATATCTTATCATGGATACAATGGTGGTCAAACAATAACCTCACGAAACTTGTTTTAAATCACCTTTGGTTTCGAAAGTGATCAATGTTCAACCAGCAAACGAAAAATGATATTGTTAAATTTCTGGTTTGTTTCATAAGGGTTGCAGTGCAAAATCTTTAAAAAATATGTTCAACTTGTTAGAAATGATTTCACAAATTATCAACATTGATGTTTACTGTGAAAAGACATTTCAACAGATCATCAGGTAACTCTTGACCAAATGCTTCATATATCTCCTCATATTCAATCAATAAAGACTACATCCAACCAAATTACTTGCATTAAAGTCTTGTCTTGGAATTCAACTTCGTTTTTCAACAACATACGACCATTTCAGAGCAGCGTGACTATGAGACCCGGTTGACAAAATATGCTTCCTTGTTTATTAAGTAGTGTAAGAATAAGAACTACAGGTTTGACTGATTGAATAGCGAGTAAGTGAATAAAAGAATTGCTGTATCATCTAACTAATTTGGTCGTTCATATATCCCTGTGTGGATCAGTTAATCGGTAAACATATGTGAAATATTCCTGCAAATATCCAATGACTCTTTATCTCATGTGACATGACATGTGTCGAAATACAGAAAATAGTGTGCAAATAGATGGTAATATAACTCTAACAAATGTTTGTTCATGTATTTCAATGTAAGTCAGAATATAAATGACATTTGTTACCTTCTTCTCCACACCGAATTTCACCGTCAAATAACGATAATACTTGATTTTCCCGGATTTCCTCAGGAATCTGAAAAGATGTAATGGATGTCTGAGTCAAGATCTGTCAACATACTAACACCCATAACAAAATCAACAAACCATTCAAGTAATGTGTCGTCATTCACATAGTCTACAAACACAAAGACAAATTATCACACTCACAGTAAGCATACTGATCGCCTCAGTCCACTTACAACTATGTTCCATCTGGTCTACAAACATATTCTGACTCACCCCAGTTGTCAACGTCAGAGAAGGTAGATATACGATCTATCTATCATAGAATGAGGTGATATATTGTAAGATGAATATCCGTGTCGGTTGATAGAAATGTGATTGTGAATAACTGCAATATCACTGCACGTGGATTTGTTGTCATGTTGTGTAGTTGTGTCGATGAGCTCACTTCCATCTATTAGCGTTCATTTCCCTGGTGAATGCTTTCCATGATGTGTTCTGATTACCTCGAAACAATCAAAACCGATCCAGTTCAACACACGTGACAACTTTCATCTTACAAGCCCATCCTGGCTGCCTGTATTCCGAATGGGTGAATTAATAAATTCTGACATTCGAACTGTTGCACACTGAGAAACAATTAATATTTGAACAATTTATCGCTAAGATTATTCAAGAGTGAACTTTCCAAACATCTGATCTTCAGAAGACGTAACGAAGCCTGATAATATTTAATTATTCCCTGGTAGTGTGGTGTGAGCTAATTATATCCATATAAGAAGTATATGACGTTAGGCAGGAACAGAACGTATAGCGTCAGAGAGACAAGAGGATCGAACATTAATGATTGAAAACAGAATGCGATTTGTATGAAAATGTTAGAACAATGAATTAAGAGTCATTTTTAAACAAATTAAGCATTTGCTGTATGATCGTTATATTTTATTGATAATTCCTGTATTTTATGTCAAATACATATTATAGTCCCCCACTCGTGTTCTTGTTCACTACAGTAGTACCCTAACGAACACTGTTTGTACTTAGTCGGCGCAAAGACACCAGAATTTCTTCAATTAACTTCTAATCATCCACTCTTTTATTAAAGTGCGAGAATAAAGCGTATCATAAAAGGATTGTTAATGGTTTCATGTAGTCTGTGTGCACATTAACAAATATTGATCTCTCTCTGTCGTGTTCAATGTATGTTGATGCATTCGACTGTATTGAATTGCAATAAATAGTGGAATAATCTGGAGTACTTGAAACAAAACAACAGTTACATTCAATTGTGCGACTTACGTTCTCATAATACAAAGATATCTTCCCGCTCGGATGCATCAGAATTAACATCTTTAACATAACATCTGAAACAAGACGACTGTCGTTATTTAAAATTTCAGGAATTTGTGATGAGCATGTTATTGTCAAACGTGATATTGTGTGTGTTTACCCACACAGTGATCAGATTAAGGCAGATATTTACCGTGTTATCTCAAATGATTTCTTTAGTTGAATCCGAAGTAAATATAATCTGCCGAACTTCGTGCAACTTCGCCTGTAGCTCTTCTAGAATTACTTACGCTCCCAAGATCGGGTAAAGAAGGAGGGTTGAGCATGAGGTCGACAATCCCATACTGTAGAACGAAACCTTGCTAAAACACGCCGATCAGTTTAAACAAAGTTAACCGTTTAAACTCTACCCTAAGAGCTCAAGTAAGAATTAGGAGGGCTCAGCATGAAAACTGAGGTTCGTCTGAAGTCACGAGACTGATGCCCAATGTAACAGCCAGAGCAACATTTATTATAATTACATGGAATGTCCGGACAATGTGGGATACAGGGAGGACTAATCAAATAGCTACTGAAATTAGGAGAAACACATTGGTGGTGCTCAGAATAAGTGGAACCTATCGGAACAAATCTGGTCACGAACAGGGAATTGCTTCACACACTCAGGGAGTTGCTCTAATGCTGTCCGAAGTAGCACGAGATGCACTTGAAGGATGGGAATCTCACAGATCCAGAATCACCAAATTATCCTTCAACACAAATAAGTACGGGATCACGAAGAATGTTTTCCAACGATATACACTCACCGATGACAGCAACGACGACAATAAAGATCAGTATTATGAGAGGCTAAAATCATAGAAAAGTGCACAGGAAAGGAACTGACCATCCCGATTGGGAGATTTAAACACCAAAGTCGAAAATCACATCATCGGATATGAACAGAATCGCAAGTGTGAAATAAAGAAAAACAAAATGCGTGAAGCGACTACACGGTATAACGAAGAAAATATCAGGGAGATATACTACACCATGGAAACCGGACAAAAAAGGAAAGATTATCATCAAGATTCAAGAATTGAGGAATGGATGGGTAGAGTATTTTGAGGAACTGTTGAATAGACCAGCTCTATTGAATCCTTCGGACATCAGAGAAACACACACACAGACGTTTTGTAGACGTCACTCCGCAAACGACCGAAGATACTTGAATGGCCATAAGAAAAATCAAGAGAGGGAAAGCAGCAGGATATGACAATATAGCAGCTGAAGAATTGAAGTATACATTGAAGTATCTGCAAATATGCTTGACCTTCTATTGAAGAAGAATTGAGAGGAGGACGAAGTACCGACGAACTGAAAAGAAAGATAACTCATCAAGATACCAAAGATAGGAGATCTGAGCAAATGTGAGGACTAGACATGCATTGCTCCACAGTCAGTATCAGGAATGTCTTTTACAGAGTGTTGCTGAACCGGACGAAAGACGCAGTAGACGCCGAACTTCGAGATCAACAGGCTGGATTCCGTAATGATCGATCGTGCACAGACCCGATTGAGACACTACGGATCATCGTCGAACAATCAGTCTAGTAAAACACGTCACCATGTATCAACGTTATTGACCATGGAAAGGCGTATAACAGTGTGAATGGAGGACATTATGGAGCCTTCTTCGAAGTTACGGAGTTCCCGAGAAGATTGTCAATATTATCCGAAACTCAAAAGACGGAATACAGTGCAAATTGGTGCATAGAAGACAGCTGACAGATGCATTCCAAGTGGGGTCCGGATTCACACAATGCTTTCTAATCTCACCCTTCCTCCTTCCTAAGGTGGTTGACTGAATTGTGAATGCCACAACATCTGAGGGAAAGCACTGAATACAATTGACAGTTCAGAATCAAATAGATGATTTCGACTTTGCATATGAACAAGCTCGTTTATCCCCTACAAACGAACAAGTGCAGATGAATACAACTAGAAGGTACACATATTTATAAATAGCTGTCTACGCAAGTTATTCAACATCCATTGGCCGGATACCATCAGCAACATTCTTCTGTGGAAGGGAACAAACCAGCTTCCAGCTGAAGAGGAAATTAGGAAACAACGATGGAAATGGATAGGACATACATTACGCAAATTGTTATAACGTTCCGTCGTTGGTTGTTATAACGCTCGGTATTACCTCGTCTGATGTTGTAACGCTTCAATAATTATCTACACTAGATCCCACCCAGTGTCTATCCTACAGGACTTCAACAAAACTCAGATCAAGAACACGAAACCAGCCTGACCAGAACGTAATATATTTCACACCCCAAAACCCGACACAATCCACAACAATGAACAATCAATAATAATGTAAATAAGAATGAGTGTGTCACAATGATATGGGTAAGAGAATATATAACTTATCTGACACCTGTCAGACTGTCTACATGTCTGACTAAGCAGACAACCAATCACGATCGTTCTCGCCCACACAACACAAATCATCAAAATGCACCAAGAGCTAAGCCCTAACTTGGAATCCTGAAGGGAGGCGGAAATGCGGGAGTCCAAAGAACACATTACGTCGGGAAATAGAAGCGGATATGAAAAGGATGAATAATGACTGGAAAGAGGTTGAATGGATTGCTCATGACAATGTTAGATGGGGAGTGCTGATGTGCGGCCTATATTCCCTCACAAGGACTCACAGTCGTTAGCAAGTAAGTAAGTTTATACGGTCATCAAACTATTAGTGTAGTGTATGCTACTTATGTCGACTGCATCACGAGGCAAGCGCTAACATGGGATCCTGAAGGGAAACGAAAAAGTGGAATTCCAGAAAACACATTATGTCGAGAAATAGAAGCACACATGACCAGGATGAATAACGAGTGGAAAGAGGTGGAAAGGATTGCCCAGGACAGTCTTGAATGGAGAGTGATGGTGAGCTGCCTGTGCTCTTCCACGTGGAGTAACAGGTGTGGGTAAATAAGTAAGTAAGAACATCGTGTAAATGAAACAAGAATGCATCCTTCAAAATGAATGTCAGATGCCTGTTTTTCGAGGATATGTTACACCCTTATTTTCTCATTGAAACAATAAATCTTCAAGCTTCTAATTAGATCTGATAGTTGGGTAGATATTCAAATTAACGCAATATATTATCTATAATTACTCATGAAACATTCGACTTTAAGTGCATATCATGGTAGCTGTGAAGTGTTTGTTTACAAAGAGAACTTGATAATTTAATTGTTTGTGCAACACATTGGTAAATCAGTCGATCAGATGACTCTGATCACAATGTTGTTGAAAGTGAGAAGTGAATAGCCTTATATATATCGTCTTTACAATCTCATAATTTAAAAGAATAATATCTAAGAATGACTGTGTAATGAGTGAATGTTTAGATGAGTGTGGTGTTCCGATGTACACATATGTACATTTTTTTATAAACAGATTTCTCATCAAGTTCCTTTTAAACCCGTCAATGAAGATGAATCTCTTTATTCGTTTATCCACAAGTGGAATGAGATTGTGACTTGATTTATCCCCACCGATCTATTTATTACTCGTCAAATCTACTATGTTCGTGCTTATTTCAACTGTTCTTCAAGACTCAATCAATATGTTCAAACAATCAATGGATTCCATGTATAGTTTCCGCCTAATTTTTCAGAATGACTACTCTGTATTTCACCTGTAAGTTTTTGAATAGAATTCAATTACGTGTGCTAAACAGAAAACGTGAGAGTAAATACAAGGAATGATGGTGTAAGCGTTAATATGTCACATGTGTTCAAACAATCATTTAATGGATACATACTTTTACCATCGACATTTAGGTGAAAAGTTTGTCGGACAGCTAATAAATCGTCTGAAATAATGAAAGGAAAGAAAGTTGTGTTTACATATCTGCATTCTGAATATCCACCCCTTTTCGATAAACACACATTTCAACACAGAACGAGTTTGGGCATGATTTATCATCTTCTTTTCAAAATTTAAATAAACCGGTTCAAATAAATCAGAGTTTGAAGGATCCTTATTATTGTTTCAACGACGAGTTGAACATTTCAATGCCGACAACTGAGAAGAATATTTTGCTTCTGAAACGTCGGATGTAAAAGTTTTTTGGTTAACTAGGATACCGTTGATATCGTTCCGACAATGCACATATGAAATTATTTTCTGAGATCCTGTTATTCCAATGAAACAGTGTTTTATATATTTACCTAGCTATTATGCAGAAATGCTACTCCAATGTCCTTAGTCCTGTTAACTGAGCGAGTGAATTAACTTCAGTTTTATGTTCTAGGTGTTCCGGTTCGAATCAATCATGTTGTTCTAGCAGGTTGTCAATGGTTGTTCGTTGATTAGATGTTTAAAAAAGCGCATGAGTCCTAACATTATGAGCATACGAATATGATAGATTTAGAGGACATCGCACATGACATGACAGTTCAACGTGCTTCCATAATGCAAAACTGATTTCCCACACAACATTGCTTATTGTTGTAGTTGTAGTTAAATTCAATTCATTGAATCTACTACGAAGTGGTACCTATTTTAAAAGTAAATCGCTGTTTTATTCAACGTTTTCATTGGACAGTCATACGTGCTGTGAACACATTTTTGCGCTACCAAATCACTTAAACAAAATAATCAATATGTACTGGCAAACTCTCATGAAATAACCAAGTTTAGTACTGAATCGTTTACGCATAAAAAGAAATTGAAAAATAAAAAAACAAGACAAAATATCACTGGATGATATTGCAACTCACTTTCATTCGAAATCCCATACCCAGAAAGCATTATCTCATGTACGGTAGTGGCAATTCTTCCTAAATTGTCTTTTCCTTTCACTTCTATGTAACCTGTGTTTCCTGAATAAAAATATGCAATTTGATTGACAATCTGCAGTAAATGAAGGAAACAATTTGAATTTAACTGGAGACTAAAATGAATTGTATGAACCGTGATTGGTTTGCTGTAAGGCGTCAAACTACTTGCAAGCTGAATAAAATATGATATCAGTAGTAGTTTTGAATGTTAGAAAAAAGCATAAAACTAATTTACTGAAGAAATTCAAACAACTTTGATTCATGAAATGAAGTGTGAATAAGCAAAATTCAGTAACATTTTTGTTCAAAGAAAATGATTCTCTTACCTCTAGTGTATATCTTTAGTGCACTGACATATGAGCCGTAAAATTTAAACGGGAATTTCGGAGTGATTTCCTGAAAATATACAAACATGTGAATTAATATCTTCATTGCAAAATGAGATCAACTCACCTCATCAGTAGCCAAATTTACAAACTCCCTATTTTCAACTGGTGAAGGCTGATTAAGGCGGGTTGTCTGGAAATAGTAATAATTATGAGACTGAATACATGTATTAGAACCTGACTGATTACTTACGTATTCATGTGATTCGTCTTTAAATACTACTTTACTATATCTCTCTTGTTCAGGATCCTGACATATTTCATGGCAAAGGAAAACGTTTGAAATGAATACGATGGCCGAACAGACTAGTATGAACTGGCCAGATGATAAAGTATATCTGAAATAGTTCAGATGAACAAAACAACGTTATCTCAATGGATCAGACTGAAATTCACATAACACGCTCATTTGTCTCAACTGTACAGCGAACACTCACCTCATCATATTGTCCAAAACGATAATAACTGGTGTTAGATCTTGTCGAGTTTATATAGATTGTGAATTGTTAGTTTGTTTCTTTCTGATTGAATGATTCAAAGTGACCATTAAGATGATCGAAATTCATAAAATCATATAATCATTAAGAACCAATCATCGTGGTAGGTGGATACATCATTATGCAATATTCTTCTAGCTATTGATGCATATAATCTGACCATTGGTGGAAATGCTTGACCCATTTTGATGAAAACCATTTTTGGATGTAATTAGTATAACTTTACACAAAGTGACTGGTTAACATGTAGTGCTCATATTTTCACGAACAAACATTTTGTTGCTTGTAATAATCTATGAATTGGTTGTCAATGGTGCATTGTTTCGATTTGACTGGCTAAAATTATATTGACCACAAACTGTTTTGAATGTATGTACATTTGAATATTATTTCAATCAAGTTAATTCTATCAGACGATTTCATCATTGTTGAATGTGGGATTGTAACTTATGAACAAAGTCACATCAATTCTATTTGTTTAAGGTATATTTAGTCTACGCTAAACGAAATGACTCAATTATTGATGAATGAATAACGGTCTATACCTTCGTAAATGTATAGTAATTTCAGTGAAAGAAATGAAGACTATTTATTTCACTGTGTATTGTTTTACCCGAATCTTCCCATTGATGTTAAGGACTGAAATTGATCAGTCTCTTAATGGCATGTCTGCATACTGTGCGTATCGCCTCGATATTGACTTAATTTACAAGCATTATAAGAATAGATGGAAAGTGGCCAGCAGGTACATCCAGCTGACGAGTCCCAAATACGACGAAACGCGCGTCCCGGATATCACTGCTAGCCACTATCCATCTTTGCTTACAAGACTATTTATGTTTTGATTATATTTGCAAAGAGTAATTCTTGGTACTGTGAAAGTGAATTGTGCACTTCAAAATCATGTCGACAATAAATAAAATTTTACATCCTCGTGTATTACAGTCTGTAGTTGAATAAAAGGTTGTTGAGTAATTACACGAATTCATCAGCATTAGAATGATGTTCATTTGTACATGAAATTGTACTACTATTAGGTGATCTGTTATCACATTATTATTAAGGAAATCATATAACATATTCACTAGGGTTTGATCAGTTATTTATAGCCATGGAAATACTGTTGATTGGAATAGTGAGCTAATCTCATAAAATCACTGTCAATTTCTCATAGGACAAGTCCACATTAGTGGCCATGGCAACTAGATGTTTTTCAACTGAACGGGTTTAGTAAACATTTCAAGTTTATAAATCATTTTATTCAGTAATAATTTAATTGTATTGAGTATGAAGGGAGTTCATGCTCAGTAATAAAATGTATAACAATTATTACATGTAATTCAGAATCGATATGATACCATTCACTATGATAACGAATAATACATATCAGTGAATGCAAAAATATATTAGTGTACAGGCGAATACACAACGGGTCAGTAATGACAGAGCTGAAAGTATTGTTCACTTTTTCACTCATGACCACAGTACAACAGCACATTTCTCGAATCTAATTCTTTTTTTCTGCACAACATACATTCAATATCTTTCACTTATTTCGAGAACTGACATGTTGTATCCTTTCATTTCAGTAACATTTGGGACATAGGCCTCGTGACTTCCAAAGAATCTCGGTATTCACGAAGTGGATTCATAATTCATCAAAATGATGAACTTGCATAATTCGCTATGCTGAATTAATATGATGTATATGATATTTTCTGATCGGCAATTTTTAAACCAAGTCGGTTTCCGAGTGGTGTAGTTAGTGACCACAAACCCAGCCTTTCTACTTTATCTGGGCTTTGGAGGAGCAGTAACCGAGGAAGGGCCACAGGCAGAGTTTCTGCAGTGTATCGACAAATTGAAATCAATTCATGGGTGGAGTATTAGCATGTAGTACTTAATCTGCTAGATATATTTTTTCATATTTATTACAAAGAAATATCATTGTAAATTAGATTCCGTTGATCGAAGAACTGTCTGATCTAGACGGATAAATAACGGATTTCGATCGATTACAGAGGTCCGCATCACACTTCCAGACACTATAAATTCATATTCACGAATCAAATAAAACTACAATAAAACACTCAAATTCATTTATGGCTTTAAATAGACCTTCTATCTGTCTCTTTGTTTCCAGTCCACACACATTCTTTATTTACGATTTTACGTTAGTTTGTTTTATGACAAGTCGTTCGTCATGACATATCACGATACACAATGTTTCTTTTGATCGTCTCAGTTTTGTAAATGTCTGTATCACCTACACGAAATTTGTATTGTTTTGTTCATGGAAGTGTGGGATTTGGTTGGAAAGCACTTGTCCACTTCTGCTTATTCAGTAGTATCCGATCTTCTACACATTAATGGAATGTGACATCTGACACTTCGATCATTGATGTATAATGTTGTGCAGCAGAAGACACATACAAGGCATTTCTAATAAGATGTACTGATCGTAGGAAGTGATCCTGGTTCTAAAGCATTTTCGTTACTGCAACAGCTATACGCAGTAATCGTCTATGACAGTTACATGCAAATTTCGACTATTTGTTAAATCGTTGGAGAGTTATATAATTTGAGAGGGAACTACTGGAATTGCAAGGCGAATGAAAAGTGAAAAATCGGATAAGGCTGAATCTCCATTTCATCAAATTAAACGATATTTATGTTTAACGATTGCATAACGATCTCAAATCTTATTTAAGCTTCTACTCACACACACTTCGGGATAAATGGTTCATAGTAATTGATCTACCTCGGAAATCGCAATGTTGCTGCACGTGAATTTGTTGTCATATGGTGTGATTGTGTTGATGAGCTCACTGATCTCTGCATTCCAACTGACAATAACTGTAACTCACTCCAACTAAATTCGATCGAAGAACAAAGGCAAGCATGGCTAACGAGTAGAAGTCTCTGTCACCATCTCAATATTCAGCATCTGGTCAATTATCTCACATAAGTGTAATTTATGCCAAACTACATTGTGAAGCACAGCCATGAGAACGGTTGCACACCCATGGAAATGAAATTCCACAACAGAAAGATGCATTACGTTTATTCGATTTTCTCTAATTTGCCTAATGTTGAAAGGGTCGTGTAATAATTTGAAGTTGTTGAATTGTTATTCTAACTAACAATCCCCGAAATCACGCAAATTGAACCAAACACAAGTGGGTGAGCACAGACGAACGTATTACATTCGCAATTCAAAATGGTGCAGTCATCAAGTACAAGGGAATCATTAGTTCATATGGACACTGCAACCACCACAGCCTAACTTGGAATTGAAATTTCTACAATCAGTTTATTGTCTTCTCACTAGCTTTGATGTTTTTCTGTCAGACTGTGTATTGGACAGAGACTTGGTGTGATCTACAACTCGCCCATCAATATTTGGATTAACAACTGAAATTGGAACGGACTTAACTGAGTCACCGAATTGTTCATGATCAACATGTCGGTTGTGTATCGAAATCAATGACATTCAGAAATCTAACCGTAGATTTCCCAACACAATTCTCCACCACCAAATAATATCGGATCCCCAGTTTCTTAGTGATGTGAATTCATTTCAAACATATTTCTCACATTGTTTAGAGGATTCAGTAGAAGTGATTTCATGGTACCTATAAACAACACTTGATATGAAATCATCCAAGTTGTAATCGAAATCGAACTCATCGTTTCCCATAAGAAACAGATGCATTATAAGGACAAAAAACATTTGTCTGAAGTGTATTCCCTAAATTTATTGAGAATTTCATTGAAGAACATCGGATCATTAAACATAATCAAGATCTATCAAATCTGCATCGGATTTTCGATCATGATTTGATTCATTCAACATACTTTCCTCAGATTTATGAGAAAGTTCATTAGAAATATGTGAATCATTTGGACAAATGATATTTGATACAATAACTTGAAAAATCTAATAAGAACTTGATTGATTAGAAACTCTGTTTCACAATAATTCTGATTGCCATTTAACTCAAGAGTGTGATATGACCCTGTACCACTTCTCGAAATCGTGGAAGAAGATAAATGATCATCGGAAGTATTCAACGTAATGTGATCGGAATTATGAAGCTCATTATTACTTGCATTGAAATGGAAAGTAGTTTCAAAAACCGTCTGTGCAATTTAACGATATTTAAAGCATCTAGCATTACAAAATACACAGGCATGAAATGAGTGGAATGAAAAACAGAACAAACGACAACCGAAATTGTGCTCAATGAATTGTTATCTGTATAACATAGAGTCAACATTGGATTGGAATATTGTAGTAATGTAGTGGAATTCATAATGTCCTGACAAATCATTTTATGAAATTTCCCTCTTTAACAGCACTCAAACTTTATACACGTTACATGGTCTGTTAGGAGTTCCTTGAAAGTTGAATAAGGATGCAAAATAAACATTTATGGAAATATCTAACTTTATATTAAGCTGTAGGCTTCTTTTCCGATGAATGTAAGGAAATGTGCTACAATAATACAATTCACTGCATCATCCTTCGTTACAGTCCGAAATTCCAACCTCTCCATATAATCCTCAAAATCATCGTAATTTCAATACATATCCAACTGTTCATCACAGGCACTATAATGACACCAATGTGATGATTACAAGTATTTTAATTATTATACGAACTAGAAGTCTACGCCATAACGCAATTTAAATCAAACACAATCACTTGAGTACAGGCAAACCTATTGTATTCTGAATACGAAATCAGGTAGTCATCAAGTAAAAAGGAACAATTAGTTTATACAAACACCACTGACTTTTTAATCGTTTGTATTTAAGAATAAGATTTGGTAACTTGAGAATCCTGTTCGATTAAACTGATTGAGGATACACATAACACCAAGTTCCATCACTCCCGTTACTTTCTATAAAATTTTCAAAGTAAAATTTACTATTTTGTATTCTCAGTGTAAATTATTTGAGCGTTTACTTAATAAGCATATTTTTGTTGACCTCAGTTGTCTATAGAAACATCATTGATTATACTTTGTTATCTTCGTCTATCACCACATTCCATCGCACTAATCAACCAATATGGTATTCTCTTTACTGTATAGTGCTGTATAGTGGGCGTAATATGAATCTTAGTTAAAATCAAAATTATCGTACTCTAATAATGTGTTTAAGTGAATGACCTTCACCTACACACATTGTCGGAACAACAATGAGTGAAAATCTCATTTATACAAAACATTACTGCTTTTCTAAATATAAACTAAAGTGGAAACAAACCTTCTGGCCGTCAATTCATAGGTGTCGCTCCAGCTATGATTGGACACTGTGACCATTTTCCATCTAATTTCAAATGAGTTTAGTGGACCATTGATTCGGCCGGCATTCAGTGATGTCAATGTCTGATTTCAGCTAATCCACGATATTGCGAGACTGTCCACTATTGTCTTCAGTGAGTAACTGTATTACAACACACATGGATGAAATCCATTGAGCACGGCTTTTCACTGTAATTCCATAAAATTCAACTTGAAGCCAGTCACTAGTCATCACATGATGTAGAGTCCCATACTAGGACGAAACTACCCTCCGGTGCATTCAGGTTTTCAACGGTGGTCAAGTTTTGATCTACTCATGAATTCAATTAATAAATTACTAAAATCTCCTTAAACCCACATTGTGGTACGTTGATTTTGAATTTCGAAGTATATTTTGGAAAGAATGACATGATAATATAGGGGAATTGTTGGTTATTATTTCCATCCTTATATTCTTCTGTTACTCGTTGACTATAGTGTAACCTCATTTGATTATAAGAGTCTCGAATCACTTTATGATGCAATCTTTTCTATCCTTTTGTAGACTTATATACTTACCAAACAACTATCAATACGGATGTACAGCTGAACGAAATGATTTCGCAGAAAAAAACTTTTCTTCCCTGAATTCTCTTTATTATTTTCATTCAATGACGTAATGGGTTATTCTAATTACTTCAAGAATATTTCTTGTTATTAAATTATAACTTTCTTTTAGCCTATTAATTGAAAGAATCGATTGAAGAATTGTGACATCAATCGTATAAATTATTTCCATTATTAGCAAAGATGGATAGTGGTTAGCAGTGGAATCCAGTTTGACGCACGTTTTGTCCTATTTGGAGACTCGTCAACTGGATGTACCTACATCTCAAAGTTGATGTTCACTCTAAGATTCCAATGAGAAATTGATCAATTGTAGCTTTGAATATCAATTTGAAGATTCATGTAAACAGTACAAAATGAATTTAAACTTCATTCCATTGCACAAACAAGTGTCTATAAGGCCTCCCTAGCTAGGTAGATAACGCGATGGTGTTTGAAGTGAACGATACTGGGTTTGAGTTCCGGAGTAGACATCAAACTGGGATGCAGATTCATCCAGCTGACGAGTCAAAAATAGAGCGAATCGCGCATCGTGGATTACGCTGCTATGCACTATCCATCTTTGCTTATAAATGAAAACATACTTCAAAATATTTTATTTTAATACAGAAGATAAATCGATTGTTCAGTGGTGGTATATCACAGGGATGTGCTCAGAGTAATCAGGTTAAGTTTATCATCAGTTCTCAAACAGTTAGAAAACAGTCTGTGCAAATGGACAGACTTTTCATGAAAATAAAAAATACAACAATACCACTCCATGGTAACAGAAAGCAAGTATTAATGATCACTGAATAAGTTCATTTATATATTGATGAGAAGTATTTGTTACTCATCTAGGAGTATATAGTTTAAGATTAGTATGAAAATTATGGTACGAACTATTAGGTTTTGTGTGTGGATTGTTTTTCTAGAATTTACATTTGATATTTAGGAACAGTTGATTGTCTTGTATCAACTTGTTATTCTCTTTTTATCTTCTTATAAGCTATAGAAATGTTTAACATACATATGAAACGATGCCTTAGGTAAGTGTAAGCGTACGTTGATACTTAAGTGTTACTTTGAATCAGAACGATTGTCTATCACTTTTAACCCCCTTTTCAATGTTAACCGATAAGTCTGCTTTAATGACAGTCAATAATCTCGACTCCTTGATAAAATTAATTTCTACAATGCAATTCGAAACTCCGAGAAAACACAATGAAATTAGAATGATTTCTGGATTGTTGTTCTATCTACTGAACAGTAACTAATTGTGATCCAGTTTCTCAAATGAACAGAATGATTTTCATCACGTTTATTTTCTATCTGTTGAAATAACTGTCTAAATATCACAATACACCATATTTACTTTTTAAGTGATGTTCAACCTTTCTTAACGCATAAAGAATTTGATGTTTATTGTGGGATTCTTTAGATCGTAAACATTAGTTTCGACATCTTTATTATGCAATTGAAGTTTAATGGGTTGTGTCTTTATGATGCTAATAAAGCCTGTCTACATTAACATTCATATGACGTAAAGATAATGCTTTCGAGAAACATAAATATTTCATGGAAATGTGTACTTGGTGTTACGAACTAGTGCAGAAGCATAATTTATCGAAAATCAACTATTTCACATTTAGATTGATGGCTGCATTGTAACCTGATCGGTTGATTTCGATATTTGGCTAGAGAATCCTCGTCGAGCGCTTTTTCTTATGCTTTTGGAGGAGCCGGCTTAAGTAATTTATTATGGCATGCTGACAAATTAATATTAATTGAAGCTAGACCAGTTAAGCTGTAAGTTGATGCGGGGTCAGACATAACATTAATTTCTAGGGAAACTTGGATAAAACTTGGTTGACCTCAATTTCAACCTACATATTATAATGCTAAGAGTGCCTGTGGTGTTTAAATGAACTAATGATTTCTTTGTAATTGTTGAATGCTTGATTTCGAATTCCAAATACAGTACATTCGTCCGTGCTTTTCTTGTTCGTCTTGATCTAATTGCGTTATTTCTGGGATTGATAGTTCATACTATAGTTCAAATTCTTTTAATTATCACATAGGCGTCGCGATGGAGCCTGTAATGGAACGTTGAACATACATTCAGATTTTGATGCTTTTGGGGATTGTTTTGAAAGGTTCAATATCTGGGCTATGACCAAGAAAGATGTTGAGTATGTTAACGTTGTGGCACATTTCCTCACGTTTATCGGAAAAGAGGCATCCAGTTAAGCCCTGGTGCTTGCGGTCAGGAAGTTTCACAATATGCTATACAGTAGGAAGTTTACCTCGCAAACAGACCATAGACTGAGTTACCTCAGTCAAACGGGCAAGTAGAAAAATATGTTGATATTCTTAAGCGAGCTCTCTTAAGATGGGAGGAGATAAATTAGAAGAGGCTCTGCAACCGTTTCCAGTTTCTCATAGAATAATATGTGATGCATTTAAAATCGCACCACCACCACAAGTTGGGATGGGAAGAAATGTTTTGAAATCAGGAGCTGGACGGAAGTCGTCAGGTGAGCGGAAGCAAATGAGATTTTTTTGAAATAGACTCAAAGGTCAAGTCATACGATCAAATTTCGTAAGGAAGGTGATGTGTGAGCGAGAGTGACAATGATCGGTTGGTTGTTTAGTCAGACTTGTAGATAGTCTGACAGACTTCAGATGAGTTACATATTCCCCCGCCCTTATTATTATTGATTGATTGTTGGCTGTTGTTGGGTTGTTTTAGATTGTTGTTGATTTTTGGTGTGGACATGTATTCACGCTCTAGTTAGGCTAATCACGTGTTCTTGATCTGAGATGTTTTGAAGTCTCGTTAGAATAAACACTGGGAGGGAATCTAGTGCAGATTTTCGTCTAAGACAAATTAGCATCTCATTCGTGTAGACAAGGAAACTTCCGGCTGTATAACACATATGCTTTAGGCAGTCTTAACTATCAAGAAACTCGGAGGACGCAATTATCAGCTCTTTTCTTGATAATCGGAGGATGATTGTAGATACTCAATTGGTGATTATCAGCCCTTTCGTTTAACCTGTATAGTCATAAAACTCATGGAAATGATTCTCAACATGACTACTCCAAACTGTGTGAAAGGGGATAATCTATCATTCGGGGAACAAAACAGTATATGGCCAGCTAGAGTAGCGGTAAATGAATCCTCAAAATAAATAGTTCTGTAAATCTTCGACATATGATACTGACTTCATCAGTCTCGCTGGAATCACCTAGCGGAAGGTACTCGGTCAAGCATCCACATCAGATGACGAGTGAATACTCCATGCTACTGTAGCGGTAATTGAGTGGGAACACCGTGCTCAACATCCTATGCAATTGACAGCCAGATAAGATCAGGCGATCCTCGATAAATTGTTAGCCTATCGAATATATCCTCGAACCTCCTCGCTTCTATCTTTCGATTTCACTTGGTGGTTACGCCTCATATTAGAAGGTGTTACTGGTTAAAGCGTTTTCAAACCCCGAATAACTGTAGCATCTTCATTGGTGAGCTCGACGTGATCTGGTACACAATATTGCAAACTGTGTTTCTGTTCCTTTTTGGGATTTTACATATCATTGCCTTATTTTATTTTATTATATATTGTAATATTTTTTCCGACTTTTTGGATATATTTGTTCTCCTCATTCATCTCATGTTCTCCAGTACTCTGATCTGCCAACGAAGAGTGCTAACTTACCTATTATGCCTGTAGTGACATCTGATAACCAATGTACATCTACTGATGACACTAATCCGATAGTATCCAATTTACCATTAGAAGCCCATAAGCAAATACCTAGTCCTAATGCGACAGCTCTTAAAAACACTGTCAAGATTAAAAAGTCTATGTCACGTAAGAAGAATGTTTGTACAGAACCTTCTGGTTCTAGACCCAATAATAAAAGTATTACGATGGCCCTACTAAATAAAAATAAGACTATACTTCCTGACACCATGCTTTACCCAACACATCGTAGGGGAGGATATAAGGGCAGACCTGGTTCAAATGTCTCACAAGACGGCCACTTCAATCATTATGTAAGTAGGCCTAATACTGGACAGACCACAGTAAACCAACGAGCCTCACGAGTACCCTCAAACGTTTTAAATGATAAACCTGTAAGACGTAACCTCCCTCAACACTTTCCCATTAGGCAAGATGGATTACTAGGTTACCCAACATCAAACGTTTTAAATAATATACCAGTAACACGCAACTTTTCTCAACACTCCCATTGGGCAAGATGGATTACTGGGTTACTCACCATCAACCCAACCTTGTCTTAACTGTCCGCCTAGTCAAGTTCAGCAAATTAATCCGCTTTATCAAAATAATGATTTTTTTGGCCTTCAGAAATTCCTGGTCCCACTAGCACTACAGTTTGCTCAAGCGATCGCCCATGTGATCAGTCAAACATAATAAACCACAGTCTAAGCAAATCCAAAATACACGACATCAATAGGGAAGCTCTCGGTTTTTTACACTCCATACGCTCTTTCTAAATCTATTACTTATCAATGCACGTTCACTTCTGAACAAAATTTCAGCCTTGAGAACATTAGCCTTTCTATCCAAGCCTTCTTTCATACTTATCACTGAAACATGGTGCTCACATGCAGTATCGGATTCAGAATTAAATATCCAAAACTATAGATTCTATCGCTGTGACAGAGAAACTAAGCGAGGAGGTGGTTGTATTATATATGCTTTGGATAGCCTAACAACTAATAAAGTTGAAGATAGTGTCCTGAATAGTTTACCAGAGTCAGTCTGGATATCTGTCAACACCCTGAATCATAGTCTACTCCTTGGATGTATATACAGAGCTCCTGAGAGCTCAAATAATGGGAATAATCTTATTATCAATGCATTCATACATGCATCTGCTCTAAACCTTAATGCTAAGGTTATCACTGGGGATTTTAATTATCCTGGGATTAACTGGAGTACCGGTAGCTGTCAGTCATGTAATGAGGAGTTCTCGGCAACCATTAACATGCACTGTTGGTCACAGTGGGTTCGTACCCCAACTAGAGGTGATAGTATACTCGATCTAATATTTAGTAGAGATATTATCCCACTGTCTGTAAAAGTATACGATGAATTTGAAAGCAGTGACCATAAGACAGTAGTATGCGCTCTCCCTATATATCCCTCTTCTAACCGACCCATTCAAAAAACCTGTCAATATAGAGACTTTATGCATGCCGACTGGGACCTCCTGCATTCACTGATTAAACTTTCAGACTGGGATAACTTTTTTTCATGTACTAATCTCATAGATGCTATCGACGAATTCTATTTGATCGTTAACTCTTGATTAGATTCTTGTGTACCTCTTAAAACGTACAGGTTTATTAAACCTTACGAATTATATATACCAGCTAAATATCATAATAAACTAAGACGCCTACAGAATCGTTATTTCAAGTCAAACGACTTCACGGCAGCTGCGCAAATAACAATAATTTTTAATCAAATTAAAGAGACACATAGGTTAAAAGCCATTAATGAGGAGTTACTAGCACTTAATAGTAACTCAAAAGTACAAAACTTAACTCTACTTCTCAATAAACGCGCTAAAGTAACTCAAAATGTTGATATACCATGCATCCAGCATAATAACACTTTTATATACGACTCTAAAACTAAGACAGACCTTTTCAGTGGTACTTTTGCGAATGATGTAGGAACCACAAGTGGCTCTGCTTCAAGAGTTACGTGCGTGACCAGCAACTCCATAAAATCTATCTCCTTCACATGTAAGAAAATTAATATGGCTATAAATGCCCTTAAGCTTTCGCGCGGTCATGGAGCAGACGGGATTCCATCCTTTCTCTACAAATACGGTGGTCCAGATATTCCACTTCTTCTTCTAAAGCTGTTTACTCTCTCTATGGAAACTGGTTCTTACCCAGAAAATTTAAGTGGTGAACTTTCCAACTATTTACTCGCTGGAAACTTTATCAATGATACTCAACATGGATTTCTCAAAAATCGATCTTGCATGACATGTCATTTTGACTTCTTTAATTTAGTCTACTCTCTACGTAGCCAAGGATATCTAGTCTTAGTGCTATATCTGGACATTTCTAAAGCCTTTGACATGGTTAGCCACCAACTTCTTATAGGCAAACTTGCATCTTATGGGGTTCAAAATCCTTTGCTAGATTGGATTGATTCATTTCTCAGCAATCGACTTCAAATAGTTAAAATTAACTCTTCATTGTCTAACGCTGTCCCCGTTAGAAGTGGTGTAATACAAGGTAGTGTCTTAGGCCCTTTGCTCTTTTTAGTGTTTATCAATGACATTTGTGAAAATTTTTGTGTAGGTAAGCCCCTTCTATATGCAGATGATCTTAATTTAGTATATTCATTTTCTCCACATGAGCTGGAAAATATGCAAACTTGCATTAACTTGGAGCTTAACAAGGTAGCACAGTGGTGCTTAAAATGGCAACTGGAACTTAATACGGCTAAATGTGGATGGATATACTTCGGCGATACATCACTTAACCTAGACCTTACCATAAATGGAGAAATGTTATCTAGGTTACATACAGTAGTAGATTTAGGACTTAGATACTCCCAAGACTTATCGTTTACAGAACAGATATCGAAACAGACCTCCAAGTCACAACGTCTAGTAGGTTACATAATTCGAAACCTTCATAACAATGAATCACGAATTTTAATGTACAAAGTTTGTGTTCGACCTCTTCTAGAATATTGCACGTTTATTCTTAGCAGTGCGCGCATAAAGGATAAATTAAGGCTGGAATCAGTACAGAGACGATTTACACTTCGTATTCTTGGAGCTGATTGTACCTTAACTTATAATTCTAGATGTAAAAAACTAGTGCTAGACCCTTTATGGAAGAGGAGACTCAAACTAAATCTTATCTTTTTCTTCAAACTACTAAATAAACTATCCTTTACATCCAATCATGTAATTCAATACGCAGAAACTCCTCATTATGAAACCCGTAATTCCTTGGCACTTGTAAAACAAACTTATTCTAAATCATCTCTTTATATGAATTACTTTGCCTGTAAATTTTCTAGACTCTGGAATAACCTACCAGAACATATCCGTACGATAAAATCACTCCCATTATTTGCACGTGGCATCGATGCATACTACTCCTCCGAAATTGCATTGAATGCTCTAGCACCTGCAAGTGTATCTCACTCCACAAGTGTTATTATAGGAACTTTAAATGTTTAGGCATTTTTATTAGTGCATTCCCTGGATGAAACCACCAACTTGCTGTCACTTTATGTTAATACCGTCCCCAGCTAGTTTAACTAATTTGAATATCATCAACAGTATATCACTGTGTCACATAACATACGCATTTCGATAGATCTGATTGACATATTTCGGTAATTACTGCTTTCTTGTTCCGTGCTCTCTTTTTTCTATTTTACTTTCTCTAGTTGTAGATATTTATCATTAAATCGATCTGGCACACGAAATGACCTTAATTACACCGTTCATAAATCAACAGGCTGTCCAGTTAAAAAATATTACATGTTCGCGGCTGATGCATTGGATCGATGTGATACCAAAACAATTACTGAACTAGTAAACTTAAAACTCATATCACATGTTTGTTCTGTACATATTATGATATTATTTATATCAAATTGATCATGCCTGTAAACTGGCGTGAATTCTGTAATTATCATTTTTTCAGAATATAAAATTATTATTATTATTATTATTGTTCTCGTACTTGATATTTCACACTGACTGAACAGACGCCCAAGGTGATTAAGCTGAAGACTGTGTCCCCACCTTCGATCCAACTAATGTCCTCCTGGCCAGACAACATCGAAGCCTAGTTCTGCTACGCAGAAGCCGACTTCTACAGGCACGGCATGGACGACACACGTGCACAATTCCTCGCAGTAGTCAAGGCACTACCGCGCGAATTCAATAGGTACGTAACGCCTAGTATGCTTACTAGGGATGGTTCAGAACCCTACGAAACGCTTAAAAGCGGAGATCTAAGCGATCTACAAAGGTCAGATCAACTCCTTAATAACATCGACCTACAGCACGGTTCTGCCACAGACATGTTGCAAAGAATGAGAGAGGTTATCGGTCAAAGAAACTTCGATGATGGCCTGTTCAAACAACTTTTCTTATCCAAACTTCCTCAACCGGTGCTAGCTGTGCTGGTATCGTTTCAAAACAACGCCGTGGACGAGCTGGCTGCATCTGCCGACCTCACCATAGAAATTACGAAAACGTTTGATGACGATGTTTTTTCAGTCAAACAAAAGCCTCAAACGACCCAGAATGAGGTTACGGAACTATGTCATCCGCTGACAAGTTAACTGCCATTTCATAATGACCGTAAACAGTAACACAACCCGCGAAGAAGCACGTCACGTAGACGATCTATCTCTAGACCACGACAGACGGATAACTCCGACTGTTGCTGGTATCATAACCAGTATGGAAAGTCCTCCAGAAATTGCAGAAAATACTGCAATTTTGCCAACTCGAAATCGATCGACACGAAAACGATTCGAGAAACTTCCAAGCCGGCAAACGTTAACGGCAACTGTAGCCGGCGAACATAGCCGTCTGTTATACGTCACAGATGCGATAGCGAGAGTTCGCTACATCATTGATACTGGCGCAGAAGCCAGCGTTCTCCCAGCGAACACCAACGACCGGCTTCACGAATCGGTTTTAAACCTACAGGCTGCAAAGGGCAGGCCTATCGGTACGTATGGCAAAAGGTACGTATAACGTAACGTGGGTCTACGCAAACCCATTCACTGAAACCTTGTTGTTGCAGATGTTTCCATGTCTATCACTGGTATGGACCTCCCACATCATCACAGTTCGATCATCGATACGCGAAACGGAGGGTAGTAGACGGAAATACTTATTTATCTGTTTACGTAACTTCCTTTTCATCTCCAGTCACAATTAAGCATGCGATAGACCCATTCTATCAACCAATACTCGATAAGTATTCTGGCATATAAAAGTCGCAACCAAAAATGCCGTATGTAACCAGCAATGTTACATGACCACCTGTATTCCCTTTCGGTCGAAGAAACGCTGCACAAACTTTCCAAAGGTTCATAGACGACGTTTTTCGAGGTCTCAACTTCGTAAATGCATATGTTGACGACTTCCTAATAGCAAGTCCGGACGAGGAACCGCATCTCCAGCATCTGGATCTTGTTTTCGACCGACTACAAAAACATGGCATTTCTGTAAACATTCAGAAATACCAAATCGGAACTGACTCCTTAGACTTCCTAGGACACCTTATAGATGCGCAAGGTATTCGACCCCTTAGAACCAAAGTGGCGCCATTCCGGATTACCCAGAACTGACCGTCATCAAGCAATTACGCTTGTTTCACGGCCTTGAAATTTTCTATGAACGGCTCATACCGAAATGCGCGGCCCATATGAAACCTCTTACCGACCAACTTCATGGAAATGCCAAATCCATCAATCTGGATGACATCGCGCGAAAAGCACTCTCTATAGTTGAAGAAATTATCTCTCAAGCAACAATGCTTGCTCATCAGGACACTGAAGCACTCATTAGACTCGCAGTAGACGCATCCGACTCAGCAATCGGAGGAGTCTTACAACAATGGGTTAACCACTCCTGGCAACCTTTGGCATTTTTCTCTAGACGGTTGCAAAACACTGAATCGAGGTATGGTACATTCGATCTGGAACTTCTAGCTATGTGTTTTGCTGTACGGCATTTTCAACACTATATCGATGGCCGTGAATTCACTCTTTTTACTGACCATAAACCGCTCACATTCTCTTTAAGCTCCTCTTCAGATAAGTAATCACCACGTGAGTCTCGACAACTGGACTACATTTCGCAGTTTACTTCAGATATTCAACACATTTCTGGAGCGAACAATGTAGTCTCTGACGCCTTATCTCGAATAACTTCCATGAACAGTTCCCAAGGAATCGACCTTCTGAAACTCGCCCAGCTTCAAAAAGAAGACACTGATCTTCAGAACGAGTCGTCCTCAACAACACTTAAACTGCGTATTAAACAGATGGGAACAGGTAAGGAAACCTTGTTGTGTGACACATCCACAGGTAGGGATCGCCCAATTGTGCCGAAACATTATCGACGCAACGTCTTCAATAAGTTGCACAAACTTTCTCATCCAGGTGTTCGTGCAACCAGGAAGCTTATAGCAGAACGGTTTTGCTAGCCTGGCATGAATAAAGACGGGAGAGAGTGGACACGCTCCTGTGTAAGCTGGCAAAACCCTAAAGTTATCAGACACAACAAGTGTCCCTTAGGCTCATTTAAAACTCCCGATGCTCGTTTCGACCATGTTCATCTGTATTTGATAGGACTTTTAGCAGATTCAAATGGACCTCGAATCAGCATATGAAGGACCCTTCAGAGTTGTTCAACGCAAACCTAAGTACTATATGTTCGATAAGAACGGAAACAACGATAGCATCAGCGGCGATTGCCTCAAAGCAGCGTATTCAAAAGGAAATCCTATTCACATCAACTTTCCTTCGGTACAATCGAACGACACGACTTCTACACTTATAGTACCTCAACCGACAGCCAGTATGCACGAAGATACTTTGGCAGTATTAGAAAATAGACTTAAAACAACGCGTTCTGGAAGAAGGGTAAGATTTCCAGAACATTTTAGCGACTATTACACGTAAGATACTACTTGACAATTTATACCATCTCCATTTTTCTTTGTACTATATGTAATAAAAAAACAAAACCATTTTAGCATGCTTACATATTTGTATTTTTCATTTCAAAAAAAGGAAAACAAACCATATTATAAAAATCCTTTTTTACGGTATTACGTGTGCATGAGTTTATTTTCGTTTTTCGTCCGCTTTGTGTTTTTACGCGTGTACGAGTGTATTTCGACGTGCACTTATATATATATATATTTATTTTTCAGGACGGCTGGAAAAGATGAAAAAAGAGCGGTGAAGTTTACGAGGAACCGATATCTTCATTGTACTTTTTCTTTTTTTACTATTTTGTAATTCATGGTCCTTTATAGTAAGGAAATACGACCAGACGCTGCTAAACCTAGCAAGCTATCAGAAGAGTGTTTACCAAAGACAAATTCGTTGGGTTTAGACTCCTGGCTGGCCATGTCTTAGGGTAATCACTGCTCCACTAGGGTGGGAGTGGTCTGTAGCGGTAAATAAATCCCAGAAACCAGTAGCTCTGTAAGTCTTCGACATTGGATGCTGACCACATTAGTTTTAATGGACTCACCTAGCTGAAGGTGCTCGGTCATGCATCCGCACCAGATCACGAGTGGGAACGCCGTGCTCAACATCCTATGCAATGGACAGCCAGATTAGATCAGACGATCCTCGATCAATTGTTAGCCTATCGAATATATCCTCGAACCTCCTCGCTTCTATCTTTCGATTTCACTTGGTGGTTACGCCTCATATTAGAAGGTGTTACTGGTTAAAGCGTTTTCAAACTCCGAATACCTGTGGCATTTTCACTACGCATTTCCTAGAGCCGGCGATAACCAGCTTAGATCAGACGCCTTTCAAATACATCTTCGAACCCCTTCGTTTTCAGACTTCCAATTTGACTGAGTTGGCACACTTCGATGATGAAATTGTTACGTATAAAGGCGATGTCAAACTCTGAATACCTGTGGCATCATAAATTCTTGGGACTTGTTCATCGGAGCAGTGGCATCCGCACTTTCAATTGACCTTTCAAGAAAATCCTAGATACTCACAGAAGCTTCGTGAGGCAGGACTGACATAGGCCGTAAGCCTTCCATACTTACCACACAAATCTGAATCTGACTAGTGAATCACTGAATTTCCCCACCTGAACAATAAATATCGGCACTTTTTGATAAATTAAAAGCATCAGTTTCAGTTCGGAAAGGACAGGAGGCGTGATGGCCTGTGTTAGTCCTGGCAATTGTGTTCTCTCAGTTGATCCAACCTTCTTTTGAAAGAATCTATGGATGGAGCTTCAACCACGTGTTGAGGTAATGAATTCCACTCGTTGATGATTCGGTGGGAAAGTCGATAATCAGCTGACAAGTAATTTGTTCTGGGTTTGTGAACATTTTTGGAGTGCCCTCGTAAATTCTCTGTTTTGGAAGACAAGAAAAATGAGAGCATATCAGGTGTAAATTTATCACTAAGCAATTTGAATAGCACTGGCCCCAAAACTGTACCCTGGGGCACTCCACTAAGCACAGTTTCCCAGCTAGATAAATGTGGGTTTACCCGTACGCTTTGTTGGAGCCCAACTAGGAAGTCTTCTATCCACATCGAAAGATTACCTCCAATTATAACACTTTTTAGCTTGTGTAACAGCTGATTGTGCGGAACTTTGTCAAAAGCTTTGCTGAAATCAATGTAGGCTACGTCTACAGGTAACTTTTGGTCTTTAAGAGCGCACCAGATTTCACGAGCGACTAATAAGTTAGTGAGACAAGAATAACCTATTCTGAAACCGTGCTGTTTCTCCGAAAGGATCCGGTTTACATAGAGGTACTTAAACAGCTCCTTCCGAATAAGCTTTTCTAAGATTTTAACAACCACACTAGTTAAGCTAACGGGTCGGTAATTCTCAGGTTTATGTTTCGTACCTGTTTTGAAGATAGGAATTACTATGGCGTTCTTCCAGTCTTTTGGTAAACGACCCTGCGTTACGGATAGCTCCAAACATATACTTGAAGGGTTCGCAACGAAGTTAGATAATTCCTTTATTAGCCTAGGATGCAGTTCATCGGGCCGCATAGATTTACCTATGTCAAGCTTATTTAGCAGACCAAAGACATCGAGTTCTTTAATGGTCACGCTATCCAGTGTATCTGTGGGGGGGTATTATGCGCTGACGGGAAGGGTGCTTCTATGGTATATACATTGCTAAAGTAGTTTGAGAACACTTGAGCCTTATCAAAGTCATCTTCCACTAATGATGCGGCAGTACTGTCTTCCCACAGTGCAGGAATATTTCCCCCTTCTTTTTGTCCTTTGGTTTATATAGGAATACAAGCGTTTACGACATCCTATGGATTCCTTAACAATTTTTTGTTAGTACAGCTTTCTAGACTTGCGTAGGGTCGAGGCACAGGTATTCCGGGCTTTTCGATACTGAGATTTTGTCTCATCAGTCCCCAGTAACCTGCATCTATCCTACATTTTTCTTCTCTTACGGAGAAGGATGCGGACCTCCCTACTGAACCATGGTGGGGAGTTTCTCGGCCTCCTTGGTACAGTCCAAGGGATGTGGGGCGCGGTAACTTTCAGGTATAAATTTCGGAATGCGTTCCAAGTCGTTTCGATTGAAGACTCTGGGTCTATTGCCCAATCGACTAATGATGCTGAGTGAACGATATCTGGTATGTTTGCTTTCCAGACGTTAGGTCTGGATTGAGTTGACGCGTGCTCGTGATTAACAGTTATATGGAAGTCGAAAGTTAAAACTGCGTGATCACTCATCGCACTGCATGCCGCTTTCAACAGGTTAACGATAGACCGGGCGTTGGCAAATGCTTTTTCGCACTGTCCAGTCATTTAAAAATGGGTTTTTTTTAAAAGAACTAGGTGCAAAAATACTCAGAGACAAAAATAATCTATGACCAAAAAAGTGGAAAACTGTAGATCGTTAGAACCAAAAGTTCTAACAGATACAATAGAAAAACAGAGTAGTCAAAAGTACTGACAACTAACTACTTTGGAAACAAAAAAGATACTCCAATCGAATACTTTAACTGAAAGAAACTCAATTAAAGTGTAAACAGTAGTTTTGCTGCGTATGAACGATCAAAACAATAGAATTTACTCAGCGAGGAAAAATGCTACTGTCCTTTTTGAATAGCGCGCGAATCCCGTGATCAGACCTACACAGTACTACAAATCGCAAGGACTAGTACATATCGATTGATCTCTTATCTTTACAACTGACACTGAAGTTTCATATCAGAGCAGCATTGAAAGTTGCATCGGGAAAGAAAGAATGACCGCAGTTTAAATTTCGCGTTACTTTCGACGTAATTGTGTTTTTCATTATAAGAGTGATTAAGTAGAGTTATTCGCACTCCCCTTAATCATTAAATAAATTGCCATTTATATTGCAGTATTTCGACGAAGCTACAAAGGCTAAGCACTTGAAAATACTAAGCAAATCTTTCGGAATACTAGACAGGCAGCTAGGTGTTCGTCGTAACCAAATAGTAGGATTTGGTTGTAATTTAAATATTTTCGCTATCAGATTTGCTTGGGCGAACGGATGCAAAAGTGAAGTTCACGGTATCAAGGGTTTTATTACATTGAGTTTATAGTAACATCTGTAGATGTACCCGAGCTCCCAATTTTGGGGAAATTTGGGGGAAATGGCACAAAACCCCCAAAATAGCTTGTGCGCTATAGTAAACTTTGGTGAAATTCCACCAGATGTGGGGCAGTTCTCGAAAATTACTGTTTAACCTTGGTAAAGGACATTTGATATTGCGGATTTTCCTGAATTTGGGGTTTTCCCCAACGTTGCAACTTTGGGAGAACAAATTTTTATACATGTATGAAAATTTGTAGTTTCCCCCAGTCTTTGAGTTTTTGTGTCACTTCCTCGAGTTTTTCTATTGTGGCTTCCATAAAACTGATGATTTTTGACCAGAAATTGGAAGGTTAGGGTATGCCATAATCCGGATGTTATACTTAGCAAGTTTGTTAGTGCTCTCATGTTCCTAATTTCGTCGTTGAATTGTTGTACAGGTAGCATTCAATCTGTAAGCATTTCAACTGGTCTTTTACCTTATGACCCAAAATTGGAATTGCTGCTTATTGTCTGCTTTCACTTCAGCTTATTGTTAATTATTGATATTTTGCATCGGATTCTACATTCACCATATTTGTCAGGTATGGGAGGGGCGCAAATTTAGACACTTCAATGGTGATGAGTTTCGTCAGGAAGTGGATAAGCATTTTTTTCGTTGAGACCATAATTTATCGACAAACCGGTCGGGTTTAGGGTAATAGGTTTCGGATTTCGGCGTGAAATTCATTCATCCATTTGGCCAAATGTAACTTTAGCAGTTTAGCTGATGCAAGTTCGAAATGAAATCTCCAAGCCTAATTCTAACCGTCAACTGTAAATCATAATCCTAATTTCACGCAATAGTTTATCTAGCTATAGTAAGTAGATAAGCATTCTGAAGGTCACTTTAGCGCCACTCAAAGGCTGGCACAAATTGTAGTCCAACCGGTTTTCCTGGTTATAAATCTCAAATCACTGAGAACCATGTTTTTGTATTTTTGTTGTCTTTTTCATGTAGGTTTTTAAATAACATTAATTTGATTATATCTCCAGGTTCCAATTTCCCAATAAGCAGAAATGTCTGGAGCTTTTGCGCAAAATAGCTCTAGATACGTAATCGCTCATGAAGCAACAAGTGCCAAGCGTGTAAGTACTCATAGATTGTCGTTCCTGAAACTTTTAGCTTTTAGACGAGGATGAACATATCATCGAGTTAGTTTCTGACCTTGTTTGAAAAGGTCGATTCCGTGAATCGGTCCAACTCCAGACCGTGCTTCAACGTAATTTAGTGTATCTTGTATCGTCAATTGATCAAAATAACTTGGATTCAAAGCAGTCAGTTGATGCTGACGTTGTTGCTAAATAAGTATTCTTTTAATCCATGTGATCTAATTTAAGCTCACGTTGTTCGGCTTCTGTTACTTTTGCCACACGATCTTTCATATTGATGAATGTTTGTACGATCTCGCGTCCCACCGATATTATTGTTTATCGTTTCTTTCAGGGCAACCTTTATTTTAATTCATTCTTTCGAAATAATAAGAACTGTTCATACTCTTACAGTTAAATATTGCCCTTAGAAATGATGTATGTATCAAGTTGATCCAGGTATCGCAATCATTATTTTGTTGTTTCACATCATTGATTGAAAAGTATTGTACTTGTGTTCAGTTTATTTTTATTGACTCCACCGGCTTAAGATCAGTTTGTAAATAGTTATTTATTTATTTATTTATTTATTTGAACACATAAATATTGGTACAGGGGGGCACCAAATGTATATGCACCACACAAAACAATGATAATTAGAAGAGAAGGAGAAAAGAGAAAAAAAAGTAATGAACGTGGGGAATTATAAAAAAAAAGAGAGAGAGAACAATGGTGGGGGAAACGGAAAGGTACAATCAGAAGAAATCTTTCAGTTAAGGAAGATACAACCACTTTTTATGAAGAAAGTAAAAGAAGGTTACAGCAGGATCGCCACTGGCTTCTATTCTTAGCCATATCTGATAACGTCTCTAGCCACTGCGTTACACCATCTCTCGGACCCAAACCAGGGAGTCGTGAAGGACCAACACAAGCTAGCTCTTTGCAGCTTTCTTTCATACCACTACACCATGTCATATACTGACCACCTCTCCGCTTTTTCCAACCAGTCCCAGAGTCGGCAAATAATGCACGACGAGGAATTCTCTGGGACGACATTCGTAGAACATGTACAAGACACCGAAGTCGGTGTTTCAAGATGGTGACAACAATTGAATTATCGTCTCTGTGACCGAACACACGATGCCGAACCTCTGATTTACTAACATGGTGTTGCAACTGGATGTTAACAATCCTTCGGAGACAGTGATGATCGAACACAGAGAGTCGTCTAACATCCTCAACTCGGAGAAGCCAGGTTTCACAAGCATAGAGCAAAACTGCTCTCACCGTCGCGTTGTAGATCCGACCTTTTACAGCCAGACTAACATCACGAAGGCGCCAAAGATGGCCCAGATTGGCATAAGCCGCTCTGGCTTTCACTATACGTGCATTGATCTCATCGCTCACGCCACCACCAGCACTTATGCAGCTACCCAGATACACGAACTTCTCGACTACTTCTATCTGCTCACCATCCAGAGTGAGTACAAGATTAGAATCCTGCCAGTCTTGTAGAAGTACTTTGCACTTCGAAGGTGCAAAGCACATACCATACCTACGGACACTGATTGCCAACTGATTAAGTGCGGATTGCATGGCTTGGGCATTCTCGCACAGTAAGACAATATCATCCGCATACTCAAGGTCGAGAAGTCTTTCTCCAGGCAACAGATCCACACCACCATTACTTACATCCGTCAGAGCTGTTTCCAGAATGTCATCGATGGCAAAGTTGAAGAGGAATGGTGAGATTGGGCAACCCTGCCTAACTCCACTGCTTGAATGGAATAGTGGAGAAAGATGGTTGTATGCCCTAACTCTGCCTAAGGTGTTTGTGTATAAGGCTTTTAGGATGTTAATAAACTTCTCAGGCACACCCTTCTTCAATAGACAATCCCAGAGAACAGTTCTGTCCAACGAATCGAAAGCAGCCTTGATATCAAGAAACACTACGATTGTTGGCCTTTGATAAGCATGGCGGTGTTCTAACACTTGGCGGAGGGTGAAGATATGATCAATACATCCTCGACCAGAACGAAACCCAGCCTGCCCCTCGCGAGTCAATCCTTCTCGGGTTCTGAACAACCTACGAAGTATGACGGAAGCCAATAGCTAGGACGCAATCGCAAGTGGACTTATCCCCCGACAGTTGTTACTGGAACTACGTGAACCCTTTTTAAAGATAGGGACAACTATCGACTCATTCCATGACGTTGGTACTCTCTCTAGCTTCCAGATCTTTGTAAACAACGTCGTCAGTCCCTTAGTCAGAAAGTCACCACCATCTTTAAAAACAGCCGGAGGTAAGTCGTCTGGGCCTGTTGATTTGTAACGTTTCAAGAGTTGGAGTTCCTTGCGGACTTCCGCCTCATTTGGTGGATCAGTCGTCACCGGCCAAGGAGGGCAGGACAGTCTGACCGATGTTGCCGGAGCAGCAGGCCAGTTGAACTGCCCTTCAAAATATTCTGCCCATCGTCCAAGACGTCGATGGATGTTAGTGATTGGCGTTCCGTCATCCTCGCAGATTGTTTCGCTCACACCAGACTTCTTGCTGCCAGTGGCTCGGATGAGCTGGAAGAGCTTCCGGTAATTACCAGATGCAGCTGCTGCTTCCAACTCACTGACACGCTCCGACCACCAGGCTTCTCGTTCCTTACGCAAGCTTTGCCCGATTTCATTACGTGACATCCTTCGTCTGTGGTCAAACTCACGGTCACCCGGAGTAGACCGACGGGCTTCAATCAGTTGTAAGGAACCAGAAGAAACCCAGTGCTTGTAAGCGGGACGTTTCGCAATCCCACAGCTGACTTGACCCGCCATTTTCATGGCGTCATGCAATTGCAACCAATGCTCATCTATACTTTTCGGTGGAATGGTAGCTAGCCTAGAAGCTAGCTCGGTTCGGTACATACTAGCAACAGAAGTTGCAGCCAGCTTGATAACATCAATCCTGTGGCGGCGGTCACTTCGTTGTCCACTGAAAAGTGAGATAAGATTGGCGCAGACCAGAGCATGATCAGATTCCAGATAGGTACTCCAAAAGGAGCGGCAGTCTTGTACACAACCACGCCGGTGGTAGCTGATCGCGATGTGATCAATCTGAGTCCAGGCTTGAGATGCAGAAGGGGGACGCCAGGTGGCACATCGGCGATGACTGTGCCGAAAGTTAGTGCTAGCCAGAAACAGGTTGTGGTCTGTGCATAGTTGCAGTAGACGTTCCGCGTTATCTGTCCTGCGACCAACGAGTCCCCATCGGCCACCTAAACGACTCTCTTCTGTGCCTAGACGCCCGACCTGAGCATTCAAGTCTCCAGCTAGTACTACAATATCTGTCGAACGCACTTTCTGGAGAAGAACAGTTAGCTGGTGGTAGAACTCATCCTTGATTGCATCCGGGCTGCAATCTGTCGGGGCATAGGCGGAGATGACGAAAAGACATCGTTTCTCACGCCGATTTCTTCTCAATTTGATGGAACTTTCTAATCTAACAGCACATAACCGACTGTTAATGGGGATCCAGTCGACTAGTGCTGCCTCAGCTCTTGCGCTTAGTGCGACACCAACGCCAACAAGACCAGACGAAGATGCCACAGGGTCCCCGGATAAACGCACATAAAACAAGCTTTTTGAAGTGGCAGATGGAAAACGAATTTGTAGTACTTCACCGGAGTCTTGAATACGGGTCTCGGATAGACAACACACGTCAATATCAAGACTTTCCAAAGACATAGCCAGCCCTATCTGTTGTCCGACCTGCATAAGTGTGCGAACGTTGAAGGCAGCCAGTTTGAATGGTGCACGTGGTTTCGGAAAGACTGCTTCAGTACTCGTATTCGGTGACAACATACAATTTTCAACCAGGCAGTGACTCGAGAACGTTTAGATAAAGCTGAATTTTTACCATAGGCGAGCTGCTGTCTGAGTCGAAACGGATACAAAAAGTAGAAATAGGAGATAGTGAGTAAATGACGTAGTAAATAATAATAATAACAATAATAATAATAATAATAATAATAATAATAATAGTATCAGTCATTTCAATGTTAGTCGGATAGAAACGAATATTTTCCATGAGCAGATATTTCATCATGGTTTTAGTGTGTGGGCTGAGATACTGCCCGGGTGCCCAAACCGAAGCAGGTGGTGTGAAAGTATTTCGAGAGGGAGGGCGAACCCTTCCCGCTCTCGACCATACCAGGGCATTCGGGGGCTTGTAAATAGTTATGTACATATGTGTATATTTGTGTAATAACTTTAGCTGTTACTCTGTCTAATATCATTGACAGATTGACCTGATAAGTAATTTTTTGAGATTACATATCACTTAAACGACTGTTGTTCATGTTGTTTACTTGACTGTTTTTGTTATTTATTTATTTATTTTAACACATAGATATTGGTACAAGGAGGCACCAAACACATATGTGCCACACAGCTCTCATTTGATATGTGTGAGGGCTGCGATACAGCCTGGGCGCCCAAACCGAAGCAGGTGGTTTTCTTAGGGGGCCACACCCCTAGCCTTTGACCTGAAGATCTGATCCACAAGGCAGTGGAGCATCATGGGGAGATGCAGTCCCATGGTAGCCGGTGATCAACGATTGGTTCATACGCCATTTGTTCCTTCAGGATACTGGAGCCCATGTGCACCATAGAATTGGGATCCGGTTATAGCGCCGGAAGTTCGCTTTTCGTCCTCTCATTTTCGTAAACAACACCCCTACCATGTCTAACCTCAACCAATCTGTGAAATCGCACGATCATCTTCCATTGTACTGAGGTAAATACGTGTCTCCACCCGACACGGATTAGGGGGTGCGCACTGCTGAGGAGTCCCACAATAGGACGAAACGACCGTCCAGTGCTTCCATGTTTCCAATGATGGTCTAGCTATAATTGACTCATGAATTCAAATAATGAGTTACTACAATCTCCACAAAATCCCTTTCTGATTATGAAAATATCAACAATTGATAAGAAAAATTCTTCAGTTACCTAAACTAATTTGCCTAGTTATGAAGCTTTCTAGGCAATATTATTAACATAGGTCAATTAGCAATCAATCGGGAATATTGAAATAAATTCGATTCAATGTATTAGTCCCTTACAGAAATGTAAAACCTGACACATCCTACTATTAGTTTAACTTGCCAGAAGATAAACATAATAAAAATTAGTCAGTGAATCATTGACTTCAATTAATATTAACACTAAATTATAACAGACTGATATCATAAAAATCATTATATGATCATCATCGTTTCATCAATTTATGGCTCGAATTTTCATCTGACTCAATAGAACTACAATGATTGTTATAGCCTGTGGCCTTAGTCCCTATGACACATAAAACCCGTACGAGTTGTCTAGAGTATTTATCAGTCCTGCCTCATACCTAACCCTACCTGTTGAGTTCAGAACAATATGAATCATGTATTTCAAACATACTGGGTTTATATACCAACCAAACAGACCACATCGTACCATAAAATAGGAAACAACATTTGTACAACGACATCATCAGCACGAACTTGTACGTAAATAATGCCTAATTGTGACAACTTGTGTTCAATCACAATGTATATGATTCAGAGACGTTTTGAACTTCCAAATGTCGTCCTCAGTCAGTTGATCACATTTTAATCATAATGTTTTAGCCTCATCACACAGTAGGCTGTTACTGGTAGTGTCTGGCCAACGGATCGGAAGTATTTCGAGCAGACAACTGTTAATAAACACTTGTAGTTCTCCAGGTTTCATCTTCATACAGCAAAACTATCTTGACATTTGTATTGAAGATTCTGACTTTGGTGTTGGATTGTGGACAGTTGTTTTGAGTTTCAGATGTTCTTCAGTTGTAGATATGCTGCTCTCGCTTTTTCGATTCGCACTTTCACGTCTCCATCAGGTCCACCGTGTTCGTCAATGATGCTTTCCAGATATATAAACGTTTTTACATGTTGCAGATCTTCACCAAATGTGATTGGACTGTCCTCCATGAACGATTTTGCAGTTTAATCCATCATAAGAATTCTGTATGATATTGACTATCTTCTGAGGCACGCCGTAATGTGGAAGAAGCTTCCATAGTTTTGTTCTGTCCACGCTATCAAATGCTTTTTCGTAGTCAATTAAGTTGATATAGAGTGATGAATTCTATTCAATTGATTGTTCCACAATGATCCGTAGAGTTGCAATTTGGTCTGTACACAATCTATCCTTACGGAATCCTGCCTGCTTTATATAGCACTATACAGATATGACATTGTTCAATTCTCTTTAATCAGTCAGTGTATACAAACAATTTTCTTTTTAAACAGTATGTGAAGTAATTTCTCATAAACTAAGTGACTAATACGGAGTGATTAGACATTTTTAGGATAATTCTAAAAATCTTAATTTTATATGAATTTGATAATGACGATCTTGTCCATCACGACAAACAAAAGATTCTTAGCTCAATCATTCAGCAAAAAAATAACTAACATCAACAGTTTATTTGGTGTTGCTTTACTTGAATCTTCTCATTGTTATTTAGGAATGTGATTGATCAGTGTCTTATTGGGATATGTGCATCTGTGTAGACTGCCTCAATATTGCATGAAGTCACAAGCTTTTCAAGAAAAGATGGATAATGGCTAGCAGTGGAATGCAGTTCGACGTGCGTCAGCTAGATGTATCTGTATCTAAGAGTTCGAATCACGGAGTGAACATCAACTGTAAGATGCAGGTGTATCCACTTGACGAGTCCCAAATGTGGTGAAACGCTCGTCAAGTTGGATTCCACTGCTAGCCATTATCCATTTTTTGTTTAACATCAACATTGATTATAGGAAGTCAAGCATATCGTGCTTAATTGACGAAGTCAAACAATCAAATCAAAGGGATATTAATATTACGAATAACTGATAACATTTATTTCAAAGCAAAACTAGTTATCATTTAAGATAATCTTAGTTTAATATGAAGATAATGTGAAAAGAATAGAACTTCTATGTGTCCGGTGTTCATCTTGTTGTGCTAATGCGGTAGGCAACTTGGACCGATGCATATATGTGCCTAGTCCTACGTTGCAGTTGACTGACTGACTGACTGAATATAAAGAAAAGTGTTTTCGATCTCCTTATTTAAGAATCTACTGAAACTTTAATGTCAGTACATTAAAAAATTCTGGTTCTATGAAATAAATCATTATATCCTACTATCGTTTAGCTGTCGCATTATTGTGGTGGTTTGATTTGCCCAACGTGATGACTCAACAAAACTACATTTGCTTCAACACTTGTTCCTTTAATTTCTGATATGTTGGAAAGGTTAATTAGGAAGCAGTAAGAATTAGAAACAGAAACATAACATCTGAATTTAAAATCTCACTAAGTCCTAGGTTCAATCCCAAGAGGGTGCATGAATATGCCCTGCTAAAGAGACCAATGGATACCATCAGCAACAGCCTTCTATGGGATAGAACAAATCAACTTCTAGCTGAGGAGGAAATTAGGAAAAGACAATGGAAATTTATAGGACATACATTATGGAAATCACCAAACTGCATCACGATGCAAAGGAGATGGAAAAGAGGAAGACCAAAGAACGTTTCTATAGCTTATAAGAAGATAAAAAGAGAATGATAAGTCGATACAAGTCAGTCAACTGTACCTAAATATCAAATGTAAATTCTAGAAAAACAATTCACACACAAAACCTAATAGTTCCTACCATAATTTTCATACTAAACTTAAACTAGATACTCCTAGCTGAGTAACAAATACTTCTCATCAATATATAAATGATCTTATTCAGTGATCATTAATACTTGCTTTCTGTTACCATGGAGTGGAATTGTGTAGTTTTTATTTTCATGAAAAGACTGTTCATTTACACAGACTGTTTTCTAACTGGTTAAGAACTGATGATAAACATAACTTGACTACTCTGAGCACATCCCTGTGATATACCACCACTGAACAATCGATTTATTTTCCGTAATAAAATAAAATATTTTGAAGTATGTTTTCATTTATAAGCAAAGATGGATAGTGCATAGCAGCGTAATCCACGATGCGCGATTCGCTCTATTTGTGACTCGTCAGCTGGATGAATCTGCATCCCAGAGTTGATGTCCACTCCGGAACTCGAACCCAGTGCCGTTCACTTCAAACACCATCGCGTTATCTACCTAGCTAGGAGGCCTTATAGACACTTGTTTGTGCAATGGAATGAAATTTAAATTCATTTTGTACTGTTTACATGAATCTTCAAATTAATGTTTAAGGCTACAATTGATCAATTTCTCATTGGAATCTTAGCGTAAACATCCCATTAACGAGTTTCGAAATAGGACTTGTCACGCCTATCCGTGTATATTTAAGAGCAATTATCGATTCTCATGGATTTAGACTTTTCCTGAAGAGCTACATGCCATGGTGAATGTGCCAGCTTGCCTTGATGTTAAAATGATCCAGTAATTTTTTCGGATTGATTAACTAATAAGGCCACTTCGTGCCAAATATGCGTACCCTGCGTTCTCTATTGAAAGCACTATTAACTAAGTGGAACTAGTGGGTCAAAAGACTATCTTTCATGCTTTACACACGCTAACCGCGGCAGCGGACATTTATAGTCAAAGAGAAAAGGGGTCTTTGGCCCTGGTGCTTGTGGTCAGGAAGTTGCACAATATGCTATACAGTAGGAAATTTACCTTGCAAACTGACCTTAGACTGTCTCTGGCAATATTTGGCTTCAAGAAAAGTATAACCACGAACACCATGAATCGGTCGATCGGATGGCTACTATGCTGCTGGGATATGCCTTCTAATTACTGTACAAGCCGTCTGTTCGTATTTATCATGTAGATGGATTGTCAAGGTGAATTGCTAATAACTGCACGTTAGAGGACGACAGCTTGATTGCTTCTATGTCACTTGAAGAGGAAATAAAAAGATTATTTTTTGTGATGCTGTCAGAATCCTACTAGTAACGGCGGAAGCGGTTAACGAGGTAACGCCTAATGATGGTCTACTGAAAAGAATAATAGGAGCTGTTGTAAAGGGTTGGAAATAGGATAGGGTAGATCGATGGGTTTTACTAATAATTTTGAGACGTGACGCTATGTCAATTTATAATAATTGTTTGATGTATGGCGATTGTGTTTTCATCCCTGAATCACTTCACTTGTTTGTGCTTAGACAGTTTCACATTGGTCATCCGGGAATGAACAAAATGAAGGTAGATATATGTAGTTATGTCTATTGAACATTCATGCATAAGGCTGTGCAAGAACACGTACTGAGATGTCGTCAGTGTGCCGAAAATGCAAAAGGTCCACAGAAAGTATAATCCCAGCCATGTCAAGAGCCGAACTAGCCTTGGGTTTGAGTACAGGTGAATTATGCTGGGGGAGGTAGATAAGTGCTCTAAATGGCCTGAAATCTGTGCTATGTGAAGAACGTCTATATCTGAAACACTGCTGCGTTTCAGACAACTATTTAGTTGGTTTGGAACACTTAATTTTGGTTTAAAATGACCGAACTCAATTTACGTCGTCAGAGTTTGAGTTCTGTAAACAAAATGGGATCGAACATAATAGAACCCTTCCGTTCCAACCTCAGTCAAATTACTTACTTGCATACTGAGAGAATTTGTGCGATTCGCGTGGACTTCCACATTGTACGGGCATCAGCCTTGTGACTTCCGAATGAACCCTGATTTCACCGTGAGGGGTCGTAATTCTTCTAAATGAAATCCTTCTAAATCCCACGGCAGAGTTTGAAAGTTTTACAATTATTTCCTCCGGTTGATGCTTTTAAGCAGGTTAGTTTCCCACAGATTGATGTCGCTAACCCCATACTCAACTCTCCCTCAAACGGGCTACAGGCTGATTTACCTCAGTCAAACGGGAAAGCAGAAAAATATGTTAATACTGTACTGTTTTGCTCATAATAGTGAGCATTTGATTGGAAAATACTTGTCCATTTCTGCTTATTCGGTAGTAATCGATCTTCTTAACATTAATGGAATGTGACATCTGATACTTCGATCATTGACGTATAATGTTGTGAAGTCGAAGACACATTTGTTATGTGCAACCATTTCATTATCCATGCCTTTATATAACGTCTGACAGTATGAAAATCGTACTTTTATATATTATAACCTCCAATTCTAGTTGCAGCTGAGGACTAAACGAAAGATTTTATGCATTACACGACATTTCTAATAAGATGTATAGAATATTATGTTGTGCATTTGAAATGCACCAGCACCGCCACAATTTGGAATGGAAAGAAATGTTCTGAAATCAGGAGCTGGCCGGAGGTCATCAGATGAACGGAAGCAAATGAGGTTTTTTTGAAATAGACCCAAAGGTCAGGTCATACGATCAAACTTCGTAAGGAAGGTGATGTGTGAGCGAGGGTGACAATGATTGGTTGGTTGATTAGTCAGACTTTTAGATAGTCTGACAGACGTTAGATGAGTTACATATACCCCTACCCTTATTATCAGTGATTGGTTGTCGACTGTTGTTAGATTGTGTTAGATTTTTGTCGATTTTTGGTGTGGACAAGTATTTAGCTCTAGTTAGGCTAATCACGTGTTCTTGATCTGAGTTGCGTTGAAGTCTCATAGAATAAACACTGGGAGAGAATGTAGTGCAGATATTCGTCTCAGACAAATTAGGATCTCATTCGTGTAAACAAGAAAACTTCCAGCAGTATAACATATACTTTTTAGGCAGTCTTAACTATCAAGAAACTCGGAGGACGCAATTATCAGCACATTTATTAATTGGAGCGTGGTTGTGGAGACTCAATCGGTGATTATCAGCAATTTCATCTGACGTGTATAGTCGTAAAACTGATGGAAATTATTTTCAACATGACTACTCCAAACTATGTGAAAGGGAATAATCTTTAATCCGTGGAACAAAATAGTACATAGCTTGCTGGTGTAGCGGTAAATAAATCCTCAAAATAAATATGTCTTATAGTTTTCGACACTGGATGCTGACCACATTAGTTTTAATGGACTCATCTAGCTGAAGGTGCTTGGTCATGCATCCACACCAGATCACGAGTGGGAACGCCGTGCTCAACATCCTCTGCATTCGCCGGCCATATTAGATCAGACGAACCTCGATAAATTGTTAGCCTATTAAATATATCCTCGAACCTCCTCAATTCTGTCTTTTGATCTCACTTGGTGGTACGCTTCATATTAGAAGGCGTTACTGGTTAAAGCGTTGTCAGCTAGGATCAAACGCTTCTCGCGATATCGATCGCCTTTCAAATAGATCTTCGAACCCCTTCGTTTTCAGACTTCCAATTTGACTGAGTTGGTATACTTCGATGACAAAGTTGTTACGCGTCAAGGCGATGTCAAGCTCTGAATACTTGTGGCATCACTAAATCCTTGGAACTTGTTCATCGGAGCAGTGGTATCCGAACCTTCAATTGGCCTTTCAAGAGAGGACTAGATACTCTCAGAAGCTTCGTAAGGCAAGACTGGCATAGGCCGTAAGTCTTCTATACTTACCACACAAAACTGAATCACTGTATTTCCCCACCAGAACAGGCAATATCAGCAGTTTTTGATAACATAAAAGCAAGATGAGATCTACACAGTAATACAAATCGCAAGGACTAGTACATATCGATCGATTTCTTATCTTTACGACTGAGACTGAAGTTTTTTTATCAGAGCAACGTTGAAAAGTGCATCGGGAAAGAAAGAAAGATCGCAGTTTAAATCTCGCGTTCCTTTCGACGTAATGGTGTTTTTCATTATAAGAGTGATTAGTTAAAGTTATTCACACTCCCCTTAATCATTCAATAGAGTGCCATCTATATTGCAGTATTTCGAAGAAGCTATAAAGGCCAAGCACTTGAAAATACTAAGCAAATCTTTCGAAATACTAGACAGGCAGCTAGGTGTTTATCGTAACCAAAGAGTAGGATTTGGTTGTAATTTTAAAGATTTTTGCCATCAGATTTGCTTGGGCGAACGGATGCAAAAGTGAATTTCACGGTATCAAGGGTTTTATTACATTGAGTTTATAGTAATATCTGCAGTTGTACCCGAGCTCTCAATATAGGCGGATCCGCTATAGTAAACAATGGGGAAATAAAACCAAAACCTGAAAATTCCACCAGATCTGGGTCGATTCTCGAAAATTACCGTTTAATCTTGGTTAAGGCCATGTGACTTCGCGGATTTTCCCGACTTCGGGGTTTTCCTCAAAGTCGTATGCGAATTTGTAGGTGCCCCCAGGCTTTGAGGTTTTGTGTCACTTCCTCAAGTTTTTCTAGTGTGGCTTCATTAAACCGGATGATCTTTGCCCCGAAATTGAAAGAATAAGGTAGGTCATACTCCGAATGTTATACTTAGTAAGTTTGTTAGTGCTCTCATGTTCCTAATTTCGTCGTTGAATTTTTTGTACAGGTAGCATTCAATCTGTAAGCATTTCAACTGGTGTTTTACCTCATGATTCAGAATTGGAATCGCTGCTTATTGTCTGCTTTCATTTCAGTTTATTGTTAATTATTGATATTTTTTGCATCGGATTATTCATTCACCATATTTGTCAGGTATGTCAAGAGGGCAAAGTTAGACACTTCAATGGTGATGAGTTGTGTCAGGAAGCGAATAAACATTTTTCGATGTGACCGGTTGGATTTAGAGTAATAGGTTTTGGATTTCGGCGCGAAATTCATTCATTCATTTCGCTAAGTGTAACTTGAGCAGTTTAGCTGATGCAAGTTCGTAATGAAAACTCCAAGTCCAACTCCTAACTTTAACCGTCGACTGTAAATCATAAACCTTATTTCTCGCAATAGTTTATCTAGCGCCACTCAAAGGCTAGCACAAATCATGGTCCTACCGGTTTTCCTAGTTAAAAATCTCAAATCACTGAGGACCATGTTTTTTCTTAATGTAGGTTTTTTAATAACATTAATTTGATCATACCTTTAGGTTCCAATTTCCCAATAAGCAGAAATGTCTGGAGATTTTGCTCATAATAGCTTTAGATACGTAATCGCTCATGAAGCAACAAGTGCCAAGCGTGTGTGTACTCATAGATTTTTGTTCCTCAAACTTTTAGCTTGTAGACGAGAATACACATATCATCGAGTTAGTTTCTGAACTTGCTAGAAAAGGTCGATTCCGTGAGTCATTCGAACTCCAGGCCGTTCTTCAACGTAATTTAGTGTATCATGTATCGTCATTTGATCAGAATAACTTGGATTCAAAGCAGCCAGTTGATGCTGATGCTGTTGCTAAATAAGTATTCTTTTAATTCGTGTGATCTACTTTAAGCTCACGTTGTTCGGCTTCCGTTACTTTTGCCACACGATCTTTCATATTGATGAATGTTTGTACAATCTCACGTCTCACTGATATTGCTGTTCATCATTTCTTTCAAATCTTCCTTCAAGGCAACCTTTATTTTAATTCATTCTTTTGAAATAATAAGAACTGTTCATACTCTTACAGTTAAATATTGCCCTCAGAAAAGATGTACATATCAAGTTGATCCAGGTATCGCAATCACTATTTTGTTATTTCAAATCACCGATTGAAAAGTGTTGTACTTGTGTTCAGTTTATTTTTATTGACTCCACCAGCTTAAGACCAGTTTGTAAATAGTTATGTACATATGTGTATATTTGTGTAATAGCTTTAGCTGTTAATCTGTATAATATCGTTGATAGATTGACCTGATATGTAAATTTTTGAGTTTACATATCAATTGGACGACTTTTGTTCATGTTGTCTACTAGACTGTTTTTGTTGGAACATCAAGTCGTGAAATACTCATCGAATATTTGGATGGATGCATCAGTCTTGAGTTGTTGGTTCCTCAAAGTTTCCACTTTTGGTTTTCCAGAAAGTCCCCTTTACTCTTCGAACTTGTGGTACCTGTGTTATAAGTGAAATGTCCGTCTTCCAACTTCACATAAGTTTGACTTGTTCTATTTATGATTGCTAAAGGTGGATATTTGTGGATTATTACCATCTAGTTACAAGTGTCTTCAAAGAGTTGCTTACATAAGTTGGGAATGCGGAATGAGCAATGCAAGGGATAGACTCAGGGTACTGGATAAAGATAACAAGTCGATATGTAAGGTGGTGTCTTCATTAACTAAGGTGATTAGAACATGTATTGTGTGTCCTTTCAACGAATCACCACCGCTATTTATTCCGATCAGCGCTGTCTTCACAATGTTATTAATGACAAAGTTGAAGGGGAATGACGAGCTTAACGAATCATACCTAAGCCGCTTCTGGGATGGAATAATGTAAAAAAGGTGGTTGTGTGCACTTACTGTCTGGGATGTTTGTGTGGCAAGCCTTCAAGATATCAATAAATTTCTCTGACACATCCTACTAGAACAGACAATCCCAGGTTCTCGATGAGACGGAGGTGATCATGATATGTGGGGGCACGACTGTTAGGATGCGGTAATTGTGACGGTATTCTAATATCAAATTCCCAGTTAGCTTTAGGAGTCCGACATGTCTCAACTATTTGCGAGGTACCTGTAGAAACCTAATTTCTATAAACCGGATATCTCACCAAATAGCAAGCGACTTTACTCGTCATTTTCGTGGAGTTATGCAAATGCAGCCAGTTGTCATCTATGTTTTTCGGTGGGATGACAGCTAGGATTTTACCCATCTAGGTTGCAACGAAAGCCACATCCTATTTACATTGTTTAGTCCTCTCAGAACAACAAATTTATTGGTCACTGAAAGGTAAGATGAGATTGATTTGATTGAGGCTGTAATCAGAGTTCAGATAAGTAGTCCAACAAGTGTGGAAGTTTTGTGCTCATCCAAGCTAGCATTAGGCGATTGCGAAATGCTCAGTTTCAGTAGTTGTTTAATTTAAGGGGGGAGTGTGCCGGAGAGCAAACCTGCAGTAACTGTGCTGAGATTTTGTTCATGTCAGAAACCGGTTGTTGTGTACTCAATGCTGCAGGTGAAATTCACCATTATCTGACCTGTGACTGGTGAGTACTCATGGACCCCCGAGCGACTTTTTTCTGTGCATAGACTTCCGACCTTCACATTCAAATATCTGGCTAGCACTACAATATCTGTCATTTAACTAGTGATGGAATCCACTTTTGATTCCATTCGGACTGTAATCTGTGAAGTTCTAGATAATACTGAAATCGTTTCCAGTACCGAATTTTTTCACTTTATGCTTTCCAGTCTGAAAGCACAAACAGTCATTAATGGGGATTTACTTGATTATTGTCTTCTCTGCTCCAGTGCTTAGTGTGACATCAATGCCAGCAAAATCAGACAAAGATAGCACAGAGTCGCCGTATAAGCAATGTGAAGCAAACTGTTCAGATAAGCAGGTGGAGAATTAATTTGTAGTAATTCACTAGAATGTTGTATACAGGTTTCTGATCTACTGCAAACATCAATGTTAGCAGTTATCAAGTGCATGGTCAAACTTATCTGTTGTCTCATTTTCTTCAGTGTACGGACGTTGGAGCAGGCCAGCATATGACTTCACGGAAAAAGCGGATCTGGATTTCGTATTCAATGGTAGCATTCCGGGTTTTGACCACTTAGAGACTTGGTGTAGCTTAGACAGGACAGAGCTTTCGACAGAGATGAGCTGCTGAGTAAGTTGGGATATAGAGATAAATTTAGAATGGAATAGGAGCTTGATGCTTTGTAAAATCGAAATATTTTTAATAGAATCATAGTGAGTATCGGTTGAGTAGGGTAGCTTAGCGGAGCGAATATTAGCACTTTCTTCATAGATTTACTATCATATTTGTGATAAGACCGAGATACTTTCTGAATGCACAGATTGATGTATGTGCTCACATTACAGACCCTTTGATCCAGAGGTCTTATTCATGAGCTAATGGGGTTTCTTCAGGGATTCCATTCCCGTCGTCCCCGATGACTAAAGACAGGCTCATACGCCGTTCAGCTCCTTTAGATTCTGGACCCAGTTGCATCACTGAATTGGAATCAGGGTTCTCTTACTCCTCTGGGTAAACAGTCGTTTACTACAAATTCGGTATAAGTGCTGGACATTCACTCTCCATTCTCTCATTTTTGTAAACAACACACTACTAAAAGGCAGTAAGTAGTACTTATCTGATGGTATTTATGAATGTGTGATCGCACGAGGGGATTTTTAGAGGGAGAATGAACTCAGTCTGTAGAAGAGCATTTGAGGATGTTTTTCATGATTGATTTCCAATGTCGACTCAAAATGAAATAGTTTCTCATGCGCATTCAGACCTAGGCACGAGCACTTTGTTTAAATGTTACAGGTTTATTTATGTAGCCTTGTATCACACTGATTGTGTGTTATTTAATGACACTGTCCAGCCACAGAAACCGAAGTAAGCGGACGAGTATCCGAACTGACTTCTGCTAAGCACACGGATTCTCCGTGAGTATACTCTTTGGGTCATTGGAAGCGGTACATCTCACTCACCCTATGTTGCCCTGGTTTTGCTGGGGTTACTTACTTACGCCTGTTACTCCCAATGGAGCATAGGCCGCCGACCAGCATTCTCCAACCCACTCTGTCCTAGGCCTTCTTTTCAAGTTCCATCCAATTCTTGTTCATTTTTCTCATATCTATCTCCATTTCTCGGCGTAATGTATTCTTTGGTCTTCCTCTCTTCCTTCGACCTTGAGGATTCCATATGAGGGCTTGTCTTGTGACGCAGTTGGGTGTTTTCCTCAATGTGTGTCCTATCCACTCCCAGCGCTTCTTCCTGATTTCTTCCTCCACTGGGATCTGATTTAATCTCTCCCACAGTAGGTTGTTGCTAATAGTGTCCGGCCAACGGATCCGAAGTATTTTTCGTAGACAACTGTTAATAAACACCTGTATCTTTTGGACGATGGATTTCATAGTTTTCCAGGTTTCCACCCCATACAGTAGAACTGTCTTGACATTTGTATTGAAAATTCTGACTTTGGTGTTGGTTGCTAATTGTTTTGAGTCCCAGATATTCTTCAGTTGTAGATATGCTGCTCTTGCTTTGCCAATCCGTGCCTTCACATCTGCATCAGATCCACCGTGTTCATCGATGATACTGCCCAAATATGTAAAGGTTTTTACATCTTCCAAAGCTTCTCCGTCAATTGTGATTGGATTGGTGCATGCTGTGTTGTATCGAAGAATCTTGCTTTTCCCTTTGTGTATATTGAGACCTTTTGCTGCTGAGGCTGCAGCTACACTGGTTGTCTTCTCCTGCATTTGTTGTTGTGTGTGCGATAGAAGAGCCAGATCATCTGCGAAGTCTAGATCATCCAACTGCATCCTAGCTATCCACTGTATCCCGTGCTTCCCTTCAGATGTTGATGTCTTCATGATCCATTCGATCAACAGGAGAAAGAGAAAGGGTGAGAGTAAGCAAGCTTGCCTGACACCGGTCTTTACTTCGAACGACTTTGTCAACTGTCCTCCATGAACGATTTTGCAGTTCAATCCATCATAGGAATTCTGTATGATATTGACTATTTTCTGAGGCACGCCGTAGTGTCGAAGAAGCTTCCATATGGTTGTTCTGTCCACGCTATCAAATGCTTTTTCGTAGTCGATGAAGTTGATATAGAGTGATGAATTCCATTCAATTGATTGTTCCACAATGATCCGTAGAGTTGCGATTTGGTCTGTGCACGATCTATCCTTACGGAATCCTGCCTGTTGGTCTCGAAGTTGGGCGTCTACGGAGTCCTTCATCCTGTTTAACAATACCCTGTTGAAGACTTTTCCCGGTATTGAAAGAAGAGTGATTCCCCTGTAGTTGTCACAGTTGCTGAGATCGCCTTTCTTTGGTATTTTGACTAGAAGTCCTTCTTTCCAGTCTTTTGGTACCTGTTCCTCATCCCAGATCTTTTTGAAGAGAGTTTGGAGTATCCTTGCAGTTGCCGCTACGTCTGCTTTCAGTGCCTCTGCTGGAATGCTGTCTAGTCCTGCTGCTTTGCCACTCTTGATTTGTCTGATAGCCATGCTGATTTCTTCAATTGTCGGTGCGCCAACATCAATTGGGAGGTCCGTGAGTGCTGCTTCGATGTTGGGTGGGTTCAGTGGGGCTGGTCGATTCAAGAGTTCTTTGAAGTGTTCTACTCACCTGTTTCGTTGTTCTTCAATGTTGGTGATTATCTTGCCTTCCTTGCTTTTCACTGGTCGTTCTGGTTTACGGTGATTTCTGGAGAGTTTCTTTGTTGTGTCATACAGTTGTCTCATGTTTCCTTCTCTTGCAGCCTTTTCCGCCGTCATTGCCAAAACTTCCACATATTTACGTTTGTTGGTTCTGATGCTCCTTTTCACTTGCTTGTTTACTTCTGTGTATTCAGCCTGTGCCTTGACTTTTTCTGCTGTTGTTCGACTGGTATTGATTGCTGCTTTCTTGTTCCTCCTTTCTTGAATCTTATCCAGTGTATCGACCGTGATCCAATCCTTGTGATGGTGCTTCTTTTGGCCCAGAACCTCATGACATGTTGAAGTGATTGCCTCTTTTATCTCTTTCCAGTTGCTCTCCATAGTAGTTCCTTCTCCATTGAGTAGATCATGAAATGCCTGGAACTTATTGCTGAGGGTTATCTTGAATTTATTGAGTTTGTCATTATCCCGAAGAAGAGCCGTATTAAATTTTTGTGATATTGTCCTCCCCGTTGTCCAGTGCCACTTGAGTTTCAATTTCATCTTGGCGACCAGCAAGTGATGATCTGATGCTATATCAGCTCCTCTCTTTGTTCTCACGTCCTCCATCGTCCTCCTGAACTTTTTGTTGATGCAGATATGGTCGATTTGGTTCTGTGTGCTGTGATCCGGTGAAGTCCATGTGGTTTTGTGTATGCGTTTATGTGGGAATATAGTCCCGCCTATGACCAGTTTATTGAAGGCACATAGATTTGCAAATCTCTCACCATTTTCGTTCCTTTCTCCCAGTCCGTGTCGTCCCATGATCTCTTCATATCCGGTGTTGTCAATTCCAACCTTGGCATTTAGGTCTCCCATCAGAATAGTCAGGTCTTTTGTTGGGCACTTCTCGACGATTGACTGCAGCCTATCGTAGAATTGATCTTTAGCGTCTTCATTGTAGTCATTGGTAGGCGCGTAGCATTGGATGACGTTCATTGTAATCCCCGTTTTCTTTGTTTTGAAGGAGGCTTTGATGATCCTTGGTCCATGAGATTCCCATCCTATAAGTGCATTTTGTGCTTGTTTGGACAGCATCAATGCAACTCCTTGTGTATGTGGGGCATTTTCTTGTTCATGTCCGGAGTATAACAGCAGCTCCCCTGAAGCTAGTCGTTGTTGTCCAACTTGCGTCCAATGTGTTTCACTGATCCCAAGCACCTCTAAATTGTATCTCCTCATTTCTGCAGCAATTTGGAAAACTCTCTCAGTCTCCCACATTGTGCGAGCATTCCATGTACCTAAATAAATGGTTGCTCTGGTTGTCAGAAGGGGCATCGGCCTCGTGACTTCCGAAGAAACTCGGCTTTCATCATGAGACGTCATAATTCTTCTAAACGAAGACCTCCTGACTCCCAGGGCAGAGTTTAAATGGTTTGAAAAATTTTTTCTGGTTAGCGTTTTTTTAGCGAGTTAGTTTTCTACGGGATGGGGTTGCTAACACCATGCCCAACCCTCCTCCTTTATCCGAGCTTGGGACCGGCAGTAGCCCCCGGAAGGGGACTCCAGGCGGAGTTTTTGCTGGGGTTGGGAGTCTTTATTGTTTTCCTAAAAATGGTCTCAGATAGCTGCATTTTTAGCCTCAACAAAGAAATTCTTTGCACTACATACAAGGTATCAAAGACGAACTGAGTTTTAAATTACTTAAATGTAGTTTTCACCCAGTTGATCTCTGTATTAGTTCACTGAAACTTTAATTTTATCAAATAAGTTGGTTTCGTTTCCGCTCATTTGACCCGAGTGAATTCAGTGCAATTTTCGCGCAGTATAAGATTCATTATTTCAATGTGACTTTTTGTTCATTCAGTGTAATATCCACTTTTACTAATTTATTATGAAACTCATTACGGTTAAAAAATAATCCCATAGATTTGATCTGGATGTAAATGAACGGATTTAAATAGTCAATTTAGTTGTGATTCTGTCAATAATTCTTGTGGAAAAACTCTAACTTTCTCTAGTCAGCTGTGAGGGATAAAGAGGTAAAAGGGAGTTCCGCTCATTGTCATTGAAGCCAGGATTGTAAATAATCAGCCGTATAATATTTTTATTCAAGAAGACAATTCGGATGTTCGGTGCTTAATTTATTCTGATCGATGTTGAACAGTCTACTAATGGATCGATTCAGAGGGTCCACATAGTGGAGTCATAAAACCTAGACCCAAAAGCAGTATTGTACGTGGGATACAGGGTGCAAAGTGGAAAAATGCCATACGAACCTATTTTGTTCAATTGATAGCATGGAGCTACATCTACATTCCCTTACTGTCTTGTGGATACATGAGTCAGTTTGATCAATATAGTGTCCAAAATATCAACCTCAATGATATTCTGACGTTTATGAAGAGCGAACCTGAGAAAATCTGGATGTAGATATGCCGACCAAATACTCACCCTATGGTAGTTTCTGGAACACTGACATACTTTTCGACGTCCGACTATAGTTACATTCCTTGACCTTAAGACCTCTTTTAACTCTGTTGATTATGAGGTTTTGTGGCAGTGTCTGTCATGGAAAGATATTCCGAAGACGTACATCAACTTTGTGTAAACTCTCTTCTCGAACATTACAGGTCGAGTCAGAGCTTATGGAGCACTTTCATCAGAGTTAATAACTTCAAGTGGTATTTGTCAGTGTTGTCCACTTTCTGTATTCTTATTTAAGTTTTTAGGTGAAAGGGTTCTCATCGTTTGACTTATCAGGAATTAATCTACCAGAAAATTCACTTGTTGACTTAAAATACGTGGATGATGTAATTCTGACTGGTAAAGACAGTGAAACAACCCAGAGTCCTCTGACCACCATAAGTAGCAGTGCAAGGATGTTTGGGATGCGAGTGTTTCCCTCCAAATGCAGCATATTGCTTCAGGACTGGCTTATTTCAGGGTGTGAATTAATGTTAGGAAGTGAAGTAGTTGAACCTGTCGACTGCTTCACTTATCTTAAGCGTCCAATCATTCCTGATGGTCTGGCGTTCGACAAAATCGGATTAAGAAAGCTCGGTTGGCTTTTTCCAGCTTATGTCTCTTGTAGTGTAGGTGAGATATCCGTCCCTCTAACAAAGGAAGAGTTTACTGCGCAACAGTTTGCTCTTTTCTACTTCATGGTTGTGAAACATGGCCATTAAGAATAGAGGATATTTGTAGGTTATTAATGTCCGATCATGGATGTCTTCGAAACATTGTTTGAGTATTCCTGCACCATCAAGTAAGCAATCCCTGGGTTCGGAATAGAGCATCAGGCGAATATGTGAAATCAATTGATGAGGTAGTAAATATTCATCGAGGTGATTGAAACATGTGTTATGTATGCCTAACCATCGTCTACCTTAACGGGCGATACAGTCCGGTGTAGGAGTAGGCCGGAAGAAAGCTAGCGGGGTGAAATAAAACACGGCATCAGTGCATGAAGTTACTGACGGTTGAATTGCGGCATAGAATACCCGGTTCGGAGCGTCGTTATTATCGTAACTAATGGTTAAAGCCTAATCATTTGTATTGCCACTGTTACTATCTCTACTGCTGTTGGACTTGGGTGCCAACCACTCATCGGTTGATTTTTAAGTGATTATAGGTTAATATGTCAAACTCAATCACGATCACTCGATAAATCACTGAAATACAAACTCTGGTAACTTGAACCTAACCCTCGAATCAACTAGCAGTCCAGTTCATTTGAAAATGAATAGGAAGGAGTTAGTTCATAATCAAATTATTTGATTTAGAAATCAATGTTTTCAGATCATTTGAGTGTCAGTCTAGCCTAGCTAACGACAGTTGGTGTAGTCCTACTTCAATCTAGATTAGTCACTGAACAAGAGTAACAATTTTGAAAATAGTAAAACAAAACCTAATGAGACAGTATACTGTTCCTTCTTAGTCTACTAAATAGAGCGTCAACAATTCATAGCATTGACTCTGAAAAGCCAGTTATGACAATGAGTGCATTTTAGATTAATCCAGTCTTCACTTAGTTCACTGTATGATCATTGATCATCATTTGTATTTACTGAAAAATTATTGATTACTCTCCCTTGTTCTACGTAACTCGCATATCGCTGAGATTTCTATCTCGATTCAGTTAAATGAAGGCTTTATTTGCTATTGGAATGTAAAACATCTGAATATTTTGATGTAACTATATTGCCTTTCCAGTCTCAATCCACATTTATATTTGACACATGTATATCAGACTGAAATAATGTAAGGGATCAACTGGTAAATACTTAGATGAGAAATGATTAAACCGAGTTGTACAATCTTTTTGGAAGAACACATAGTTAAGATGCTGGTTAGAGGTAGTCAACAGGAAACCCCGGAGCCAGGTTTCGTGTTATTTGGCACTGGTCGGTAAGGTGTACTTGTAATCTTGAGGGAACTGATGTTCCCTGGTGTATTCAGAGATCTAGTCAGAAGTTGTGATCAGTGGAGCTAATCTGTGTAGGGTAGAGACAGGTATCTACCTCAGCACAATGAAAGATGGTAGTGCAACTTCATGGATTGGCTGAGGTTAGACATTAACACTGTTGAATGCCGGCCGGCTCAGTGGTCTAGTGGTTGAGCGATCGTACGCGAGACTGAAAGCCCTGGGTTCGAACCCCGCGAGTGGGATCGTGGATGCGCACTGCTGAGGAGTCGCACAATGGGACGAAACGGCTGTCCAGTGCTTCTAGGTTTACCATGGTGGTCTAGCTTTTATTAAATCATGATGTCAACTATTGAAATTACTATAATATCCACAAAACCTCTTCTGACATATATATATATATAATCTCAAATAGTATTGTGAATAAATTATAAACGTTTGATTACTTAATCAACATAACCATAGAACAATGAATAGCTGAACACCCCTTCGTAGAATTTTATCAAAGAGAATGAACTACTTTATTAATAATCAGTAGAAATATGTCATGAAGTATTTTGTATATCGATCAATTGGCATGTAAGATGTTTTCATTGGTTCCATCATTTCAATTTATGATCGTTATCACATCACACTATCCAATAGCAAATAACATTTATACAAGATCAAGCCAAAAAGTGTTTATGGGAGTGATTGTGGGAAACTGTAATCAATAAACTGAACGTAACTTAAGAAAAGTAAATCAAATGATAATAGTGTATAGGTTAACATGAAGCTTATAATCAGAGGAATACATATATGCATAATCTAGTTATTGAATAGTAATACCATAAGAATAAACAGATAATGTTAGTCTATTAATAGTTGACAGAGGTTACTCCTAATTATATCTTCACTAGGATATAACAGAATGAAGTCGAAATTTTGAATTAAAAGTATTTTAATACAATAAATAGACCTGTTGGACTGATAATACCAGTATACAAATCGTACGGTGTATCCCACTTATGCTAACAGTTATAAGTGGTATGTAGCATGAGTCGAGAATGGAATACCTACCAGCTGAAGATTAAATTAAAGAAAACAGAAAGCAATTGAAATAACCAAAGAATTCTAAGAATCATATGGCATATATAGGGCAACTGAAGAAAGATTTACAAATTATGTTATCGGAAGGGATTCGGTGGATATGAAAGTAATTGAAGCTAGATTATCATGGGTAACCTAGAAGTACTGGAGGGCCGTTTCGTCCTAGCACAGGACTCCTCAACAATGAGTGTCCACGATCCCGTGACCTATTGGTCTCGCGCACGAACACTTAACCACTAGACCACTGAGCCGACATCAAACGATGGTAATGTCTAAGTTCAACTAATCCATGATATAGAGCCAAACATGCACCATTGTCTTCAGTGAGTTACTATCTCACAACAGACCTGATTGAACTCCACTGGTCACTGCTTTTCATTAGAATTCCAAGACATTCTTCTTGAACCCAATCACTAGTGAGCATATGTTGACTAGTATCAGAAGGTTAAGCTTTCGTGCGCGAGGCCAATAGGTCCTGTGTTTGAATCTCGTGAAACGTAATTGTGAATGCGCACTGCGGAAGAGTCCCTTAATAGAACGAAAAGGTTGTTCAGTACTTCCAGATTTTACATGGTAGTCCAGCTTTGATTATCTCATGATGTAAAGAAATTATGGTCTTTTTTATTTCACCATAATCGTACAAATCCCATAGTTAAATGAATAAAGACGTTTCTTCTCCTTTACAGTCAATCGATTCCCTAATTATTTACTGATCTAATTATACTTTCGTATTCTAATTTCTTTTTTTCTTTATAATTTTAGAAATCCATTTATTCCCTTCATCCTAATTGTAATAATCACAAATTAATATATCTTTTTAAAATTATCCTGATTCCATAGACTTATGTTATGAGTAGAATGATTTGTATACCATTCAATTGACATGTAAAATGTTTTCATTGGTTCCATCATTTCAATTTATGATCGTTGCCATTGTTATATGATTTCTAGTCCCTAATAATAATAATAATAGTAGTGTGGTGTGTGCTACTTATGTAGACATAAGTAGTGTATGATGTTAGCCGTGAACAGAATGTATGGCAGCATAGAGACAAGAATATCAAACAATGAAGAATAAAAACAGAAAGCAATTTGTATGAAAATGCAGGAACAATCAAATCTGAGTCAGTTTCAGACAATTATTAACAAGTTCTGTAATTTGTTGTCAAATACATTCGATTGCCCCCGCTTGTGTTCGTGTTCACTACAGTAGTGTTAGTAGTAGTTTTTGTTGTTGTTGTTGTCGTTAACGTATTTATGTTTCTTCTTTTCTTTTTTCTTTCGATCATTCCAATATCCTGTGTACGTTCTCTTTCTTTCTTATTAAGTCATTCCTTAAATTGTTCATTGTCTTTCTAACATACATGAAAGAATTAAACTCATATTATGCAATCACTTAGAACTGTCCCTCTAAACTCTTATAAAAACTTAAGTTTTTAACTTCATTTACATTCTGTACAATGTGTTCTTTTATTGATTTACAATGGATCACGTCAAATTACAAATCACCATAACATTTAAGAAGTAACTCAATCTCTGAACAGGTATGTAGATGAAGTGATAAAATTACGTAATAGAGAATGAATTCATTGTTTTCATGATATTGATATAGTTTTTTTATGTTGTCTAAAGAAATAATAATTACGTATTATCAATAGTTGGGATCATGAGTTAATTGAAGCTAGACTATCATGGAAAACCTGGAAGCACTGAATGGCCATTTCGTCCTATTATCGGAGTCCACAGCAATGCGTTTTCACCATCCTTCTTCGTGAGTTTCGAATTCAGTCTATGAGGCAGACTGTAGAATCTTTATAGTTTAAAATATAAATTGATCTTAGCTACACTACCACTGATTGTGCAACTCCTGGAGATGTATTTAGAAGTCGTGATCACTGGAGTTCGACCTTGTTGGATGTGAAACTGTTATCCGCTGTAGGCAAAAGATATGGGTTACGCCGTGTCACGAATTGATTGAAGTTAGACATTTTCACTACTAAATGTTGGATCAATAACCTGAAAGTTAAGTGTTTGTCATAAGACCGTCCGTCCTAGGTATTATTTCTGGTTTAGAGGTTTTGAATGAGCATTTCTGGAGAGTACTGTGTGAAATGATCGCCCAGTGGTATCAGCTTTTCAGTGCTGCTATAGGTAAGATTAGTTTGTGATTTAAACTAATACTAACAGATATGTTTAACATAGCGACCGGTAAAGTAAATGAATACGCAGAAATATTGTTCGTAATAATAAGACACTGAAATGGTAGTTATTATGACCTCAAGTGTGTATCATGAGAATTGCTAACGCCCAACGATCATGAAAGAAAGGTTGGATGTTGAGGAAAAATGAAACATTGAATTTGAGATGAACTATAATCAGAAAAAGTATGAAAACAGAAATAAGTCGATTGGGTGTAAACGGTGAATAGAGAAGGAGATCGGAGGAAAGCTGATGACTTTCGGAGAAAAGTGAGAAGTTTAAAACCAAGGCAGTTCTAGTTTTCAAATGTATAACATTTTTTATTTATTATTTATTTGAACACATAAATACTGGTACAGGTGGTCACCAGATACATATGAGCCACACAAATCTCATTTGGTTTGTGTGAGAGCTGTGATACTGCCTGGGTACCCAGACTGAAGTAGGTGGTTTTCTTAGGCGGCCACACCGGTAGCCTTCAACCTAATGGTCTGATCCACAAGGCAGTGGAGCATCGTAAGGAGATGCAGTCCCATGGTAACCGGTGGCCGACGATTGGTTCATACGCCATTTGTTCCTTCAGGATCCTGGAGTTCATGTGCACGATTGGTTTGGAATCAGTCATTGCTTTGCCAATCCTCAACTTTACGTTTTCATCTGAACCTCCTTGTTCATCGATGATGCTTCCCAGGTATGTGAAAGATTCTACATTTTCCAGAGTTTCACCACCAAGTGTGATTGGATTGCTATTCTCCGTGATGTATTTGAGGACGCTTGTTTTCCCCTTAAGTATTTTGAGGCCTACTGATGCAGAGGCTGCTGCTACGCTGACTGTCTTTATTTGCGTTTGTTCGTGGGTATGCGATAGGAGGACTAGGTCATCTGTGAAGTAGAAATCGTCTAGTTGGTTCTGAGCCGTCCATTGTATGCCATATATGGTTTGGAAAGAATGTTGATTATTCAAATGTCCAGTTCTGAACTACTAATGTCTAACTGGCGATCACTCAATATTTATCGTCTATATCGTTCAAGAAATAAGAAACGGAAAGCCGCTGAAATACTTTACGCTGAGAGTTTTCCATTGCATCGAAAATATCATATTGAATAAAGCTAATAATCATAATATAATGACACTCAGTGTAATTTACAATTACACAATTCACATATCAAAAATGACACAATACAGATGAGGTTTTTGTTCAACCTTTCATCGTTGTCGATTACGTCTCATAGTAGAGTTCGATCACCGACTCATCAGAACAGTGGTCTCACAATACAACTGAATAATTGCAATCAACTTAACATCATCTGTGCGATTCTATAATCAAGCGGATGAAAGTGTATCACAGCAAATAACTAATAATTTGTCATCAGAATAATAATTTCACTACTGATTTCATTGATAAGAATAACGATGGTGTCGGAATTCATATATTATTTCCTTCGTAATGATTCATACATGCGTGACCAGTTGAGTTCAACCGTGTCTACTATGAGGCAGTTACTCATCGAAGACAATGGTGGAAGGTAATACAACATTGTGGATTGGTTGAAGTTAGACATTAACACCATTGGATATCGGCTCAGTGATCTTGAGGCTAAGTGTTAACGAATGAGACCGGAGGTATTGAGTTCGAATCTCGTGGGACGGGATTGTGCATGTGCACTGCTGAGGATTCCCACACTAGGATGAAATGGCCATTCAGTGCTTCCAGATTTTTAATGGTGATTTAATATTGAACCATTGATGATATTAGCCTAAACTCAACAATCTGCACAACCCTATACTGATCATAGAAAAGGGACAAAAGAAGCACTTAATCAGTTGGCAATCAGTGTTCATAGGTATAATCTGTGCTTTTGATCTTCGAAGTGCAAGGTACTTCTACAAGACTGGCACGATTCTAATCCTGTACTCACTCTGGATGGTGAGCAGATAGAAGTAGTCCAGAAGTTCATGTATCTAGGTAGCTGCATAAGTACTGGTGGTGGCGTGCGTGATGAGATCAATACACGTATAGTGAAAGCCAGAGCGGCTCATGCCAATCTGGGCCATCCTGGCGCCTTCGTGATGTTAGTCTGGCTGTAAAAGGTCGGATCTACAACGCGTCGGTGAGAACAGTTCTGTTCTATGCTTGTGAAACCTGGCCTCTCCGAGTTGAGGATGTTATACGACTCTCTGTGTTCGATCATCGTTGTCTCCGAAGGATTGCTGACATTCAGTGGCAACACCATGTTAGTAATGCAGAGGTTCGGCATCGTGTGTTCGGGCACAGAGACGGTAATGAAATTGGTGTCAGTATCTTGAAACACCGACTTCGGTGGCTTGGACATGTTTTAAGAATGTCGTCCCAGAGAAT